>SMDT01001422.1:0-91864 GCA_005392925.1 Aquilaria sinensis
ATATAATAGTTACCTGCCATGACTGCCAAAACCCACCACTCTCTTGAGCACCCCTGCTCAGACCATCCATATATAAGTAAAGATTAGCCAATGCGGCACTTCCCCAATTATACTTTGCCAGTCGGGATGTATCTGCTACAGCTGAAATCCACCATGTGTAAAAACTACTCGTGCTTGTATCACAGAATATAGTTGTCCCAAGAAAAGTTGCTAGGAAAACACGAACCAAATGATTCTTTCTCTCCATGGTATTTGATCTGTAACCTCTATACGTGTCAAGTACTAACTTAAAAGTCACATTTCTTTTTTTATGGAATATCTCCCAACCATCACTGACTAATAGTTGCAGGCGGGAGACATTTGCATATATTTCCATATCAATAGAAATCAGATCGCCACTACAACGCAAGCCGGTTATTGCCGCAAAATCTACAGGTGTCATGGTCATTTATCCGATAGATGGGAAGTGAAATGTGTGTGTAGTATCCCACCAAAAGTGACTAAGTGCACAAATTAAGTGCATGTCGCAGTATGTGGACTTCAATGCTTCGACTGCATTGAACATACCCGTTTTTCTTATTATATCTTTCACAGTTTTTGGAAACCCATCAAACCACTCCAACAATGGCTTCACGCTTCCATGTCCACGGTATGCACTTAGCGTATTCTATAAATATCAAATTACAATTAAGATTATAAAATCTGAAAAATATATTGAAATCTAACATAAAATAGCAATTGTTTGACAGAGATATTCTTAAACAGAGTTTTGATAACATTATCTCTTTTAAAATTACATATTAAAATTATATAGTCACTGTATTTGGTTACATATCACATAGTCCCTCTATTAATTTACATATCGCATTATTTGAAGTTTTATCACATTTTTATAATACTATCGTTTTTCATAGTTAATTCGCTATTTAAAATTATTCTCTGTGGTTATATTTTACTAGCTTTTATAACATTCCTGTATTCTTTTCAATTATGTGACCACTTTCATAATGAATATTATAGAATTTTCTTACCTTTTTATTCTGTAATTTTTATAATTGTTATCACATTTTTAGATGCTTTATGATATTTTTAAAATCTGTATCATTTTTTTAAAATATTATACCCTTTTGTAAATTAATAGTCACATCTTAATAATTATTATCGCCTATTTAAAATTTGTAATTACTTATTATTTTTTCAATTATTTATCACTTCGTACATATAATCAGTCTTCCTAATACTTTTCCCTTTTTTGTAGGTTATTATCACTTTTTTTTGTTTAATGGTTTTATTAAAATATTTATTACATTTTAGGATTATTTAAAACTTTTTCATTTTTTAATAGCTTTTCACAAACATTTACAAAGTTTTTTACCACTCTTATCGCTTTTCTATATTTAATCGCTTGTTTTGATAATTAATCGGTTTTATATCAATTATGTTGCTATTTTCATTTTTTACTGGCATTTTTAAATATTAATTGCATTTTATAGGTTTTGCATCAATTTTCTACTGTCAATCGCACCAAAAAAAAATATTTTAAAATTTTTTTAAAGATTGCTAATTTATTAAATTTATTCTGTTATTATTTTAGGGTTTTTTTGTATATTTTATAACTTATTTTTATTTTGGCAAAAAAGGGCTTATTTTAATATAATACTTTTACGCGAACCTTTTTTTTGATGGTTTTAATTTTCCACATTTTTACACATACAAAATCACTCATTTTTTTATTTTTGTGTTCAAAATTTTTTTATGTTTATTTAAATCGCAAAATCCTTTTTTTCCTCGCAAAAAAGGGGGTTTTGTTAATGTGATTAACTGGGCATTTGGTAAAGATTTTACGTTGTGAGTAGCAATATAAAAGTGATAAAGATTAATGCACAATATAACAAAAATTTTTATACAATTATTTTAAACATTCAACACTTAATTATTATTTAATTACTATGTTATTTAATCATCTTTTTGTAGATATAGTTAATCAGCTATTTTTATTGTGACTTTTAATAAAATAAAGGATTCACTTTTTGTGTAGCTTTAATAAAAATATCGGGGCATTTTTTTTTTTTACTTTAAGGTTTTTCCAAACGCTAATTTTTGTGTTTTTGTTTTCACTTTAATGGGATTTATGTTAATATTTTTTGGATCATATTTAAATAGCTTTATGTGGTGGTAATATTTTATCAGTACTTGTTTACAAAATTTTTTTTTTGGAACTTTCCCAATTAGTAATCACAATATTATTATAATAACAAATAAACAATTTTTATTTTATTTTATAGCTTTTTTATATTATTTAATCTCTTTTTCTTAGGGTTTATCAAAGCTTTTATATGTCTATGAAAGAAAACGCTTTTTCTTGGGTTTGTGTTTTTTAATCACCTAAATTATTTTTTACTTGAATTTTAAAAAGTACAATTTTTAATGTACGTGAATCTTAGAATAAACTTTAAAACATAAAAATTACAACAATTTATTTTCATATTATAGGAAATATGTACTTATTTTAATGCAATTACTCATTATTTATCAATTTTTCATCTTTTATTAGCTTCTTAAAAAATTGGACGTATCAGATTTTTAATACTTTATCACTTTTTTAAATATTTATTCACTTCTTTTATAATAGTATCACATTTTTTATTATGTATTCACTTTTTTCCAAAATTTTAACCCTTTTTTTAGTCCTTTATCGCTTTTGTTTAACAATGATTACTTTTTAATTTTTTATCTAATTTTTTATCACGTTGAGAAGTCTAGTAACCGTTTTTTCAAAGTACCCTAACATACTTTGTGTTTCTCTCACTTCATACATATACATTCCTCTGAAATATAAACTATCCAAAATATTTACCAGTAAATTTATCAATTAAAATGTAAACATGACAAAAAATTTAACTAACATAACAGTAAATTTAGCAGGTAAATTCGAAATAATAAAATTACAGTAAAATATAAACTCACTGGATGCTCTGAATGAGAAACGTGAGACTCTGGTTCAAAGTATATACTTGTTGAAGGAAGAAATTTCTTGTGAGGAGTTAGTCTCTTGATCATTGATGTCCTGAAATTGCATGGTAATTGCTTAATATAATCGCCGGTACCACCGTGAGACATTATAGAATTCTGTATGAAAGGTAGAAATAAGGAAATTGAAGATAGAGAAAAGATGTAACTTGCTGTAATTGTAACAAATGAGAAAGATTTGGAGTTGTAGTTATAGGATAGGTAATAAATGATTCACTTACAGAGTTAGATGGTAAAATTTAACCTGAGTGGTTGGGGAAGTGAAAGTAGATGCTAAAATTTAAAAGGGTGGTTGGAGAAGTGAAAATAAGGGTGGTGGTCGGGGGAAGTGAAAATATGGTTGTCGAAAATTTAATATGTGGGACACATATTAATGGGGTAATTACAATATCTCTCCAATATTTAATTTAACTGACAACTTTACCTGTATCTTTAAAAACTTATATGTAACTCATGTTTATTCCCTCTGAGTCCATAATAATATTGTTCTTATTCGCTTTAATAACGTTTTTTTTTTCAAAAATATTACTTTTTTCAATTATTATCGAATTTATTAATTGTAAATCCTCATTTCAGTTTAAAATCACAGTAAATTGATATTTATTTTTTTGTAAATAATCACTTTGAAGTAAACTGGGGTAACCCCTACACTGAGGCCAAAGTTCAAGCGTCTCTAAGGCAGAAAAAACCCACTAACTTCTTTTTAGTTAAATAAAATGGATCACTATTTTATGTCCAATATTTTTTTTCATGAACTTTTATTTTATTTTTTGTAAATATTTAAAATTCTTTCCCAAAAGGAAAAAAATTAGTAAAAATATTCATGAAATTTTTTTTACTTTCCCCATTTTAAGGTTAGAGTTGGGTTTAGGGATAAAGTTAAGTTTTGAGTTTATGGGTTGTTTTCATATTTAGTAAGTTTAATGATATTGGCAGGTTAATGTTAAAATTACAACATTGATACATAAAATTTTAACTGTAGTAGATTAAATTAAGTTATATTAAATTAATTTCAGAAAATGAATTTGGATTTTATTAAAATAAATAAGTATAACTTATTAATTTTTTCATTGGGTAGGCTATAAGCTTTGAAAAGGATAGAATACCATTTCGCAAATAAATGTACTTAATTAATCATATAATGATAAAAATTAATTATTTGGTTAAATACAATATTATTTATATTATGTGTGGTTGATCAATTGTAGAATATTTTGATTTATTTCATATGGTAAAAATTAGTTTTGAAAATAAAAATAAATTAAATAAAATATATTTTCCCTAAAAGATAACACTTATGTATTTCAAGTTAGTGAAAACTAATTTCGATATTTTGAAGGTATAACTAATAATAAAAAATTTACGTGGTTATGGGAATATGACGTAACACAATTTCGTAGTTAAGAATTGGAAATTGTTTTCTTTCAACCCCACTTCCAAGGAAATTGCTTGTGACAAAAAACAAAGCACAAAACGTACAAGCACAAAAGCGTAAACGGCTGGGCATTGCGGTGTTCATGAGCGTAAACGGCTGGGCATTGCCGTATTCAGGAAGGTACATTCTTGTTTACTTTTTCCATTTCAGGGCAAGGGTTTTAGTTGGTGGAAATGTCTTTTATTTCTCTCATACACATCAACTATAGCAATCGTTCTATTAGAAGAAATCAATGTATTGGTCCTCCATTACTGTGTCATCTTTTTCATATGGGTTTCAATGTTTGTCGTATTGTTGTGGCAAATTGTCATTTCCGATCCCTTTGGCGAATTGCGTAGGTTGAAATGGACAGCTAGAACGCAGTCCACATTGGGCTTAGTTCGAATACAGATGCTATTTTGTGTGAGAAAGCAGACAGTACATTAAAAGGTTGTGAGATCGATCTAGAGTATGATTGGTCTGAGATAGTGATGAAGATTAAAAAACCTGTAACTGAGTGGGTGTTCAGCAACTTCAAAACAGTAGAATTTCAGACAATTGATGAGGCGGACAAATTTTATCATAAATATGCATATGTTCTGGGATTTGGTGTGAGAAGAGATGATATAAGGATGAATACAAAGTTAAATGTAATACAACGAAGAAGGTGGATTTGTTCAAAAGAGGGTTATATGAAGCTTCAGCTTACTCCTGAGAAACGGAAAAGGGAGCCTCTACGCATTTCGAGGTGTGGGTGTCGTGCTGCGTTTCAGGTACATATCAAGGCAAAATCGAATATGTACCAAGTGGGTGAATTCCAGCATATTCATAACCACAAGCTAGCTTCCGAAAGTGACGTCCATTTTATACGGTCATATAGATGTGTGGTTGATTATGCAAAAGAGCAAGCTGAAACAATGAGGAGGGCAGGTGTAGGGACTACCCGCATAATGGATTTCATGGTTATTGTAAATGGAGGATACAGTAATGTCGGTTTCCTTCGAAAAGATCTTTACAATTGGGTGGACTCTAATACTAGAGTGGAGGAGCTGGCAACAAATTCGGAGAAAGCTATAGCACATTTGACGAAGACTGCACAGTGTGACCCTGAGTTTTATTGTTGTTACGCCGTAGATAACTCAAATACACTTTGGGGTATGTTCTGGGCCGACGGTGGGATGCGCATGGATTATTCAATCTTCGGTGATGTCATATGTATGGATGCTACATACAACAGTAATGGATATAGGTTCCCATATGTCGTCATATTGGGGGTCAACAACCATTATATGACTTCCATATTTGGTTGTGTACTTGTAACTAGTGAGTCTGAAGAATGCTATAGATGGTTATTAAGCTATTTTGCGGATTGTATGTATGGTAAGTTGCCCAAATCAATCATAACAGATGCAGCCCCAAGCATGAAAAAAGCTATTGAGTCTATCTTCCCAGGTGCCACACATAGAATTTATTCATGGCACCTAATGAGAAATTGCAAGACTAATGTGAAAAAGGCAGAACATTTTGCGGGTGCATTTGCACACATGATGTTACATGTTAAAGACCTTGATGAGTTAGAAGCTAAATAGGAAGAAGCAATGGAAAAGTTTGGACTACAGGACAATCAGTGGGTGCGTGAGACATGGGATAATCGCAAGTCATGGGCCATTGCGCACCTGAAAAGCAATTTCTTCACGGGTATGACAAGGACACAGAGGGCAAAGGGCATGCACTCCTTTCAAAAACGATTCCTGGGTAGCCAAATGAAGTTGTATGACTTTGTGCGCCGAGTGGATGTTGCCAGTGATCGTATACGTGAGGCAGAACTGCATCATACCTTCAACAGTACACACATGGAACCACAAATGCTAACACACGTAAAATTGTTAGAGAAACATGCAGGTGATGTGTACACGCCAAATGTCTTGGTTCATGTCCGGGAACAAATTCATGATGAGCACCTGTACAATGCGGTTCGATCTGATACTCTGACTGATAAAAATCGATATCTAGTCTCCAAATATGCGTCTCCCACAAAAACTTACGTGGTTCATTTTAATGGTGACCACAGTATCATGCATTGCACATGCACGTTACTAACCTACACTGGTAAACTCAACGTAGAAGGCATGGACATTTTTTCAATTTCTTTTTAAGCATTAATTCAGGAAAATATTTCTGGGTACTATGGTTTATGGTGTGTGTACTATTGATTCGATTGAATAGTAAGGTTTAATATTTGCTTTGTGGCTGGTTCAATGCAGGCCTCCCCTGTAGCCATATATTCTCTGTGATGAAGGTTGAGAATATGATGAAAATTCCTGATAAGTTGATACTCAAAAGGTGGACGAAAAGTGCTAAACAGGAGCCATCATACATTGCACGAGTGATTCCCGATCCAATGGAAGCGGCATTTGCTGCGAGGCGTGCACAAATTGGGAACATATGCCAGAAGTTAACATATTTTGCATCTCAGTGTGACGATGAAGGGTACACAGAATTGAAGGGGGAGATTGGGCGGTTAACATTGAGAGCTGCTGAGTTGTTCCAAGCCCGAGAAAAACAAGACAATAATCATAGTGCTGCACACCCAATCCATCCAAATGTTGTACGTGATCCTTTGAGAGTGCGAGGTAAAAACGTTGGAGGTAAGGTCCACTAAGAAAGCACATGGGGCAAGGAAATGTAGGAAGTGCGGGAAGAGTGGCCATACAAGTCGTTCATGTCCATTGAAGCAAGGAACATCCAATGTAAAAGATGAATCTTTAGTTGATAAAGGGCCATATGCAAATTCTATGAGTGGTTTGGGTTATGCATCGGATAAGAAAGTATCTCCCCCCCACCCTTCGCAATGGTATAGTTTTATGTCACCGAAGACTGAGGTGCCTACAGCCCCGGCCTTTTCATCGTCATCTGCATGGCCATTTAAGGAACCGTTGGAAATACCTGGCCTTTCAATTTCAGTGTGTGATACAAACACAACCGCTACATATGTTTCATCATGGCCATTTGAATCATACCCTACCTCAGTCCAGCCACATGTTTAGTGACAATTAATGGCCATAATTGCCTGTTGCCCTGCATTAGGGGAATGCACTCATCAAGCAAGCTAAAGTACTCTCATAAGTAAGATGTTGGAGACAAGTCACTGTCGAAGCATACAGACTTTTTGTATGATGTTTTTGCATTTGAGGTGGGTACATTGTAACTGTTATGAACTGAAAAATATGTCTAGGTCAAATTATGTCATAATTGGTGTAATTTTTGGACATTTTGTATATGTACCAATCTATTAAAGGTACTTGGAAAGGAATCAATGTCTGAATCTGAAATTATGTGTAATATGCCTGTTTGTTTTAACTTTAAAAGACAACATGACGAGGTTGGAGGCTTATAATATATATGGTTGTTCATATACTAAAAATGTGACTGAAACCAAGGCTTATAATATATCATCTCAATGGTCAGTGAGTTTACTTTACAATAGAAGAAAAAAAATTGGAGTTGGAGGCGTGAGTGAAGAGTTAAGTTAATTCTTGCTAGGCATCGTTGAATTGAAGGGATTGAACTGAGACAGCAAGTTGAACAATAAACTGTATCAATTCGCTAAACCAAAAATTGTGAAAAAAATATATATTATACATTGAGAAGTCTAGTTTAATAAGAATTTTACGGATTGCAATTTCAATTTTTCTACAAAAAGTTATGGTCATTGGCGTGAGAGTACGCAATGCTGTCAGTTTTATTGGTAGCGGGTTTAAGATGGATGTTATAATTTTCCAGTTGAATCAATCCATTTGGAGGTTAAATTAGGATCAGATAATAGTTCATACTCTTTTTTTAGTTTTAATCATTTTTTTTATTTAATCACTTTTTTGAAAAAAGATTTTAGTTTTTAATCATTTTTTTAAATTATTTATTACATTTTAGAATTATTTATCATTTTTTTGGTTTTTAATAGCTTTTTAAAAATATTTACCAATTTTTTAACATTTATCACTTATATATATATTTTTTATCACTTTTTTCTTATTTAATCACTTTTTAAATATATTTAATCACTTTTTTGAATAAATTTTCACTTTTTTTAGTTTTAATCACTTTTTTAGAAAAAATTTCACTTTTTTATTATCACTTTTTTTTTTTTTAATCACTTTTTTTTAATTTAATCATTTTTTAAATTATTTGATTCGATTGAAAAATTATTTATCACTTTTTTCAGTTTTTATTACTTTTTATTAAATATTTCATTGAAAAGCTTTTACATTTATCACTTTTTTTTATATTTATCAATTTTTTTATATCGCTTTGTTGAAAAAATTATGTCTCATATTCAACTTTTTCTTTGTTTTAATCGCTTTTTTTTTTTGCAAAAATTTCACTTTTTTTTTTTGCTTCTTTTTATTCTTGATTTTTTTTTTTTAAAGTTAATGACTTTGAAGGTAACTTTTCCTTCTGCGAGACTTGAGCATGAGATGGTGTATGAATTATTTTGACTACTACATATATACTGTCAATAACATATTTGAAAGACTTTAGTAGATGGATTTGGCTTCCTGCATTTAAAAGAGATTCATACTTGAAAGCCCCATTATTTACTAATATAATGCAGTCTATCCAAATTTGGTTGATTTTCAAATCCAGATTTCAACCAAGAAACAATTGGTTTGGACTGAGCGAAATGCCTACACACTTTCCTGCTTAATTATCCAAATAATTTGCGTATTAGATTTCTTATGGTACCATCAGTAATGCAAGCGTGCACAAACATATTAGGTTTCTTATTGTACCATAAGCAATGCAAAAGTGCACAAACTTAACCAATTTTTCTTAAATTTGATAGTAACAACTACACAATCCATTCAAAAAAGCGCGCATTTGTAATTGCACAGATGAATTGGTTTCTTTCCGATTCAAGACTTGGTCCATATATTTTCCTTGCTTCCTTCCAAACAACATTTTCATTGCAAAATGAGTTTATACACAAGTCTGGTCAGTCAACCTACTGCTACACACGTTGATAGTTACTGAAAAACACAGACACTAACCGGCGGCCTACAATCTGACTATGACAATATATACCACCGTTAAACAAAATTCATGTGTACCCAAAAAAATACTCCTTCCAAGTCAAACACCAAAACCTGTATATCCAACTGCTCCTCACTTGCTATTCCGCTTTGCACCTCTTTTTGGAGTAGCAGTTATCTTCGTATCGGTACCCACATTATCCATAGAGAGAATAAGAGCCTTTCCGACATCAATATCAAGGACTTGTTCTTGCTCTGCCTCAAACCAGACCTTTGCATGTTCTTCGACCACTGTACTCAACTGGTTTTCTTCACGCATAATTAGATCCAGGAGGAGTCGGCACCTTTCCTCATCCGAGTTCCACTTGTAAACAAAGTGAATGCTATATTTCAGAAAAAAAAAAATAATATACAAGTACATTGAAATAAATGTGAGAGAAAGTCGAGAGCAATACCTCTGTCTGTGGCCGCATTGTCACTTTAGTGGGATTTTCCATAAATTAGCAAACAAACACCCCACAGTCAAAACCATTTGGCTGCTTTGGGAACGGCTGACGTTTCACTTTCTTGAAGTCAGTAAAGTTAAAATTGTCAGGCTTAAGGACAACATCAAGTGCTGCACACTACAGAAAAATGAGTTTGTAATGTAAATTCTTTGAAGCATGAGTTAATACACAATCAAAATGGCAATAACAAGTACAAATAAGTAGTCATCCAACTAGGATTAGAACGTACTTGTAATTCCATGCAAGGCATATATGACTCAAGTCTTCTCCCTCTACCAAGGGTGTCCCATACTGAAATTGTCAACAGCGTCGTATCCACAACCAGCAAATAAAAGTGCGCCTCTTCAAGTATGGGTAAAAATATTTAATCCAATTCTAGCGTTAAGCTTACAGTAACTGGACTAAATAACCTTGTAAAGTTATTCTGCATTTCAATATGCAAAAATTTTGATACACACCTTATCACAGTTTGATCTGTCATCAAACAACAGCTCCTCCACATGATGGTTTTTAACCCAGTGAAGCAAATCATCGTGTGACCGTATTGCCAAACACTAGTGGAAACCCATTTTAGGCATGTTAGGAACTGGCACAGAACTGAACATGCCCTTAGACTATGAACCCAAATAGCTAGATTCAAACATAAACAAACACACAAAAACACAAACCGTGTCATATACATAGGCAATAGTAAAATTTAAACAAAATGCAACACGTTCATATTGACATATAACAGTAAAATGTAAAAAAACGAACCCAACATACAGTGAAGTCAATGGGTAGCCACCAATTTCTGATAGAAGATGACTTTGCACGAGCTCTAAGAGTAAGGATTACAGCGTGCACATTGATAATAACATTCATCACCCACTGACCAGGGTTCAATGTTAGCATCTTAGTACGATAAATCTGATAAGGGCCACCTGGATGAACAATAACCTCACTATCGAAATGAATTAATTTTATGTTATTACACACATCGATTAAAGAAATATGATATTTGAGTAAACTACATGTACCGGTCATTGTTTGATGCACCAAACACATACATACGCACTTGGAGTTCACGTTGAGAAAGAGGATGGCGAATACCATAGGGTCCAGCAGCAAACCGGTGACATTTCGGCCCCCTCTTAGACTTCGTATATACAATGAATGGTGAGGTCTGTAGCTTCGACAGAAAAGGAATTCGTTGACGTCGGTCTTCCATTATTGGATCAACACCCTTCCGTTTTACATGCCTCCTATGAAACATGGAATCACAATTACAAAATTTAACTAAAAAGGAAATTATTGTTTAAACTAACATATCCTACAGGTGAAGGTACCCAGGACACATACCTCGCCTTTACCCTGAACATTTTGTTGAGACTCGAAAAATAGATCAATAACTGCGACATCGGGTTTGTGGAAATGTAAATTTACAACCTCTGCATGTCCCTCACCCTGTAAACCTTTGCTTTGACTTGGTGAGATCACCTCCTCTTCAGGTGGTTGATCATCCTTCTCAACTGGTGATCTATTCATAGGCTTGTCATCACCCAATTCATTAAGAAAATCAAACTGCCCAGCGGCATCATCTACTCCATCATTCTCAACTGGTACATTTTTTTCAATGGCTATAGTGACTGGTTGAGGGGTGCAGAACATTTTCGGAACATACGGTGCATTTGAGGCATGAGTATCCTCCCTCTGCATCTTTTGTTGTTGAGGAGTGTCCTTCACCTGCTTGTTCTTCAACGCCTCAATCAATATCCCAACCTTTCCATTAATTTTCGTGAGTTGACGGCGTTGCCACTCTTGTTCTGTTTTAACATCTTCAACTGTTGATGCTAAATCTGACACTTTTGTACACAACGCACCAACAACTGCCACAAGCTTATCGAATTGCTCACTTGAAACCGGTGAGATCCTTTTATCCTCAGATTGACTATCAGACTCTTCACTATCAGTATTGTACTCATTTTTTACACCGTGAGTACCATACGCATCTTTATGTCTGTGCTCTCCTTTCAATGACCGAAGTTCATACTGCTTCAATTCATTTCCTTCATCGCCATATACCTACAGCAACAGTCAATTATTAGAAAAAATGCCCCTTTTCAGACCATGGAACAATATATAACAGTAGAAAATATTTTCACATTTTACTACTATCTAACCTCATCAACTTCATGTAATACACGGCCATTGCAAATCTCTTTCATCTTGCTATCTGTGAAATAAACTATGGGAAGAATGCTTACATCACCATTTGTCCTCCAAGTAATACATGATGCATGTAGAAAACCTACAACATCAATGGCCAAATAGTATGCAAGTCTCAAGTTAAACAATATAACATCAACTTTTGGTTTCTAATATCAACAATTGGATGTAATTGTCTTCTCAGACATAACACGTTCCATACTTGAAAAAATAAATGTGCCTTTAATAAACACGTTGCATTTGATATAAACTGTATGTTAACCCAGATCATTACCGCAACAAATTTTTTGACCGCACAAATCACCAACAATTGACTCAACCAATTGGATGACTTCAGTCATCCTAAGGACAAAAATATCACATAAATAATATTTTTTCTTCAAATCACAGCCCTTCAAACAAATGCATTCCAGCAACGCAATGTCTAAAATTGAAGGACAAATAATATTACAACAAAGAATATAGGACAAAAATTTCAGTTTTAGTTCATCCCCCCCAACACAAGTCTAAATGTATATATGTGACCACTAGCCTAAACGTTATTCCTCATGAATCATTGCAAGCATAACAAGATCCTCTTATGTTCGCTTAGTTTACATTACATAACTTTATTATGAAATTGACTAATAATATATATGTTTTCAATACCTAATGTGATCAAAGTGACTTACCTATAAAAATAATGCACACCCACCAAGACATTTCACACCATCCTGCAACACTTTTTTCATACCAAGCACAAGCTGCTGAAAAATAAGTGTCCCCCACTGCCCATCATTGAATGACTCCTCATTTTCAACACAATTAACAAACTGTGATCCAAGATATTTTCGACTAGATGGACATAATACTGTTGCCAAGGCTAGAAGTATGTACAAGCGTTTGAATTCAACACCACTGGCTCCTGTCAACTTTTCAGAGATTCCGTTCTCATCAATCACCCAGTGCTGACTCACATACTTACAATATTTATGCACCAAAGTTGATTTCTTCTTTAGATCAAATTTTGTCGATCCATCAGATACTCCCATAACACCCGTGACATCAGCCACAGTAATGTGAAATTTCTTACCATGAACACACAGGGTCAAGCTTCCCAACTCACATGATCGCACAAGCCAACAGATGAGATCAGTCTTCAAGTTCCATACTTGGTTCTCTAATAAGCTCCCCAGTCCAGTTTCATAAGCCAGCCTTTTTTGCTCTTCACTCAACCCTTTAACATGCTTACTAAAGCACCTAGGCCGACATGATATATTCCAGCAACCATCTTCAACCATTGTGGCATTAATACTACATTTAGACTCAGCCAACCTTTTCCTTTGCTCATCAGCTTCAGATTTCCACCGCTTACTCATATCCGTCCACTCCTGCAATTTATCAAAATGCATCTCCTTATCCATATTCAAACAATACTTACACCATATGAAAGATTTTGTATAATCTTCAGACTTACATCTCGGGTCATGGGACGACCATGAGTTTCCTCAAATCTTGCCTTTTCCCTGCTATTGCATTAAAATAGTGGAAATATTTTCAATAACTACCATATCCATTAAATGGTCATACCAAAGTTCACATAATATAGAACAAAACTTACATGAAAATGTTATAGGCATTTTTTTGCTTCAAAGAATGCCTATTTGAAGCTTTCCTACCATGTGACTCCTTTGATTGGTCATCTCCCTCCATTTTAAACACTCCACTGCAGTATTTGAGTTGCTTGCCACGGTTTTGCAGCTGGCCAATTTTCTGTTTACCTTCAAAAGAAAACGTCATGCTCTTTCATACAATTACTAACAAATATCTGTCCTAAATTTAGTGCTATTGCTTTGTAATTTGTAAATATTTTTTAATTTCAATTAAATGAAATGATGTTGTTATCAACCTAGAGCGCCCAAACTGTTCCTCTTAAAATGAATTGTAAGTCACTTAGAACAATTCAACACGTACCAACTAGCAACTAATATAGTCACTACTCATAAGCTCTAACTGATGAACTCTAGTCTAACCCCAGCAACAAATCAACAATGAACAACAATCAACTCTTCTCTTCCCTCTTCAACAAACCAACTAACTAAATCAATTCAATGTAATCAACAATAAAACCGTTGAGACAAGTTGCTTCACTTACCTGGAAGGCTAGAAAATCAGAGCAGTCGAGCAATGCAAAAAGTGAATTGAATTTGGGGGACCTTTAACCCAAAACCCAACACCGCAACACCAACAAGGCCCTGCAACAGGCAACAGCAATAAGAATTGATCTCTTCACTCTTACAAAAATTAATTTAACAAATCAATTAAACGAAATCAATAATTTTACAATACAATGAATACATTAAATTTGAATTTGTACTGTCAAATATACAATATCGAGACTTGACTAGTACTCAAGAGTAGAAGATACACGAAGGTACCTTAGTTTAGAGCTTCAGATTCACTTACTGGAGTGGAATCGTGTAATTGGAAAATCAGATCACTGAAGACGTCGACAGCCTGAATGCTTGAAGTCTAAAGAGCAAAGACTGAAGAGTCCAAGTCTCGAAGATGCCAGGTGGGGGTGGCTGGCAGGCAGACGTTAGCGATTGGGTTACCTTCTTCCTCACAAATCTCAATTCGCAACTGCCTTGCCTCCGAGTTGGCGTACAGCGTACTCCAAGTCTCCTAGATTCGCGATCCAAGGGAGCTTTAGAGTCTGGAGTCTCTCGATCGTAGAAACTAAAAGAGGAAACAAACGAAACGCACCGTATCATCAAAATTATTTAAAAAGGGTAAACACTTTTTTTAATCATTTCTTTAAATTATTTATTGCATTTTAGAATTATTTATCACATTTTTGTTTTTAATACCTTTTTATAAAATATATACCAATTTTTTAACATTTATCACTTATATATATATATTATCACTTTTTTTATATTTAATCCCTTTTTAAATATATATTTAATCATTTTTAAAAATTATTTATCGCTTTTTTCAGTTTTTAATAGCTTTTTAAAAATATTTACCAATTTTTTTTACATTTATCATTTTTTTTATATTTTATCACTTTTCTATATATTTAATCACTTTTTTAAAAAAAAATTCACTTTTCTTTTTGTTTTAATCACTTTTTTGAAAAAAAAATATTTTCAATTTTCTTTTTCAATTTTTTTATTTATCATCGCTTTTTTGAAAATAGCTTTTCACTTTTTTTTTTTTTTAATCACTTTTTGAAATATGCTTTTTTTGAAAAAAAATTTCGTTTTTTTTAATCACTTTTTTTTGGATTCAATCACTTTTTTTAAAATTATCAGATTCATTTTTTTTTATTTAATCACTTTTTTTTAAATATTTATCACTTTTTTTTAGTGTTTATATATATTTAATCATTTTTTGGAAAAAAAATTTTTTTTTATTTAATCGTTTTTTTTAAAAATTTCACTTTTTTTTTAATCACTTTTTTAAATGTTTTTGAAAAAATGTGACCGGGTCACGTTGAAGGTAACTTTGTTGTGACCGGGTTTTTTGAAGGTAACCTAAAAATGTAACACCGGGTCACATCGAAGGTACCTTCGTTGTGACCGGGTCACTTTGAAGTAACCTAAATATTGTAAAGGGTACGTTGAAGGTACGTTCGTTGTGACCGGGTCATTGAAGGTAACCTTTGTTGTGACCCCGGGTCACTTTGAAGGTACCTGGAAAAATGTGACCGGGTCACATTGAAGGTAACCTTTGTTGTGACCGGGTCACGTTGAAGGTACCTAAAAATGTGACCCGGTCACTTTGAAGGTAACCTAAAAATGTGACCGGGTCACGTTGAAGGTACCTTCGTTGTGACCGGGTCACGTTGAAAGGTACCTTAAAAATCGTGACCGGGTCACATTGAAAGGTAACCTTCGTTGTGACCGGGTCACAAATGAAGGTAACGAAAGAGTGACCGGGTTTTGAAGGTACCTTCGATTGTGACCAGGTAGCACACTTGAAGGTACCTTCAAGGTGACCCGGTCACTTTTTTAGGTTACCTTCAAAGTGACCCGGTCACAATGAAGGTACCTTCGAGGTGACCCGGTCACATTTTTAGGTTACCTTCAAAGTGACCCGGTCACAACGAAGGTACCTTCAACGTGACCCGGTCACATTTAAAGGTACCTTCAATTTGACCCGGTCACATTTTTAGGTTACCTTCAATGTGACCCGGTCACAACGAAGGTACCTTCAACGTGACCCGGTCACATTTTTAGGTTACCTTCAACGTGACCCGGTCACAAACGAAGGTACCTTCAACGTGACCCGGTCACATTTTTAGGTTACCTTCAAAGTGACCCGGTCACATTTTTAGGTTACCTTCAACGTGACCCGGTCACAACGAAGGTACCTTCAAGGTGACCCGGTCACAACGAAGGTTACCTTCAACGTGACCCGGTTACATTTTTAGGTTACCTTCAAAGTGACCCAGTCACAACGAGGTACCTTAAGTTACCTTCAACGTGACCTGGTCACATTTTTAGGTTACCTTCAAAGTGACCCGGTCACAACGAAGGTACCTTCAACGTGACCCGGTCACATTTGTTTAGGTACCTTCAATGTGACTCGGTCACAATAGAAGGTTACCTTTCAAGGTGACCCGGTCACATTTTTAAGTTACCTTTCAACGTGACCCGGTCACAACGAAGGTACCTTCGAGGTGACCCGGTCACATTTTTAGGTTACCTTCAAAGTGACCCGGTCACAACGAAGGTACCTTCCATGTGACCCGGTCACATTTTTAGGTTACCTTCAAAGTGACCCGGTTACAATAAAGGTACCTTCGAGGTTACCTGGTCACATTTTTAGGTTACCTTCAACGTGACCCGGTCACAACAAAGGTACCTTCCACGTGACCTGGTCACATTTTTAGGTTACCTTCAAAGTGACCCGGTCACAACGAAGGTACCTTCAATAGATGTGACCCGGTCACATTTTTAGGTTACCTTCAAAGTGACCCGGTCACAACGAAGGTACCTTTCAACGTGACCGGGTCGGTCACATTTTTAGGTTACCTTCAAAGTGACCCGGTCACAACAAAGGTACCTTCGAGGTGACCCGGTCACATTTTTAGGTTACCTTCAACGTGACCCGGTCACGACGAAGGTATCTTCCACGTGACCCGATCACTTTTTTAGGTTACCTTCAAAGTGACCCGATCACGTCTAAGGTACCTTTAATGTGACCCGGTCACAACGAACGTAACTTCAGCGATAAAATGTAAGAAAAAGCGATTAAATGTAAAAAAAAGTGATAAAATTTTAAGAAAAATGCGATTAAATGTATAAAAAAGCGATAAAATAAAGAAAATGTGATAAATGTTAAAAAATTGGTAAATATTTTTAAAAGGCAAATAAAAACTGAAAAAGTGAAAAATAATTTTAAAATGCGATAAATAATTTAAAAAATTGATTAAATAAAAAAGTGATAAAAAAACTAAAAAAAACAAACACTTTTTTTAGAAAATCAATTAAATAAATAAAAAGTGCTTAAAACTACAAAAAGTGATTAAATATAAAAAAATGATAAAATATAAACAAACGTGATAAATGTTAAAAAATGGGAAATATTTTTAAAAATGATTAAAAACAAAAAAAAGTGATAAAAATTCTAAAATTTAATAAATATTTTTTTTTACTAAGTTCATCAATATACATAGATTTTATATTTTGAGAATCATTGACATATGTACAAAAAAGTATTTTATTAAGTATATTATTCAGTATATTATTCAGCAATTAATATTTTTTTACACAGATAATTTTTTAAAAATTTATCGCTTTTTTATTGCTTTTTTTATATTTATTTTCTTTTTATCACTTTTTTCTCTTTCCCTTCCCTCACCTGTTATCCCAGTTAGACGGTTTCGTTTTTCTTTACCAAGCTAGGATGAACAGTTAAGATCGGGGGAGCATGGGTACTGGTGGGTATTGTAGAAAGTTCCATCATAAGACTTTCACCCTTTGCACTTTGCAGTTCCACGCTAGAAACCATTCTTCTTTTCTGGTCTGAGCAAGTGTTTCATTGTCACTCCCAGCTAATCCAAAACTGTCACACACAAGAAAAAATAAAAAACAATAAAACAAAACAAACAAAGCTAAGCTTTTTTCATATTGCTGCAATTTTCAGGTGGTTATTTTTTGTATTACTTATCTGTTGCTATAATTGAGTTGCTTAGTTAGCTTCTAGGGTTTTATTTATTTTTCCTGTTAAGGGCTTCTCTAATCAACTCCAAATATAATGCTTATGATATACACGTATTTAAGTCGTACATTAGAACATATCCAAGAGATTCTTCATTTTATTAGTTTTCTCCATTTTAAAGAATATTGAATTATTTTGCTCTTCAACAGCTTCTTCATCCCATTTTTTTAAAATAAGGAGTGAGATTTTTTTTTTGTGTAGGAAATAAGGAATAAGATGGAAGAGAATAATAAATACCCTATATCTGCATGAATACTAAAAATTAATATGAAACTCTAAAAATTAATGTGTATGCGGAGAACAAGAGAAATACAAGTAGAAAATGTAAATTTTAGCTATATTCTTTATTTTATTGTATTATAATTTGAATTTACTTTAAATCTATAATAATTAATTGTTATATAATAAATGTAAGATTTTACAAAACAGAGAAACTTTTAGAGTTGGAGTAAAAAAATTATAAAAATTTTATTAGTTTTTGCTTCTGCTTCTGTAGAAATTATAAAGAAACTATTGAAGATGCTATTAAATTGTAGAGACACTGAGTGGGTAGAGAGAGAGATGGAAACAAGAGTGCCCATGACTGGATCAGGGGAATGAGAGAGCGAGAAGGGGAGAGGAGAGAGAGAGGAGGGGTCGAGAACGTGGTGGACGGCATGGAAGGGGGTGTCGAGGGAGACACTACTAAAAAAACCAACTTTTCCAACTGCTAATTTACCAACGGCTACGCCGTTGGTATTTACCAACGCGTAGAACCGTTGGTAAATTTTTTCTAACGTGCACGCGTTGGTGATGGATTCAAAAAAATTTAACAGTGTTTTTTTTCTTTTTCCAACGTGCAAACCGTTGGTAATTACCAACGGCCTTAGCCGTTGGTAAAATTCCAACTTCCCAGCAGTTGGTAAATTTTTTTTTTTTTTTAAAGGGTGATTTACCAACGGCTAGCCGTTGGTAAATATTTGCCAACGTGCACGCGTTGGTAAGTGCTAAAAAAAAAATTGACATTTTTTTTTCCAACGTGCAAACCGTTGGTAATTACCAACGGCCTTAGCCGTTGGTAAAATTCCAACTTCTAGCAGTTGGTGAGGTTTTTTTTTTTTTTTTTTTTTTTTTTTTTGATTTTTTTTTTTTGCTTTAGTTAAACGGTGCGTTTTTGATTAATTTTTTTTAAAACCCCCCCCTCCCGCCCAGCGTCGCGGCTCGCGAACTTCTTCTTCTTCTCCTCTGGTTCGTCTCTCTCTCTCTCTCTCTCCTGTATCTCTCTCCTCGTTCCAAGCTCACACATCACACACATTCACTTGTTTGCGTCGATTGGGACCGGAAACTTTTTCTTTGAGGTCGGAGATTCGTCGATCTGGTGGCGTTTTTTTAGATCCGAAGGTTAATTATTTTTTTCAGCACTTTTCGATTTTTTTTTTTTATGTTTTTCTCCCTATTTGAGCTTCTTGGTTTATAATGGGTTGAAGATGTTGGTTTTTATTGCAGGATTGAAGCGATTTGGAGGTGTTTGAAGGAAGTTAGTATTTTTTTTTTAGGTAACGCGTTTATTTCGGAATTTTTAATTTTTTTCCTTAATAATTACGTATTTTCGGATTATATTGTGTTAATTTGGTTTGAAATATGTGCAATATTTGTTATTTTGTGTTGCATTTGGTTGGAGATTTATTTTTTAGGTTACCCATTACAATTGTTTTTTTATGTGCATTTTTTTACAATTTTTTGTTATTTTCGGGATTAATTAGAATTTATGAAAAAATTAGATTTAAGTGATTTGTTTAGGTAGTATATTTACATTTTCCAATGACAAAATATTGTAGAATATTTATTTTTTTTTCATATGGTGACAAATAATTTTTAAAATAAAAATTAGATTTGCTAATTTCTTTATAAAAAAAATGATACTTCTATTTATGAAGTAATTGAAAAATAAATAAAATGTTAAACAAGTTAATATTAATATTGCAACAAGCATTAAGTATTGGTTTATAAATATTAAAATCCATTATAGATATAGAAATTATTAGTAAATTGAGAAAAATATAAATTATTTAGATAGATAAAGTTTATTATAAGTAAATGCGTTTAATGTATTTAACATATTATTAATATTTGTTTATGTAAATATTATAAGCATTTTTTTGGTACTGTGTCTGAGAATCACAATTAGTGGATGCTACTATGTTTATTCTTAAAAAACCCTTTTTTATGGCAACTCTTTATGATTCATTTTTAAAATGATGAACTAACAAACTAAAATACTTAAAAATGAAGAAAAATTAAAATGAAACTCGATCCCTTTTTAAAATACCCAAAGGAATATAGTCAACTACTTTTAATTATGGAATGTTCACTTGAACCATATACTATTGCATTAGAACTTTTAATAGCTCATTTCTGAAATAAAAAACTATCGAACAGATTATATGGTAGAATACCAACTTTAGTTTCAAAGAATGATCTCACAAGTTAAACAAAGTTGATATTAATAAGCGATTAAAAAAAGCCAGTTCCAAAAACTCAAACTCATATTAATAAGCGATTAAGAAAAGCCAGTTCCAAAAACTCAAACTCATTGCCATATATATATATAGGTCAAATTCTATACTCAACGATGGAAACTAGGTATGTACAAAATATGTGTTGGCCTTATTTGAAATTTAAAAAAAAAAATGTCTCAATTTAAAACATATATACATAAGTTAAAATAAATGATGCGTTAAGAGAGAAAAGATAATGACATGACGGTTATACATAACTATAATGAAACAAATAATAATCTCCGTACCGTATTTTGTTTAAATTGATCGTGTACATTAATGATACTTGGTTTCATTTGAAGAAATTTCTTATATTACCAGTATATTAAGTTATTTTCCCCCATTTTTCAGTTCCTCCCTGCATCTGTCTAGCGTGAAGAAGTACCCATTGTTTCTCCTGTCGTTCGAGGTTAGTTTATAATTCTTTTCGTGTATATTTGAGAACGGGATGATTTTAAGGGAAATTGTTTTAATTACTAATATTGGTAATAAAACGGAAATACTTCTCACTATGGTTTGAACACTGTGGCTTTAGATTTGAATATGCAATTTATGTTAATTATTTGTTATCTGTGCATATTTTTTCTTCTGTATTATAGTCAATATGTAATTTCTTTGTGCGTTGTGTATATTATTTTATGGCATGATTATTTAAATAAGTTCATGGTAATAGGTGTAGTTATGGTTTAGTTGGAGTGCTTTAGTGTAAATGGTTATATTATGTCATAAGATAGTATTGATAATAAAACTTTATTCATTATAATAAAACCATGTGGACAGTTAGCTGACAATAATAATGCAGAAAAAATACCTCGTAAAGGAATTTGGAGACCAATAGAGAAAATATTAAAACAAATAAATTAGGACCACTGAAGAGGAGGAGTCACTGTCATTCGAAGAAATCCAGGTAGCCTGATTGTACCAAACATGACTTTAACGCAAACTTCTTCCTAACCCTAACCTTTACCTTAGACCATACATCTACACTTAAACCCAACACAATATACCTAAACTTGTAAACCCTAAATACTTAGGATCAGTATATATAACAAAATATGAACCCTATACCTAAGTTTAAACTCTAAGAGACATAAACTTAGACCCTAAGGTCTTATCCAATGGTTACTAGAAAGGATTTTATTGTGCAAATCCTACCCCAACTTTTATGTTCTAACTTAAGATTAAATTATTGTCTCATAATTCAACTTATAAGTTCTTACCCTTAATCATATTGTACATGAGTTTACTTAACTTGATGGCTTAACTTATTAAGGTAAAATAGCTTCTTCAAGGTACTTTGTAGCTTAGTAAATCCTGGCTTTGTAATAAAATATTCTTTAAAAATTATGAATTTAAGTACTAAGAACAATGACAGTAATAAGAACAATAAGAACAATAATGATGACCGTACGTTAATCATAAGAACAACTTTATTGAGAATAAACTTTGTCTATCTAAAAATACTGTAAACTTGAGAGGGTAAACATTGAAGCATACTTTTGTTATTTTTAGTAACTCAACCTAAAACTTGAGTACGTATATCATTTAATAGATTGAGGTGTTTATGATTACGAACAGATTTTGTGTGTAATGGAATCCGCCCGTAGTTGGATGTACAGTAACCGTTTCTTGCCTCGCCGAACTGGTTACACACAACAGTGGGAGTCCGGGGTGGAAGAATTTATATCATTTGCTGTATCCCACCCTGAAACTATGAGCGGGTTCTGCATTCGCTGTCCTTGTCGGAAGTGTAAGAATTTGCGGTTTAATCAGGCTGATGAGGTCAGAGTTCATCTGTACAAATGGGGGTTTACGCCTTTTTACTTGAATTGGACCGCACATGGTGAGCCATTTAATGAAGCATCAGATACGGCTCCAGGTGTGGGTAGGTTTAGGGAGTTTGACCAGGGGTGTTCGACGAATCCATATGAAAGGATGGTATTAGATGCCGTTGGCCCTAGTTACAATCAATTTCCGAAAGACAATGTTGTGGAGCCGAATGAAAGTGCTCAAATTTTTTTTAATCTGTTGAATTCAGCATCAACTCCTTTATGGGATGGGTGCGAAAGTCATTCTGAGTTATCTGCTGCTGTCCGCCTTCTCAACCTTAAGTCTGAGTATCACATGTCACGAGGATGCTTTAATGGCATTGCCCAACTAATGAAGGAGACTCAACCAACAGATAGTAAGATGCCATCAAATTGGTATGAAACTAAGAAATTAGTTTCCCAGTTGGGGCTGTCTCACGAGAAGATTGACGTCTGTGTGAATGATTGTATGTTGTTCTGGAAAGATGACAGTACCAATCGTATTTGTAAGTACTGTGGGTCTGAGAGATATAAGCCAAAAAAGGGAGGTCGTGGTAAAGATCGACCGAGGAAAACCATGCATTATTTACCACTAAGCCCTCGTCTGCAACGCTTATTTGCGTCATTGGCAACAGCTGAGCAGATGAGGTGGCATAAGGAGCAAACACAGGTCCCAGGTGTGTTAAAACATCCATCAGATGGTGAAGCTTGGAAACATTTTGATCAGACCTACCCATGGTTTGCTTCGGAACCACGAAATGTCAGATTGGGGTTGTGTGCCGATGGATTTACACCTTTTGGACCATCTGGGAAACAATACTCTTGTTGGCCTGTGATCGTTACTCCGTATAATTTGCCCCCTTGGATGTGCATGAAAAAACCCTATATGTTCCTTTCGTTGCTGATTCCAGGTCCACGTAGCCCAAATCATAAGATTGATGTTTATCTACAACCTCTAATAGACGAGCTACGACATCTGTGGTTTGATGGCGTTGAAACATGGGATGTGTCATTGAAACAAAATTTTATTCTGCGAGCAGCATTAATGTGGACCATAAATGACTTTCCGGCTTATGGCATGCTATCAGGGTGGATGACACATGGGCGATTGTCTTGCCCTATTTGTATGGGTGAAAGTAAGGCATTCCAACTTAAGTATGGCGGGAAAATTTCATTTTTCGACTGTCATCGGCAATTCCTCCCCCGGAACCACCCATATAGAAGGAATTGTACTTGCTTTAAGAAAGGGAAATCAGAAAAGTCATTGCCTCCTCCGCGCTTATCAGGTGAAGATATATTTGAAAGAATCTCATGGATTCCATCAGTTGGTAACGATGGTCCACAAAATCGACCGTGTGATTATGGGAAATCACATAATTGGACGAAGCGAAGCATTTTCTGGGAGTTACCATATTGGGCCACGAACTTAATACGACATAATCTTGATGTTATGCATATTGAGAAGAACGTGTTTGAGAATATATGGAATACTGTGATGGATGTTAAGAACAAAACGAAAGATAATGTGAAAGCACGGAAGGACCTGGAAATTTATTGTAATCGGCCGGAGTTAAACATGGTTCCACTTGATGATGGTCGTTCGTTCAAACCAAAGGCGAGGTTCACATTGGATGTTAACCAAAGGCAAGATGTGATCACCTGAGTAAAATCATTACGACTCCCTGATGGATATGCCTCAAATCTTGGGAGATGTGTTGATACAGTTGGTTGCAATATGTATGGTATGAAGAGTCATGATTGCCACGTTATGATGCAAAGGCTTCTCCCCATTGCCCTCGAAGCGCTACCCGACAATATTTGGAAGCCATTAACGGAGTTAAGCCTATTCTTTAGAGACTTGTGCTCTCCAGAGTTGCATGAAAATCACTTGTTTGCGTTGGAGGAAAATATTCCAATTATAATTTGTAAGCTTGAGAGAATTTTCCCTCCAGGGTTTTTTGATGTCATGGAGCATCTCCCAGTTCACTTGCCCTTTGAAGCAAGGGTTGGAGGACCTGTTCAGTACCGATGGATGTATAAATTTGAGCGGTGCATGCATGACCTAAAAATGAAGGTTTCTAATACTGCTCATGTTGAGGGATCGATATGTGAAGCATACCTTATAGAGGAGACTTCCATCTTTTGCTCTCATTACTTTGAGTCCCATGTTCCCTCAATGATGAACCGCGTACCGAGAAATGACGATGGTGGTCCTGTCTAATGTAATGGTGACTTGTGGTCCACATTCACTTTTCAAGGACGACCATATGGTGCATGCCGATATAGATTCCTCACGGACAATGAACTCAGACTTGCAATCACATACGTTCTTCTAAACTGTCCTCAGATCAGGCCATACCTAAAGTAAGTCATTTGATTCCTCACGGACGATGAACTCAGACTTGCAACCACATACGTTCTTCTAAACTGTGCTCAGATCAGGCCATACCTAAAGTAAGTTGTCATTCATGTGAAGCCATTCCAACTGTGATTATGTTGAAATTCAGTACTACTCATCAAACAAAACTAACAAATTTTTATTGTTTCTGTTATTGGCGACAGTATGTTTGTGGACATGGTCAGGGAAACTGCACCCGAGATAACAATGTCCGAGATGGACATACACATTGAAAACAATTTCTCAGCCTGCTCCGACAATATGTACGTGTGCTTTTAGGACAGAATGTATTGCAATATGTTAAGTTATAAAAGTCTCCATATATATTGTCCTAAATTGAAATATGTTTTACATAGGTTGATGACCCAGGTAACAATATTGTCGATACCATCTTGTGGGATGTTGCATGTGGGCCCTCACGGCGAGTTCAGACATGGCCGGTGTATTTCACAAATGGGTACAAGTTTCACACAAGTGAATGGGGGAAGGACAAATCAACATTTAATAGTGGAGTCTGCATACGCAGCACGGGTGCAAGTGAAGTTGAATGTGATTTTTATGGTATATTAGAAGAAGTCATTCAACTCGAATATCCCGGCTTTTCGCATAAGAATGTTGTCTTGTTTAGGTGCAACTGGTTTGACCCAACACCTGAACGTGGAACTCGAATGCATAAACAGTTTGGGTTAGTTGAGATCTGAAATAGCCGCAGATATCAAAAGTTTGATCCTTTCATTCTAGCATCACAGGCTGACCAAGTTTACTACACACAATATCCGAGTAAGTCACGTGAAAGAAACGGGTGGTCAGCTGTTATGAAGATAAAACCTCGATGGATAATACAGGCTGCAATTCTGGACACGAGTGACGTGTATCAAGACAGTGGATCCGTTAATTGTCAAAGAATTAAAGATGACCCAATTGAGGAGTTAGCTGACCCGGGTGTCGGTGATGATATTGAAGAAGATGTACTTGAGGAGGGGGGATCTAATGGCGAGACAGAGGATGATGAGGAGTTTATATCCGATGACAGTGACTTTGAAGAGTCCGAGGAGTTTGAGTCGAATGACAGCAGTGGGTCGAATGAATGATTAGATAACATGTACTAGGAATAACGATAACTTGTAATTTCTAAGTAATGTGTACCAATTTGTTTTGAGTACATTTATGTACCCCTAATACTGCACAATATATGTTAGTAAATATATGTTATGTTTAATTTACCAACTTACCTAAAAATAAATGCAGATGCCTCGTAAAGGGGATAATACCTATAAACGCCGATCTGGGAAAGGACCATTTGCGCAGTTTAAGGAGGTAATGGAGCCAATATTTAATGAACGACATAGGATGGGTTCTTCATCCCGGGCACAGGAGGATGTCGGTGTAGAGACGCAGGGAACAACAGTGCCACCCACGCAGGTCCCCTCACATGAGCACCGATCTGACGGCGGTGGAGGCACGCCATCTGGACATGGATCTGGTGCGCGCCACCTGAGGCACCCCATAGTGACGACTCATCCCTCAGATGATGATATACATATTGATGACATCCCATCATCGATGTCACAGACAGCAGGCCGACCGCGGATGAGGATATCCCCACATGGTAACACGTAAGTGATAAATACCAGACACACGTATTAATATTAGTAAGAGTAAATACTTTACATGGAATCATTCTTTGAAACTTAAGTCATATAATTTAAACGTCACAGATTCATTCCAGCTGCGGCGACACGGTTAGTGACACCATGTTTCACCACACATTTCAAACCATATTCTGATTGGTCCTCCATCTCTCCATCAGACCTGCAGCAATGGTGGCGTGTTTTTGAGGTATGATGATAATATTACTATGATAATGATGTAATAATGTTATAAGATATAGAATTGTATTTTCCCATGCTAATAGTTTAAACATATTAACCTGTACAGAGGAGCTGTGAGTGGGATCTCATACACCATAATGAGGTGTATCGGGTGTGGAATATGTTGGGAGCACAGCATTACAGAAGCATGATGTCAGAAATTCGGCGTATGAAAGATCCGGTTAAACGTCGAGCGAAGACAAACTTTATGTCAGATGCTGCATATGCGAAAATGGAGGCATATTGGGCGAGCCCTGAGTTCATTCAGAAGTCCGCGAAGTTCAAGGCAATGCGAGCAACAATGACTGACGAGGATTCACAGTCTGGCTCTTGCAGCGCGACATATGCCGGGGGATCTATCTCGATGTCTGCACATTGAGAGCAAATGGTATGTATCTCGCTAATGTTTTTTATCACAACAGTTCAGATACTAATGAAATTAAATTACATATTAATGTTACGTTTCATTCAATTAGAGAGAGAAAGATCTTGAGAAGAAGGACCCTGGCTTGTTTAAAGTCCTTCAGGCGACACATAAAATGAAGAATGGGAAATATGTTAGTAAGCGCTGTGAAGAAGTTGCTGTAAGTAGTAAAACTGTTTGGTCGCAGAATATTCTTAAGTTAATTACTATGTTTTACAAATTATGACATGACTAAATGTATTTTATGACGTTTCTGTAGACTCGTATCAGTGCAGAGATTGAGGAGCAAACACAGCAAGAGGATGGAATAGAGGCCATTGATGAACTAGCAATCATTAGTACCGCATCTGGCGGTAGAAGGAGAGGCCGTGTATTTGGATTAGGATCTGAGCAGTGTGCTATACCGGGACGCCGACAGCCAGGTCTCATCCCGCCTATCGACATCACACAGACACCGCAATTCAACGAGCAAGTACAGAAGATGATGGCGGAGGAGAATGCGCGAAGGGATGCGGAGTACGAGAGGAAGCTCGAGAGGAATTAAGAGGAGACAGAGAGCAGAGATGGAGGCTCAGAGAGCTGCATTGGAGGCAAACCGGGCTCAGTTGGAGATTATTTGTCGTTCGCTAAACCTTCCATGCCCGCCGGCACAACCAGTTCCACATTATCCTGATGACTCGGACTCAGAGGATGAGGAGATAGTCGGGACTCCGTGATGGGCGTCATCAACAGGTTAGCGCATTTCCAAAGTTCTTGTGTTAGAGCCCTAGACATAATAATTTTTAGACCTAAATCAGACTGACTTGATATTTATGAAATGTGTAAGCCGTTGAATGTTGAATGCTTTCTTTCAGACATATCTGTTATTGTTTTAATTATGCTGTATTTGAGAATATTTTATTTCAATTACGTTGGCATAGTTGTGTAATGTTTATTGCTGAGTAAAGCCGGGCGTACTTTTGAATTGGTATTTTACTTTTGAATGTGGATTGAAACGGGGAAAAATACGAAACAACCGAAACCTGGAACGTTTAATATACATAACCAACGCGCAAATGGGGAACTTACCAACTTGCGCGCGTTGGTAATTACCAACGGCTTCATAACAACAACCTTACCAACTTCCGGCAGTTGGTAATTACCAACTGCCAAGTTACCAACTGGCCGGCAGTTGGTAAGTTACCAACTGCACAGTTGGTAAGTTACCAAGTTACCAACGCGCAGCAGTTCAGCCGTTAGTAACCAGCAGTTGGTATTTTACCAACTGCTGCGCGTTGGTAATTTACCAACGCGCTGTCAGCAGTTGGTAATTTTACCAACTGCTGCACGTTGGTAAATGCTTTGTTACCAGTTGACAGTTCGTAAGTTACCAACGTATGCTTAACCCAGTTGGTATTTACCAACGTGCAGCAGTTGGTAGTTTACCAACTGTTGCCAGTTGGTAATTTACCAACGTGCAGTTGGTAATTTACCAACGTGCAGCAGCATTGGTAAGTTACCAACTTCTGCAGGTTGGTAACTTACCAACTGTCACCCGTTGGTAAGTTACCAACTGCTGCACGTTGGTAACTTACCAACAGCTGACAGTTGGTAAATTACCAACTGCTGCACGTTGGTAACTTACCAACGGCTGACAGTTGGTAAATTACCAACTGCTGGCAGTTGGTAACTATAACTACGCGATGGAAACCGAGTCTTTTAAATGACCGTTGGTAATTACCAACGTGTATTTTACCAACGTGTACACGTTGGAATTTACCAACGTGTTATTAGTTGCGCGTTGGTAAAAACTTTTCCAACGTATCGAATACGAACTGCCATTTACCAACGTGCAGCAGTTGGTAAATTTTAGTTACCAACTGCTGCACGTTGGTAAATGGCAGTTGGTAAAGTCCGTGATTTTAGTAGTGAGAGAGTGCTGGAGTGGGTGGAGGTGGGCGGCGGGGTGGATGGTGGAGGAGGGGAAGTCCAAGTAGAGAGTGAGAGAAACGTGGATTGAAAAAGGGTGAGAGGCATCGGTGGTGGAGTGAGGATCGATGTACGCCATTGGAGGGGAACAAAAGCATTGTTAGAGTTTCAGTGTTACAAGCTGTTTGATTGAAAGAGTCGGGGAAAACGGGTTGCGGGAAGCCTAGCCCATGCCATGAGGCCATGGCGTGAAGCGATGATGGCGTTCTAGTAATGTCCGGCAACACTGAAGGGGATTGGTTCGGTGTCATTTCGGATTCAGACAACATAAATTATAGTTTTGCAGTTCCATGCGAGTGGAAACCATTCTTCCCTATTTCTTTCTTCATTCTTCTTTTCTGGTTGAACAAGTGTTTCATTGTATACTCCTAGCAAATCCAAAACTGCCAAAACAAAAAAACTCTTCTTTTGTCATGGTACTACAATTTTCAAGTGGTTGTTTTTTATATTATTGTTCTGTTGTTACAATAAGTTGCTCAGTTGGCTTCAAGGGTTCTCTTTAGTTTCCTGTGAAAGGCTTTTGTGCTCATGTTAATAAGGGTTTCCTGGGCGTTGATTGGAATTAAATGGTAGGGAGAGATGTATTTTTAGTTCTAAAAATTTCAAGTTTTATCAAGTTAGTTGTAAAGCTTTTTGATCTGCCAAATAAGTCATAAAACGTCAAAATCGTTAACTCTATTATTTCTAAAATTTTTGAAATTTTATTTTGTAAACGAAAATGCCGACCTAACACGTAACGCCATTTAATTCAGTTACTAAATTGCCACTTTTCAAATTTTAGTTACTTAGTTGAAAATTTTATCAATGTCTGATGGTCATCGTATTTTGAAATAATAAACGTTATCAACCCGCAACTTTATTCAATCATGCAAAATGACTCATCAACACTTAATTAGTCCAACAGTGCCACCTCCTCCAACAACGCTCACCGACTCCTCTATCCCTGCTTTCGCACCCTCTCCACCATTGATTTCCTTCAACCACACTTGCGGTTAGTGATGATACATACACAAATGAAAATTGTTGACATGCAAAGAAAATCGTTACAATTTTGAATGAATTCCAAAAATTTGATACATACGCAAAGATAAGTTTTATGGATTGGTGAATCTATGAGTGACGAAGAAAATTAAAGTCCAAATATAAATGCTTGAATATTGTTCTTGTTCCTTTAAAATTAAATGAATGAACACAAACAAGGTCAGTTCATGTTCTTTCGGTTCATTTATAACCCTAGTTAAAGCTTATTATTGGCAATGACAAATTAGGCAGGGGCTAGGGATTTTAGGTTTATTAGGATTAAGGCCAAACCGGCCCATTTTTTTCCTTCTTTAAAATAGGTTGGGTTCAAGTCAACACTAATTACGTTTTTTCACTCTTTGACTCAACCCAAACCAACCATTTCACATTAGATCTGGGTCTAAGTATTAGGTTTGATTTTTTACATTTGTGCTTATTTGAGAGTCTTTAGGCTTCAATCTAATGTGTTTTCAGTGAAGCGGTAATTATACTTTCAAATAGTATTAGTAATGTAATGGCCTAAAACCAAATTTTCCTTTGAACTTAACCAACTTGAACCTTTTAACCTTTAAACTTTAACACCGGTTCACTCGTACCTCAAAGTTTGCAAATTGATACCTTGTACTTCCTTGACCCACTTAAGTGAAATAGAAATGGCTCATTAGGTTATATGAGGATAAAAATAAAGATTAAAGAAAAGATAAAGGCTAACTAACCATTAGCCTTACAAAAAGCTCAAGTTCTACCGTTTTGAATAAAAAATAAAATGTCATCTCACAATTACAGCAATTTTGTTAACCCTAAAGCTACGGCCTAAAGAAAATTAACTTATGTCATTTTATCCTTTAAAGAAAATGCAATTCAGCTTATAACCTTGTCATTTTCTTGTTTGTTTCACAAACTGCTTGGGTTATATCATACCTTGAAGAAATCACTTTTTTTTTTTGTATACAAAAGCATCTTAATAAGTCTAACTAAGGTAGAGGAGATCCTATAGTATAAGAAGGGAACCGCCTGATTTTTTAAGGTTTAGAAGGCACCTGAACTAGCTTTGGATGGTATTATATCAAGAAGAAAAGAAGGCAAGAGTCGAGCTCTTGACTTCCCGCTTCCCTCAATGTCCTTTTACCACTCTGCTATAGCAGTTGGAGACGAAGAATCCCGATTAATTAGTGCTCACCGTTAGAGATTTTTTTAGGACAATGACTAGAGATCAGAAGATTGTGGCTGCTTTGACAAAATGAGGATGTTCTTTTATTTTCTATTCAAAATGGAAGAACTAGAGCATTATGTGGTGCAAATGATCAATTAGCCATTCATCTTTCCTTTTATCTTTATTTGGTCATCATATATCCCAAAAAGCTATTTCTCCTTTTTATCTGAGTGAGTTGAAGTGTAAAAGGTACCAATTTATAAAATTTAAAGGGTGAGTAAACCCAAGTCAACGTTCAGGAGTAAAAAGTCCGAGTTGACAAAGCATATGGAGCAAAAGAGACTTTAGGTCTAACATAATCTTGGATTAAAGTTGGGATGGCAACAGGGCGGATCAGGTGCAGATCCACTACACCAGCCACCCTCTCATTAGGCTCGACGGGCAAAAATTAATGCCCGTGCCTGTCACCTGTGGGGTAACGGGCTCTCAATGGATTACCCACGAAACAACGACAGTAACTAGTTCCGAACTTCTTTTCTTTATCTCTCCTTTCAATTGGTATTGGCGGCCAACATAACAAGAGGCGTTCCCGTGGTTCCAAGATAGTTGATTGGTGGACCGGAAAAAAATGTGATGAAAAAGACAAGATGAATTTGGCTTTCAGAGAAGATGGGGTGAAGAAGATGATAAAATAAGAGGCAAAGAAGATGGTAGAAGAAGGGATGAAGTAGGAAGTGAGAGAAGAGGAAAAGAAGATGAGGGAAAAAGCGGCGAAGAAAATGAGAAAATGGACCAAGCAAGTGAGTGGAGAACAAGCACAGACAGCGGCATAAAGTGGAAAAAATATAAGATTTAGGGTTATATTTTTTGGTAAATTACACTTTGATCATTTGAGTTACTTAATTTTTTCATACTAGTTTATTATTTTGAAAAGTTACAGTCAAATCATTAACAGACAAAGGAAAATTGTGGCGGGTTGCAAGTGTAGCAAGTCTACCCACAGGATAAATCCAAAGTTTATGATGGAGCAGACAGGTGCAATTTTCACTAAATATGCATAACCCATCGATAACCATAAGTTACGGATTTCGCTCTACCCACTGTCATCTTTAAATGAAAATGCATCAAATGGTATGTTAGGGATGAAAGTGTAATTGAGCCTTCAATTACTAATCCCTAATCTTTTGCGGTTTTGAAAACCTAAACCTAATCAGATTGTACTTCTTCCCGTCCTATATAAAAGGGTACAACTTTGATCCGTGTAATTAACCTTGGCATCGCGGCGTTCCGGGCTCAATCTTCTTCTCTTGCGTTTCCTTCTTATTCCGGTGGTTTTTATTCTACTGCTTCAATGGGGGCAAAGAAGTGCCTACACAAGTATTATACAGTGGATTTCGATGGCCCGAAGCTGTCTATGGTGCTCAAGAAGCCGAAGGATCAGAAGGTCCAGATGATGCTGCCGATGAAAATCAGTTGCAACAACTGCGGCAATTCCATGGGCGCCGGAGCGAAGCTCAGTTGTCGCAAGCAGATCGTGGACGGTGAGTGCTATCTGGGGATACCAAAATTTCGCTTCCTCTGTAGATGCACCAAGTGTTTTGCCCAATTCTCCTTGAAGACAGATCCCTCCAATTCCGATTACACTGTTGAATCTGGAGCAACGCGCGAATGGGAGCCCCGGCGAGTCCGGGAGGCGGGGGCTTCCACTCGGAGGCAACCGGAAGAGATTCCGGACAAGGTTCTTTCCGATGACGCCACCGTCTCACAGATTCGTTCTGATTTTGACTCATTGTCTATCGTTAATTAGATATTAATTTCATCGTTTCAGTAGAACAATCTACTCTTACTATGCAAAAAATGTTGTTTGTGCCATCCAGATCGTTATTTGTATAAATTAGGTGTTAATTTCATCGTTTCAGTAGAACAATCTACCCTTACTATGCAAAATGTTTTTTGTGCTTCCTTAGGTCCTTTAGATGATAATGCCGCTCCTTGGCCATGCACCGGTTCCAATAGGTATAATCCACGCACTGCCTACCCATTCCAATCATATTCCTCCTAGGTGAGTCCTGCATCACACACATGTCCGATACAAAAGTTAGTGCACAGTTGGAATCTTTTGTTAGCTTACTGACAGGGACGATATTGCACTTGAAATCTAGAATATTCAAAACATTACCAATTTTCATCCCATTCGGTAAGCATAACTTTCCCACACTTTTAACTGCCACACTTTGGCCATTAGGTATTTTAATTGGTTGTTGTCCCACTTGCTGTCGTGCTTCCTCAAGTGACTTGTCACTGCATGTTATATGCTCTGTTGCACCTTAATCAATTATCCAAAGCTTTGTAAAATTGATCTTATTGGTCATGTTAATGGTTGGTGGAGTTTGACCTTCTGTATTTGGTGTCTCACCGTCATGACCAAGGAATTGAAGTATACGGTCATATTGTGCTTGTGTCAAGCCTGAGATGGACTGTCACTTTTGCCAACTTGAGCTGCCTTTGGGCCATCTTTCTTGGTCATCCATGATCCTCCTTTCTTTTCACGTTTTCCTTTGTTCCATCATAGTGGATAGCCTATTATCTCAAAGCATTCTTCTTCTGTATGTCCCAACTTGTGACAATGCTCACATTTCAATCTTTCTTTCCTTTCAGTCCTTTGGTCATCCTTGTCTTTGTTACCTCAAATTCCCTGGACTTGACATGCTGTGACTTCTGTTGTTGGCTTGCTCATAGTTGAGATCTATTTTTATTGCTCATCTTCCACAACTAGATTATAGATGGTACCAAGGCTGGGAGTTGGCCTTGTGCTAAGAACTTGCGTTTTGATCATCCTGGACGCCTTATCCATACCCATAAGAAAATCGTACATTTGGTATCTGTCTTTCAACTCATTTAGTTGCTTTTGATTGTCGCAAGTGCACCCACCGCAAGTGCATCTCGCCAGGGCGAGATTAAGTGCTTTTCATCCCAAAGACTCTTGAGCTTCGTGTAATATGTCGACACCAAAAGTTTCTCTTGTTTTAGGATAGCTATTGCACATCTCAGCTCATAGGCTCTTGGCGCATTCACCTTACCGAACGTTTCTCTGAGGTCCTCCCAAATTTCTTGAGCACTCTTGGCATACTGTACACTGCTTTGGACCTCCTTATCCATTGAGCTCTTTGACCATCCTTTGATTATTGCGTCGTAGCACATTCACAATCCTACACCAGGTGAGTTTGTTGGTGGTTTGGGGATTGTCCCGTCAACGAACCCAAACTTGTTCTTGGCGAAGAAGGCATTGTTCATGTCATTTACCCACTCCCTATAGTTTCCATCGTTGAGGAGCTTGCCAGCATCGATTTGCCCTGGATTGTCCAAAGCATGTATGTAATACGGTGACATCACATCCACAGATTTCACCTGGTTGTTGAAATGTGCCATTCTGTTAAAGCTTTCGTTGCTTGATCTTGCCATTCTTGAAAAAAAACATGAGTGCTTATATTTATTTTTTTCGAGTATCAGATTCGACTTTGGTACCATGAAGAAAAGCATGAATGCTGTGAATTTTCTTAAGCTTTCATTCATGACTTGCATACATATATACAAGACGCATGTATTGAAAAGTGATTACAAGATAATTACAAGAATATATGTGTATATCTCCTATAAAAACTTATCCTCATCTATTATCCAATTCTAAAAAAATCCTTCATAATGACTGCTGATGAGTCCAACAATGAATATGTTGAGGTGAAAACATAGGAAAAAGAACTATTCTCAATATCAACTATAGTTCTAAGTTTTTGCTGCTAAAGACTCCTAACATGTTAAATTGAACACACATTTTGATGTATGACTGTTACTACATTAGTGATGGACCGCTTGTAGGATTTGTTGGCAAGTTCACATATTTTTATTAGAAAACTATGAAAAACTACATATGAGGAGTATGAGTTAGATTTTGAAATTATTGAGTACATAGCAGACAAAGTAACTTAAACGGCCCTTTTAATCTAATATTGATTGATCTTAGTTTATGACGATGACAACCGGCCTTAATCAAGGTTGAGTAGTGGAGGTGGCGTTGTCAGATGATGATTGGTATGCTGACAACTCAATAATGCTTCTCCGTATTTGACTGTGGTAAACACCAACTTGATCTAACGAAAAATAATCTTCAATGCCTAGATTTAACAATGTTTATGTTCGCTGGCTTTCATCTTATGTCATCATCAAGGAAGGTCGTCACTGCAAAAGCCTTTTTCAGGCAGCTGTGCCTGGAGAAGATGAGGCTTGACGATTTGGAAGCGTCGCCACCACTGCTTGGAGAAGATGAACACGACGATTCGGGCTAGGGGCGCCGATGGAAATTAGTTAGGATTATGAGGGGTAAATATGAAAAATAATCAGTTCAGTATGTCTAATTAGACATAAACGCAAAACTTCAGTAAGTCAATCGGTAAAAATATTTGAAATGAGGTGCCAAAGCACATTTTTGCCAAATCGTGTGAAGGAGCCGTTGGTCGACTTCTCTTCTCCTCCCAGAGAACATATCTCAGTCGATCGAGTCGGATCAAAGTCAAATAGCTTCTGATCTCTCACCTCTTCTTCCACATTCGCATACCTGCTCAGCCATGGCCGCCAACTCTGTCCGAGTCGCTGCCGCTCAGATGACCTCCGTCAACGACCTCGCCTCCAATTTCGCCACCTGTTCCCGCCTTGCCAAGGTGTTTCTAATTGCTTTCTCGTAAACTGACCTATTAATCTCGGCGATTCATTCGCTTGATTAATCGGATAATTCAATTCTAATTTGGTCATCGTGATTAGAATGGTGGAATATGCGCTTGCTAGCTTCCTAATGTATATGCCAAGTTTTAACTTATGCAAGGGCTCTAATTTCGTCTCCGCCCATTTTCCATTTACTTCTGATGATTGGTTTAGAATCTGCAAAGTAAATCGTCCAACTTGAAGAATGTTATCATAGTGTGCGGGATTGAGTCAATTTTTTCAAATTGTTGCACTGAAACATAGAAATTAATACTAATTACTTGAATTTGTGCCTGTAAAGGAAGCTGTTTCAGCTGGGGCTAGAATGCTTTGCTTACCAGAAAACTTCTCTTACATGGGTCTCAAGCTAGGCGATAGTCTCAGGATTGCAGAAGCTTTGGACGGATCCATTATGCAGCAGTACTGCTCTTTAGCTAGGTAATAAACCCGGAATTATTCCTTTTTTCCTTTTTGTTGTTTTCCTTGTCACCCTGTACTCATCATGTGCCATTTCCCTGATTAGATTTTTCTGAATTCTTATTCCTGTTGAATATTCTATATGCATTGTTTTGATTTGCAATTTTGGTTGTTTCATTTCTTGTGCTTCTTTCTTCATCTTTCCTTCTCATTTTTTGTTTGTAAATCGATAATTGCCATCATCATCTGGAAACCCGCAATCATGTGTACACGCTAATGACTAGCTGATCCTCATAGGATCACTTGGGTTTTGCAAATCATTGCCTTCACATGATTATAAGCTTTGATTCAAACTCGTGAGCTGCAGAGAATCTGGCATTTGGTTGTCACTTGGAGGCTTCCAAGAGAAGGGACCTGATGATGCACACTTGTATAATACACATGTGGTGATTGATGATGCTGGGAACATTAGAAGTACATACAGGAAGATACACTTGTAAGATGGATTTTGTTCTTGCTTTGCACTTCGTTTTACCTGCTCATCTCTGTAATTAGCTTGCAGTAGACATTGCTGTGTTTCTGTTTTTCCACTAAATAGTTCAATGAAATCATTTTTATATTGCTTTTGTTTGTTACACAAACAAAGTCATTTAATGTTCCTCTCAGTGAATCTAAGATTTAGCTCAAGGTGTTAAAATTGAAGTTTCTCGGGGCTTGAGTTCAAACATTGGGCCACTCTGTAGAAAAATTAAGGAAATTTACTTCCTTGAGAATACCCTAAGCATGGTTTAGTATTAGCTTTGGTTTTCTGAGCTACTTAACTATGTAACATGGACTTTCCACTACTGCATTTCAAGCAACTGGATCCCAGATAGTAATAACTAAGCTTCTCACATCAATTTGTTAATGCATATTTTTCAATTGAAGTACTGCAGTCACTGGGGTTCTGTTTGGAATGCTCATGCCTTTAATTGAATATGTGTCACTTTCCGTATATATAGACCAATGTACCCTTCCCTTAATGTGAAGCACATGAATGCGTATTGTTTTAATTATGCCATCTACTAAGATCTGAACTTGGAGAAGCGTGCATAATATGCTTTAAGTGGCACAACATCCATAATTTTTACAGAAAAGGAAAAAGGGAAATATATTACGGGACGAAGAGTGTTAGCTCATTAGTTGTGTATGCTTGTTTTTGCAAAATGGTTTTCTGGATAATTTTAAGAGCAACTTCTGCAGAAGGTTTTTGACATGATGTACTATTTTGATATTTGAAGATTTGATGTAGATGTTCCTGGTGCAGCAGTATTCAAGGAAAGCAGCTTTGCAGATCCAGGTATCGCTATATGTGTAGTTGTCAGTTATTCGACTGAGCAATTATCATGTGATCTCATCTGATCTTGTGAACTTGGCTTCTAAAACTGACCTGGGATACCTGGGATTCAACTTGGTTACATGGATGGGTCACTGGTTGACTGGTTTGACTGGGTCAACCATGGGGTTGATACGGTCTCGCTACTGCTATGCGCAATGAGTATTTTTGAGTCCTAGTTTTGTGATTGAAAGTTCAAGCCTTTCTGTCACCCCTTCGAGAGATTGAACCTTGACCACTGTAAATTTTTGGGGTTTCTATTCCGTTTGTCTCTAATTCTTTTAGGTGTTCTACATAAAAAACCATAGCTCTCTAAATGATGTTCAAGCACTGAATAGCCCCATTCCATATGTTGAACCGTTCCCTCGTTCTATTCTCATCTCTCACTATAATCTCTTTGAAGATCGCCATCTTCCATCTTATCGTGCTTCTCTTCATCTTTTATGATTTCCTTTGTGTTTCTCACGTTTCTTTTATTCTAACACGCTTAAGTTGACAAAAGGAGCAAAACTGAAACAAAAATATTGAACAGAAAAAAGATCGAGTGGAAGAAAGTGGGTTAACTGAATTTTCTAGCTTAATGGGCTGGAAAGGCTGCAGTTGGCCTGAAAACGTTCTGGGTTACAATTGAAGTAGTCAAGCAAATCCGGTTTTTGAAATGATTGTTAATCATGCTATATGGATCAAAGTTGTTCAAAGGTGGCACATGTACACCTAGGTGATCTAGCATTCCCGAATTACGTTACTTGCCCTTGGGTGGGGCACCATCAACCATGCATGTGCCAACAGTGCAGTGCTGAGGCACTTTGCTGTGCATCTCTGTAAATCTTGTCTATTTTTTTGCTTTTCTAGTTATGAAGCGAAATGACTAAAGGCCCTTAAAACCAGTGTGCTTTCTGGTATAATGTCTTGGACATGGTTTAAAATTAGCATATGACTGACAAACTCAAAGAAAATTAATTCTTTGACAATAACAAAGACTTGCCAAAAGAGTCTAACGATGATGCTAACTTTTATCACAGATATAGCATTTTAGATCTGTTTAGTAACTTTCTGTTTCAATCCAGCTTTAGGTAAATTGCGTTGATGGTTCCTAACCTTAATTATTGTTCTGTTTTAGTCTTAAACCCATTAAAAATATTTCATTTTGGGTCCTATATCTATTAAAAATGTTTCATTCTGGTCCCCCATTGGATGAAATTTGTTAAGTCAAAGTAACTGTTTGATAGCAACGCTTTAGATCATAATTTAAACTATTGGGTAACTGTCTTATAATAAATTTAATATTTGCAATGTTGCAGTTAATGGACAATTCAAATCACCAGTTTTTCCTCTCTATAAATCGAACTTATTTCATTTAGAAAGAAAAATTATTAATTTAAATTTTCTATTGGCCGTCAAAATATTATTATGCAATTTAAATTTACTGGAAAGCCTTCACCAGATATTTTAAATTAAAATTTTAAAAGTTTGTGCATAAGGCCATGATTCCCCAAAAAGAAATAATTTTAATAGGTATATGACCAAAAGAACAGTCAGTAGATGAGGGACTAAAAAAGAACAATAGTTAAATGTTAGGGACTATTTGTGAAATTTACCCCCAGCTGTATTATTTGTTCTAATTTTGATAAACTAATTATGGTTATTTTCTTTGAACAGTTCACTGCTGTTTAGATTAGGGTGGTTCAGTTTAGGCTTGCGGGTGTCTTGTGTGCAATAGTATCAGCTATTGAAAATTAGGATCTATGTAGGCAAGCTTCTTTCTTCATATCATACTAGTTGTAAGGGATTATAGCATTTGTATTTCATTATATGCTCCATTTCCATCTAGCAAGCACTTCTTGTGCACCTTGCACCTTAGATGATGTGAGGGTCTTGTATCTCAATGCGGCTTATGTCTTTGGCTACACTTGTACTATTGTTATCGGCTGTGATTTTACAATTGTTACTCCTTCCATCTGAAAGAGGATGGCATTTGTCTTTCGTTCATAGAACTCAAGGGTGTTATACCACACCACCGCTTTTATTGTTTGATTCCCTTACAAGGCCTTATCCATAGCATTTTGACTAACTATTTGTGGCTTGCATACCATGCACAGAGTGAGTTGAAGAAACATAGAACAACTATGTGGTGGCATAATTTATTTTGGCCTTTTTTGGGCAGGGAGTACTTTTTTGGCTATAAACACTTCCTCTTTCTTATGATCTCTGCATCACAAAATGAAACATTACTTACTGATAGTTTTTAATGAGTTCAACTTCATTCTGAATTATGTCTTGGAAATTATGTTTTTAAGTTATTTTCTCACGCAATTACCGTCTACTTACCCTAATATCAACCAATTGAGGACATTTTTTTAATCTGATCCACAAATTTATGATTCCAGGGAACAAAATTGTTGCAGTGGACAGCCCTATTGGACGTTTGGGTCTAACAGTTTGCTATGATCTGAGATTTCCAGAGCTTTACCAACAGTTAAGATTCCAACATGATGCCCAGGTACTATTAGGAGCATTGAGCTGTTGTGGCTCAACGTCACGACACTTCTCAAATCATTCATTTTTTATGTAGGTTATGCTCATTCCTTCTGCTTTTACGAAAGTAACTGGTCAGGCACATTGGGAGATTCTTCTTCGTGCTCGTGCAATTGAGACTCAATGTTATGTATGACATCTCTAATCCCATTTCAGTTGAATTGCCTAGCATTGGAGTGCCAAACACCGCATGTATCTTTTAAGAATATTATTATTTCTGAGGGAACTTTGAGTTCATTAATTTATTTATTAGGGGAAAAAAATAAAGAAATATGGAGCCATTGACAAAATATCTTGTTTTATATCCTATTTTTGATCCTGCGCCATCATTCCATCAGATAACCTGGAAAAGTTTTTATTAGGTGATTGCTGCTGCACAAGCTGGAAATCACAGTGACAAACGAGAAAGCTACGGTGATACATTAATAATTGACCCATGGGGAACAGTTGTTGGACAGTTACCTGGTTAGTATCAGTCATCCTTGTTGAGTTGATTAGCTTGTGTGTTCTCTTGGAAAAGCATTTCCTTGTTTCTCCTGTCCTTTTTCTCTGTTCTTTTTAAATGCCCACTTTTGAGAGTTCTTGAATTTATATCTGAGAAACAGTTTTCTGAAACTCCAAGGCACAGTGCACGGCTAGAATTTTGAAGCTGACAAATTAAGCACATTAACTTCTGCCATGGCTCACTTCTGTCCTTTCAGATCGGCTATCGACTGGGATTGCTGTAGCTGATGTTGATTTTACATTGATTGATTCTGTGAGGGAAAAAATGCCATTAGCAAAGGTATGTTTCAATTTTACTTTAACACAATTTACCTAGAGACATTTGGAGAACAGGGAATCACTTGAGCGGTGAGGCATTATTTGACGACCAAGTAGTTCTAAAGGGCCTGGTGGTCGTTTGAACATCGTAACCATTTCGTCGGTCTAGTATCAACATGCTTATGGCGAACGTGGTCGTTTGAAATGTTATATGGTTCACAAGTGAGTGAAACATAGGAATTGGTCAACCTAATTGGTTGGTCCCTGATTCAAACTCAGGAAGTGATGGATAGAAAATACTGCACAATGCGAAAGTGCTACATCCGAACATAGATTTGTGGAGTTCAGGTTACCTGGGAGGACACGCACTAAAATTTCTACCTATAAATGTGATCTGGCTCACAATAATCGAGGTGTCTTGGGCTGAAACATCAGTAGGGACGTAATCGAACTGAGCCATGCTCAAACATCCCCGAGCTCGAGCTCCATTCAATAAGCTTTTTTTAGGCTCAAGTTCAACGGGAACTATAAAATCAAGGATCAGAGCTCAGTTCGACGAAAATTTCAAATTTGGCTAGAGTTTGATTCAGCTAGATAAGTCAAATGTCAAGGCATACTCTACAAACAATGTCTGTCCTAAGTGACATGGAAGTTGATATGTTTTATCTATCTATTTATTTTTTTTCTTTGGGGGGAATGCAACTTAAAATCGAATTACTTTTGTTTCTCAGCATCGGAAGCCATTCGACTTCTGGAGACCGGCATCACTATGATCCTAAACCTGTTATGCTTCTCTAAAACCCGTGTGTGCTGGACAAGCAGTTTATCTCTCAATTTTTCTTTTTTCTGGTTTGAACTATGTATTGGATGGAGTGTATTTGGAGAAAATCGCCAAATATTATTGTTGCTATTGTCACTCTTTCCAGTGGTGGTCAATCATTTATTACCCTATATTGAAGGGAAAAACGACGTACCTACACGATTGTATCGCACGGCTGGTCAGAGTTGAATTTAGACTTGTATTTTGGGTAGGGGTGTATTTTTGACCTGGTTTACCCTAAACCCAAAATGCACCACATAGGTAATCGGGTTGCCTTATATAAAACCCAAATTGCACCACATACCACAAACTTGATTAAAATCCAAACCACATAAAATGTTGTTTGATTCAGTATGATCGATTTATCAAGTTGCAACATGGTTCTTTTGTCCTTTCGTTGGGGCTTAATGATTGTTGCAGATTGTTAGGAGGTGGAAGAAGTTTTGTTTTCTACTCCATAATTAGTCATCTACAACAACATGTACATTTATTTGTTATAATAGATCATCAGTTTGAGATGGGAAAAAGAACTCATTTTCTGATATATAGTAAAATAGAAGCATAATATCAAGCACATGCCAACATGTATATATTTTTGTAGATATTCTGCCACTTAAAAAAGAAAACCGAATGTATGAAATATGCAAGCACGAACAAAATAACATATGAAACATTGTGAGCAAACAAGTTCTTCATAATTAATTTTGTTCAATAAGTACACTACTTGAACAAAAATTGTAATAAATATCCTTTAAGAAATACCACCCAGGCCCACACTAGCAAATGCACAATATACCTTTTGATAGAATAAAACACTTATCATGAATTTAAGCTTTTAATATTACATTCTATCTTCACCGGTCACTGATCATCAATAAGATCATGACACTTGTTAATGTTGGTTAACAATTGCTATAACTCTGCACTTTGAAAATAACTCCAATACGAATCATGTTTTAAGTTTTAGCAAAGGATTAGCTAGTGGAGAGTTGCGCTCATCTTTTCAAGCTAGGAAAGAGGGTTGAGCTTAATTTTCTTCTTAGGTTAGTAAAGGTTGTGGTCTAATTTTGATTAATCAGGTTTTAAAATTAGAACCCGAACTGAACTCATGCAAATCAGTTTTCTACTTTTAGAACCTAAACCGCATCATAACTCGCATAAACCCTTGTAGTCACCAGATCGGTTCGGTTCAATTTATACGGTTTCATAAGTTTAAAAGGATTGGCTGAACATCCCTAATTTTAGGATTTCTGTTTACCCTTTTAGTAGTTACAATCTCTCTTGTACATTTATTAGTGAATTCAGCTAGAAGTCCCAAACATTTATTTATCTTTGCAAATTCTTCTCTAACCTTTATTTCGTTGCATATCCATTTCAAAATTTATCAATACGTTGTGTTCCTTCACCCTCAAGGAAAAGGCTAGTTTTGCACCCAAATGTAAGGTTAAGATTGGAAGTTCTCACCTTCTCGTTTTAACTTTGCTGCCTCCATTGTTTGTATTGTATTCCCATCCATTCTCCCATCCCCATCGCGGTCGCGGACACCAAAGGGTATGAAAAAGGCAGGAACGTTATTGAATAAAATAAGAAAGAGTGCCTATAGTGGTCTTTCACTTAACTTCAATATAAGTTGAGGAAGACGAAAATCAAGAGCATTTCTGTTTTCTTCGGTGACTCGTTAATTCGGAGGCAATTCCCACAACCCACATGCTTCAAAGAAAGCATAAGGCTCAAGAAGGGTATGCCAACCTGCTTGTTTGCCTCAATACCCAGCAACACCATAAACATTACCTAGGGGAAATTGATACCCTAGAAGTTGCACTAACCAATCAAATGAGTCCGCTCTACATGCTAAGATTGATTATAGGCATTTGGGTGAGCATGGTTTGGGTTGATTTGGGTTTATAGTGGAACCGTACCAACCTAAAAGAGGCTTGGTTAAAAAAATTTCTTATCCAACTTGAGAACAAAAAACCGAACAGAATTAAAACCATAATTATGGATTTTTCAGTTTATACCATATACCTATAAAAATATCAAAATTCAGTAGAATTAAACCTACAATACTTACCCAATGACGGTCCGTGAAATTAGGAATACATTTGTGGAATGGAAAAGAGATACTTAGGACTTAGGATTAGGTTTAAAACTAAAAATCCATGTAATATAATTTTAAATAAATAATTGTATATGTAAAATCATAAATTTTATAATCTATTAATACATAATACATATACATTTACAGAACCAGAACCAATCAAAACAAAAAGGGATAAATTGCACGATTAGACCATAATCTTTAATTATTGTTTTAGTTTTAACCATAACCTCCAATTTGCACATTTCAACTCCTTAATCTCGTTAAAACGCTTCATTTTGGACTTTTAGGTGACATAACTCATTAGTTTAAACAGAAATTGCCATGTCAGCATAAAATTGTAGGAAAAATGTTAAACTTTAACCCCTAAAACTTTTCCTTTTATAAAAAAATCCTTAAAACTTTAAAATCTGATAAAAAAAAACTCCTTAAACCATTCAGCCTCCATCTTGACCTCCCTCTCTACCTCCCTCTCCAGCCAACCCTCTCCTCCGTCTGCCACCCTCTTCGAGCACCCTCTATCCTCTATCCCCCTTCCTTGTGACGACACTATTCAGATCTTCACACACATCACCTGTTATAATTGGGACCGACTGGAAAATCACGACAGGGAAACGTGACGAGAATCATGATGTGAATCAGGAGGGAATCATGATGGAATCGTGGGGCGGGGATGGGAAATTGCAATGAAATAGATTCTTTTTTAGAACTACAATGCTTGTAAAAGAATTAACTAACTTTTAGGAGGGACGAAAATGTGTTTATCTTGAAAACATAATGAGCACTATAGATATTTTATCCTTTTAGGGCTTGGGCATCTACTAACCACACCACCTGGATGTCTGCCCCAAACTGTGAGCCAATGACCACCCAAAATACTGCTTCCTAAAACCGATTCCCTTCGTGAAGGTTTTTCAAGCATCTCAAGTTGCTGAAAGGAAACGGCCTAAAAGGGCCGAAACTAAACAAAGTTTACAATGCATAAGACTAGGCGGAAATGCCTCCAACAACCCTCAAACATTGGCCATTAAACTTCCTCGGTTGTCAATTGACATGGGCACACTGCAGTTTGTCTTTGAAATTAAGCTAAAATTACATTTTACTCTTACTTGTTTTAAACATCTACACTTTGCCCGCAAGTTGAGGATAAAAAACAATGTTTGACATTTAGATAAATGAAAAATTGATAATTTTAGCTGCTGATTAAATATCAAATCAAACTATTTTTGAAAATTTTGAAATTTAAAAGAACTATGCAATTCATATTAGAAATTGAATTGATACACTATAGAAATGAGTAAATTTCATGAATAGTCCCTAATCTTTAGTCACTGTTTCCTTTTAGCCCCTAACCTATTTAATGTTCTGTTTTAGTCCTAAATCTATTAAAACGTTGCATTTGTCTTTTTTAGTCTTAAACCAAAATAAAACATTTAATAAGTTAGGGACTAAAAAGAAATAATAACTAAAGGTTATGAACCATTTAATGCAATTCACTCCTATAGAAACAAGTGTCACATCAAATCAATAAAGTGTAAATTCCACAATAATGTCACCCAAATCTCAGGGAACAAAATCTAATTAACCCTTCTTTCCATGGTCAATCTTGAATTTTATCAGCACTTTTCATAAAGACAAACCAACCTCCCCATTCATACACGTTTTGTGAAAAGCATACTTGTAGTTCTAATATCTTTTTAAGTCACAGCAATTTTACGTGTGTGAGCATATGCCATATAGCAACCCAAGGAAAGCCTGGCGACGCTTCGAGGTAGATGTTCCTGCGAAGCAACTGCATCAGAACGCTACTGGACCAGTTGGGCATTGTTTAGTCTTTGTCGTGTTTGTCGATTTCTTTCTGTTCTTTTTATGGGGGTGGTTTATAGGTTATGAGTAGGGATAAATGTCACAATCCCAGGTTGATTTTTCAATATTATGCTTGCGTACTAATCTTGGATCATTCCTTCTTTTAGCAGTAGGTTAACCTTGTGCCAACACTTCGATGCAGGTGAAATGCGTTTCGGGATTGTTTTTGTGTAATTTGCAATAGTGCTATAAAACTGAAGCTTCCAAACTCTTTCACCAGTCTAATGTAATTGGAATAGAAGGTGAAGGGTGTTGATTTTCAAGTTATTGTTGGCGCCTGACTCGTTAGGATCCAGCATACACAGGAGACTGGTTCACATAAAAAAACCCAACTAAGGAATTCTAATTAAGATTGGTTGCAGCTTTGATGGACAATTCATAGGCACTCAAGTTCTGATTTTGAAGAAGGAACAACCCCTTTCTTGTTTCTCCCTCGAGCTTCCTTTGGCACTCGTCACGTCCAAGTGACTAAAACTGAACATTGAATACCTGGAAAAAAAACCCCATTCAAGCACATACTGGATCACAGCAGAACCTATTCTTCTGCCCAATCTTTACAGCGAAGCTTCAGCTCATGCTGAGCTTCTGCATACAGGTAATGGATACAAATGACGCTGGAAACTGATTCCGCCATTTCAAGGCGTTTAAATTGATGATACAATAGTCAAAATACTAAATTGAACCTTCTAATTAAGTAAGTGAAAAACAAAATTAAGACATCTCAAAATAGAAAGCGGACAAATAATCTGCGATGAACGGAGAACAATTTAGATTATTTATCATCACCGCCCTAAAATACAACTATTTATACACTTACATGGAAAAACATATCGTGACGGTCACACAAGATTTGCGTGGCGGACCCTTCACAAACGTTAGAGGAAGCAGCGCCCCTTGAATTGCCTAGAGCTTACGCCCTACCCAACGGCCATGACAAAAGACAGACCACCGATGGTATTAACTCCACTTAATCAACTGAATTTTAGTCTCAACCAGATGTGGTTGGCTAATTAAACTTAAGGAAGAATCCTGGTGTTTAGGTTTTCTCAGAAAGTAGGTACCAGCACCCCTAAACTCGTGACAAACGCATAGTGGATCTTCTGCCAACGTTGAATATAGCATCATCCACCTCTGCGCAGTAATGAATCAATATAACTCTTCAACCATGCAGAGGCAGAGTTCAAGACGCGATGCTCACCAGCAAAGAGATCATATGCCATTTTCCTTCTAAGAGTACTTGTTTCAATCATCGAGCCAGAATCAATTGGGCCAAGTGACTGCAATATCATGTAGCAGAAGTCATTAATTAGTGCAACGGTGCAATGTAGCCCTTAAAATTCAGCATACAGAGGCATGAATTTGCTTCTCGATATAGTAAAATAATACATGTATCAACTTTCCCTCACTTTTGCAGCATATATAAAATATATATGTATTGGTTTGAATGGTGCCACAAACACGCATATGCAGTTATCTTTTGTTAAACAATATCAGAGAAAGAAACAGAGGGCTTGATAATACAAGACCCTTACATGACCTTTATATATTAGATAGGAGAGGAATACAAGGAAAGAAATCCGTAGGAATAAAGAGAGAAATCTCTATGAATAAAGAAAGAAATATTATCCTTCCTAAAATATAATATAACATTCCATAACATCTTTGTACATGAAAACGATGAGCCTCAACTTCCAGATTTTCCATTTATATTTTCCAAGCAACTTTTGTCAATTGTCTGGAATTAGCTGCAAGTTTAAAAGCACAAGAATAAAATTCTCTCTTTTTTTCTTCTACCATACATATTGGTTGATAGTAGCAGTCATGTTGCAGACAGTCAAGAACCTAAAGATTGGAAAAGTACATACCTTCAGAGCGACAGTATGCACAGATTTTAACTGATTGATGTGAGAGAGCAACATCTCATGTGCGAGGATCTCTGTCCTAAGACTTCTAAGAGGCTTTCGCGCCAGCCGGCCATCATTTCTTGCAGCTTCTTTTGCTAGATCCTTCAGCTCTGACACATTCATTTAGAAAAAGCGATTTAAAATAAATGCAAAGCAGATTTACACAAGAATCTATATCTAGTGTGTTGGCTCCGTTTCAAGACGTCTATCTATATTGCCATTACCTTTATGCTTTATATCCAGACATTTCCTAGATTCATGTATCTTTGTATCTAATAAGATGCACAACATACATGCATCACGTAGGTGCTCCATAGTCAAAACTTTGAAGTTGTTACACGAAGTCTAAAAGATTCAAAACTCCCCATTGCCCCATGGCCTTTTTTTTTTTTTTGAGAAAAGTGGTAATTTCTAGACATTTGAGAAGAGGTTAAGTACTTAAAGGGTAATTTCTAGAAATTTGAAAAGAGGTTAAGTACTTAATTCCTATCAGTCAAGGGAGTGAGGTCAAATCTGAGCCAAGTTCAATGTGATTAAGTGGTTGTTAACACAGACGTGAGGCTTCAACCATCTTCAAAGGCGTACACGCCCCATAAAAGACGAAAGTTATTGTCAACAATTTCCAACATCAAGAATAATTTGCCTAAAATAACCCCGTTCTGGATTGTTTCAAGTGAAACAAAGGATACATCATGTAAATAACTCGAGAGACAACAACTGAACAGATAGATACAGAGTGAGAGGACTGAAGATACCTTGAGCAGAGTTAGAACATAAAATACGAGCATAAGCACGGAGCGATTGTGGAATACCTTTCCCTTTTCCTCGAACAGACCTCACTTCCCTATAAGAAAAATCAGTCATTAAGCATCAGAAGAATTAACTACGGCATGCTAAAGCTAGATTTATTATACAGCACTACTGTACACAAAATATTGTATGTTGGTAAGATGAAGCTAGGTAACATAATCCTACTTGGACTCGTCACTCCTGCTCCCACTCTCGATTGCAGCTCTTGCTCTTGCTTTTATAACACTTTCACTTAAGTTTTAAAATATGATGCTTTTTCGCTCCTGCTCTATAAATTATGTTTACCTACCTATGAAGCAAAAAAAAAAAAAGAAAAAATATTGCCCTCATCCCAGAAATATTCATTCTCAACTTTCTTCTGGTTACCCTCAACATAAATCTTTCTAATATAAAGTCTTTTTAAAAAGAAATTAATATATCCACACATCATTCAATAACAAGTTGACCAAGCCTATCTCTTTGGGGGGGGAGGGAGCTGAAATTACTGATGTTTTAAGGACGAACAGAATAATGGAAAGGGCCTAATACAAGAAAGAGAGTTTGCATGTAATTAAAGAAGGTTTTTGGAAGCGCAAATTAAATTACCACTAGAATGAAAGAATTCAAAAAGGAACCAGTAGCGATTGAGTTTACATGTACATTTGAATTGCAACAATCTTAGGATGCTTTGTCCTGACTTAAATATAGAAATATTGGAGGAGTGTAACTTCTAGCCCTTGTTACCCTAGCCCCAGAACAACTTTCCCCTTTTTTTTTTTTTTACAAAAAAGGGTTACGACTTTTAACACTTAAACAGCTTCCCTAATCACAATCCACCTTTTTACTGTACAAGATAGATTACTCTTCTCGCAAAAATAAAAGATCAACAGTGATGTAGCAATCACCTATATCACCTCCTATTAGACAAAACTGATCTCATACCACATTGTCCAAATGGGTTGCACGTGATATATCATGGTTATCCCTGTCCCTAAGCCATTGTTGTTGAGCCCGTTTTGTTAGCCTTCACTTACACAATTGTTTTGGTGGGCTTGTACTTCCTAGAATAGAATGGCTTTATTCTATCAGTATATGAGAAGAAATGCTAAGTGGTCACATCCAATATGGTCAAAGGAGTTTCTTATAATACAGGGCTTGGACCTCTAGATTAACTGCCAATTATTTTAAGTTAAAACAATTGATAATGGGTGGAGAGGCCTCACCACAATACTATGCACTTAGAAAACTCTTTATAACCACGTGGTATTATACCACTTAATAGCTACAAAGTAAATTTCACAAAAGCCCAACAACACAACCAATTGTTTTCTGACGAGTAGCAAACCATCACCATTTAACACAAATAATAAACCAAGTATCTGTACTGACTTGATGGTAAAATAACCCTCAGGATGAATGGTTGGGACAAAATTTTGTTGCAGAAGCTCTGATTTCATCTCATATAGACCATCATCATGTCGGACCTTCATTTGGATTTGAACCTGAAAGTCAGCTACCTGGTGAGGATGATAATATTATCAAGTTACATGCAAATATACTGATTTTTCATGTACAGCATGCTGCTTTTATTTTTACATCATAAAAAGAATACTGATATTCTCTTAAAATGTTATGACATAGAATACTGATCATTCTTTTAAGATGTTATAAATTAGAGATCAATAAAAAATGAAAAGTAGGACCCTGGATTTCTTACTAATAAACAATTCTCAAACAAGCATGCATATTAATTGGTCAAATCATCCTTTACAAAACTTCAAGGGCTAGAAGAAACACTCATGAATAAAGACACAACACAACCTTTGAATTGTTCAATGTCTTCTTATGCCGAACACAAAAAAGACACGCCAAAAAACCTTTTAATACCTCTGTTAATATTCAACTTCATAACTAACCTGGTCATAAATGTTGTATGGGACTGTAAAACCAAAGTCCAGAAGTAGGGTAGAATTTGGAAATTTACCATAGCTTATTAGCACCTGAAGATATAAATTAAACATCAAAGTCCTAGCAAGTGAGTACAAATAAATAGTTGCGCACTTTGTAACCAAACATGAATGTTTCTATAACATTTTGTCAACACAAAGCATCTCAGCCAAAGAACAAAAGTTCCACTACTCAAACCAGTAAAACACTGAGCATCTCAAACTTCAAGAGCACTTTCAAAACTTAAATCTGAAGATCGTATGAAAATGTTTCCTTTTTCTGTCTTCCAAAATAATAGCAGTATAGCTATAGTTTTGTTATTTTCATGGTCACTGTTGGAAAATGAACAGAAACAAAACCATCTGTAATGCAGCATGCTGTTAACATGCAATACACCCTTTCTGTTAGCAATGTGTCCTTCACAACTTACACAATAAACCAAACAGCACAGGAGGAGAAGGTGAACAGACAAAAACTTAATAGAACATCAGACTAAACATAAAATGCGAAAACAAGAAGCCAATAGACAAGCTAATTTACTTAACAGGCAAAATGCCAAATAAGAAAAAAAGAAGGAACACATTAAAAATTTCATCAAGTGCTCATACTAACAAACATCAACTTCCCTTCTAGCTTTGGTTCGTTTAGAACAAGTCTTAATTTGGTATTCTAAAACAGTGACACAGAGTGAAAATGACATGCGGTTAGTCAAATTCATAATAAATGTTGAAGAAGATAAAACAGACATGGACTACTGCCAGCTAGAAACACCCCCCACCTCCCTCCCCCAAAAACTAAAAACAAAAAACACCCTTACAAGGTGATGGGGAATTAAAATGGAAGCATCATCTGACCTCCTCACCAGGAGCATAGTTACGATCAGCAATAACCTGTTTCAATCAATGAACATCTAAAAATATAAGGAACTCATATTTTCCAAGTTGCACCAATGAAAAGGAATACTAAATTTACTTTCATGAGAACATTTCCTGGCATGCACCAGCAAAACAATATACCCAAAATTAGAAAACAAAACTGAGTAATTCACATGAATAAAACACAATGCTGACTAAAACTGAAGTACCTCTGATGTTTTTGTCAGATCATAACTCTCTAAAATTGAATTGGAAGATCCACCATGATTCAAAAAATCTGCAAATGGGATCTATAGAATAACTCAATGATTCAGAGGAATCAATACAGAAACAGAACTACAATGGCAATAACTTCTGAAAGTTTTCAATACAAATGGCCAAAAAAGAAATTCAGAATTACCAGAGAGTAGCCACCCGTGCTTTCCCATGCTCGAGATTCAACTGCCACATGCAAGACAATGTCATGAGAAAAGTAAATAAGTTTTTCTTTTCGTTTTCTTTCTTCTTTTTTTGGGTGATCAGATTTAGTGAAGGGTGGCTTATAGTTGCAAGCAGACATTATTGATAATCCATGACAAACTTTCACCTACCTCAACTAATTGCAATCACAAAGTGGTAAAGAATGCCCGGCATTCCAAGAAATGAAACTCAAGATGGTCATAAAATAAAAAATATATATTATTGAACTTGCTTTAAAACAATTTTCATTTTCTTCACAATCTAGTAAGTTCCATCTACTCATGAGCTTCCAGGATTTATTTGCTGATACAATGAGTCATGAACGACCATCCTCAAAGAATTTAAAAGCTATAAGACAACTATAAGTATAAAGTCACCTGCAAAATAAGCATGCATGAAATCCTTAAGTGTGACACCTCCAAGTAGTTCAGGGAACTTTTCAATAGCCTGAGGAAATAAAGCACATCCATTTATTACCACAATAAAATAAACTAAGGAGCAAAAAGTTAACTTGAATAGGTGCACATCTAGAAAAATATTGATGTGATGTGTTAGGAAAACTTTGCAAAATGTATCTTATCTGTTGTTTATCCCAAATGATTATGTTAAGGGGCTTATTACTACTTTATATGGATGTAGCCTCTCCACCAATTAGAAATTGACTTCGGGCAGGAGGTTTGTTATTGCTCCATCCGCTAATCAGTTGCCTTACAATCAATGTTATGGTCCACATGGCCAGCCCTTTTCAGTCAATTCCTCAGCCTGCATGCGTAGTGTTGTAGGCTTGTGTTGCATGATATAGATAATCTCACGTGCCAATGTAAAAGAAGTTTTAAATGTTTTATATTGTTCTAAGGCCTCTTAACCCAATGGAAACTGACTTTAGGTTGGATGCTTTAGCATCATCATTTGCCAACCCCTGATTCTAATAGCCAACATTATATAAACAATTTTTTTGGGTACTTTAATAACCCAATCTGATATGGGAGAGATGGGGTATGTGATTTGTGTTTTGCGAGAAAAACAAAAGGCTTGATCAAAACCGAAAGCACTTCATAGCCTTGATAGGGGGACTGTACGATAAAAAGAAAGTTAACTTGAAAAACACAGGAAACTAATATTCCTCCTTAATTAAATTCTATACTTTGTATAGTATACTACCACACTTAACACTCTCCCTAAAATTTAGCATAAATAACATAAACTTGTTAAAAATAGACTTTACTTGAGAGCTCCACAAGACTTGTTAGGTAAATCAACAAGCTGAACTTCAGGCTTAACATATGTCCATTTCTAATCCTGTGGAAGTTCTCACAAACAAAATGACAATCAACTTCAATGTGCTCTGTTCTCTCATGAAAAAATTGGGTTTGAAGCAATATGTATGGCTACCAGGTAATGACACATTATGCATAGGTTACATATGTTAAAGCCAAGTTCTTCAAAAGATACTTCAACCAAAACAACTTGCATCTGGTGTAATACGAGCATATAGTGACTACAAGGAACATTCTTTCTAATTTATGGTGAAGTGTTTTGGGCTAGGATTTTGGTGGCTCTGAAACCATGCATTCCATGAGTACTTCATGCCCTTTTATATAATAGGGGGGAGGTAATTTACATGAAAATTCAACCTAAGAAGAACAGGAATTAATTCCAACTTCCCGATTTATCATATATATTTAAATCACAACCAAGCTTTAACATGATATGCTTATAAGTTTCAGGTTCGTGGAACTCAAGCTGTGCTTATCTTTTTGACAAGGATAGCTTACATGGTGTGAGCAAGAGTTGGCGGAAGAATTGGTATTAAGATCATGAGACAAATCCAGCAGTCTAAGCCTCATATTCTGATTAAATCAAATTTTTATACTATGCCTAGCAAGTGACAGAAGATGAATGGACCACAGCCTTCAAAAGATTGGCTGGCCTATTTTCAGTTGACAGTGCCTTTTTGTCCTTCTAATGCTCTTATTCTTTCAACAGTTCCCCCAGTTATCTATATTACAAAGAGAAGGCAAATTCCATGCTGTTCTCTCAATGATAAAATCAACACTACTCTAACCAAATTCTCTTTGAACTTCTGAAAAAGAAAATGAACAATCAGGACTAAGAAACATGAGCTCCACTAAAAGAAAATTGGTGCTCGGCATAAAGACCCAAAAGAAATATAAGTTCACATGAACCAGTATTGCAGAAAAAGTGAAATATTACAACTTAACATACTCCTGTATGAAATGGAATAGAACAATTAAGGATGGCACGTAAATAGATGACAAAAAACTGAAGCTAGCATCTAAGGAAGGTAGCAACCATGAACTTGGATACTGCTATTAACTTTAAGCATCCAGCTCAAAAAAAGCTAGTAAGTAGTGCAATATAGGGCTGCGCCAAATCCTTGACTTTAACCATGTGATAGAAGTAAAGTATGATCTATTCTGTTTCTTCAAGTAATCCTGATAATGTTGGAACCATGATTTCACTAAATTGGAAGGACCAATTAGAGGTCATAGACAAGCATTTCCCACACTCGATGAGCTGAACATGATGAACCCAAACAACTAAAACTCCTTTTCCTTTCATTCTGGACACAGAAATTTAATTTCCAAAACTTATGAAGGCTGACTTAGATCCCTAAAACCACTAGAGACTCATAACAAATTGGTAGTCCTATTTCAATACCTTGACCAGCACCAAATGCATTAACTGCTCGTCCTTGATCATTTTAGATCTAGATCAATGAGTGTGTGTGTGTGTGTGTGTGTGTGTGTGTGTTTGTGGAAAAATATTTATAAATTCGACATTTTTTATCAAAAGAATAGACTACAAACGTACATTTTTATAGGAAAAGTATCTAATGGAAACAACTAAGGAATTGAAAAAAAAAAAAAAAAAAAAAAAAAAAAAAAAAAAACGAAGAGTTATTTACATGATACAGACTTAAAGATCCAGTAAACATGAGAATCTTTGATCTTTTATTAGTATTCCTCTCCTGGACAGACTTTGTCTTCTCAGGATCTATCTTGATTCAGATGAGCCAATGATGTGCCACAAGCATACCAGCTCAGCTCCCTCATCCCTTTTACTAAAAAGTAATTTGGCTTTTTTATGTAGGGCAAATAGGGCTAGAACCAAAGGAGAGAACACAAAAGAGAAAAAGAAGAAGAAAACTAGGGGAAAAGAAATCTCTTAATTCAATAACATAAAAAAACTGTCTTCAAAAGGCCTTGTTTCCCTTATTTATAAGAGGGGAAGCATAAAGGAAATAAATAGAAAAGGAAAGAAATAAACTATTAAAATAAACAAATAAATCCAGCAATAAATAGGAGAGCAAAGAATACTAATTAAAATTTACTTCCTAATTCTACGCCTAAAATAAATTTGCCTAAAGTCTTTAGGCACTGCATCATTCTCCCCCAATTGAAAGAAACTCGACTCCGTCGAGTGTGACTGCAAATACCAATCTAAGAGCTTCGGGTCCATCTCACGAAGGTCCTCCTCAAACATCCAAGTAGCATCTAAAGGCGGGTGTCCCTTCCATTGAACTAGATAACGACGACCACCATCAATAGTAGAACTCAAAAACTCATCATCAAGAATGTTGCCAATCTCATCCTTTGGCTTAGGAAACTGAGAGATCTATAGGATAGGTATTCCTGCAAAAGGTCCACTTGACAAAACAGGAGGCTCAAAGGTGCCTCGATACGGTGATAAATCTTCCACATTAAAGACAGGACTAATATTAAGTTCAGCAGGCAAATCAAGCACATATGCATTTGGTCCAAACATCTTTAAAACAGAAAATGTGCCCATGGCTCGAGCATGTAACTTTTTAAAATTAGGTTTTTGCTAGTCGCTCAGGTCTTACGCGAACCATGACTTCATCACCAACATTAAATTCCTTACCCCTACGATGCACATCAGCAACAAATTTATAGTTCAAATTACTCATGGCAATCCTTCGTTTAACCTTAGCACGCAAATCATGGATATGTTGGGCAAAGGATTCAGAAGGTTCAGAACCCCGGAAGTGAGGGGGAAGAGGAACTAAGTCAAGGGGAGTGCAAGGTTGAAAGTTTAAGCCCCTAGACGTGATCTCCCTTGCTACTACGCCAAACACATACCCACTTGTTAGGCTCTCTTGCAAAGAAGTCTTACCGTTCAGAAACTGGATTATGGCTCTTTTTGGGGCTGTTATATTTGGACTTGATTGAGATATAGCATCCTTGTTGTTTGGCCTAGCAGGATTAAGAATGATGTTCCTACCCTTATACCTGAATTCATAGGTGTTGGCTCTACCGCAGTGAGTTACGTCTAGGTCATACTGCTAAGGCCTTCCAAGCAAAATATGGCATACATCCATAGGTAAAACATCACAATAAACCTCCTTTTTATAATTCCTAATGTGCAAAGGAACACGACATCTCTTAGTGATAGGAAGGGTGGTTTTGTCAATCCAAGCTACCCTAAAAGGTGTAGGGTGTGGTTCAATCTTAAGGTTCAAATGAGCTATGGCTGCTTTAGCGATCACATTCATGGTTCTGCCCCCATCGATCACTAGCTTACAACTACATTCACCACACTTAATGAAAGTGTGAAAAATGCTAGTTCTCTTCCAATCATCATCCTTACTACTTACAGGAGCTTTCGCAGTAGAAATCACACACCTCACAACACTACAGTGTTCCTCAACTAGGGGTAACCCATCAAGTTCACCTTCATCACCAGAGTACTCTACCGGGTCGACTACTTGGTCCTCGTCAAGGGGCTGGTCATTAGGTTCTTGGTCAATTACTAAGGCTTGGTGAGGACATCGGGCTGCAATGTGACCCTTACCATGGCAGTTGTGGCATTCGATATTTGGGTTCAGACGAGGTCCATTAAGGGTGGCAGGTTGAGTTTCTCTAAGTTCTTGTAGAGTCGTCTTAAGCAAAGGTTGGTTATTAGGTCTCGGTTGGGCATACCTAGATTCTGAAGCTTGGTACAGTGCCTTATCTTTAGATCTAAAATAGGTCTCTAGCCTTAACGCACGTTGGTAAGCTTTCGCTACAATGTCGGGCATATTCAACTCAACTTCTCTCTTGATATCTCCTCTCAACCTGTTCACAAACCTACCCACAGTTTGAAACTCGATCTCATTGCTGCCTACTCTTAACATAAGTTCATCAAACCTCTCCATATAACTAGACATGGTAGAAATTTGCTTAAGATTAAGTAGCTGGTCATATAGTTGTCTCCTCTGAAAGGTGGGAAGGTACTTCTCAGTCAACTTTCACTTCATAACAGTCCATTGCCTAATCGGGGGTTTGTTCAGGTTCTTAAGTGATTGTTCGAGCCCACGCTAGTACTTCTTGGTTGGTCCTATCAACTTCAACTTCTCGAACCAAATCCGCTCCATATCAGTCATGTGATACCAACCGCAGTATTCCTCTAACTCTTCCAACCAATCCAAAAAGTCATTGGCACCCAACTTACCATCATAGTATCTCATGTCCAGTTTGACCATCCTAGCAACTCCCCAATCTTCCTGAGGGTTCATAAAGTTTCCCCGTCTATTTCCCCGGTCATAAGCCTGATTCTGAGGGAGTATTCTGGGGCTTTCCTTGTCTATATCATGGGTGGCAAAGTTGTCCCTTATAGTTGGAAAAGGGTTTTCAGGAACCCTAATAGGCCGAGTGTTCCTAAGCGGTGCAAATGGAGTTTGTTGACCTGCCCGGGCTTGGATTGAGTCATCAACGTTTTGGGCAAAAGTGGGTTGCCTTATAGATTAGTCTTCTTCCGGTTCATGGTTTTTTCTCTTTTTAGTCATACCCAGTCGGTTGATGGCCTCTTCTATCCTAGTTAACCTATCTTCTAGACTCGACATCCTTTCATTCGTGACTTCAGGTTTATGACTATAGTTGGAATCATGGGAATGGTTGCTATTCCTACCCCGGTTAGCCATGATATACGAGCAAAAATTTCACAAGAGATTGCAATCAATAACTTAAAAAATTAACAAGCAATGATGCAACAATGAAAGAGGTAAATATTTAATGCCACTGATAAGACTAGTTGCAAAGACTAGAGCAAAAACCAGAATAAAGCTGACCTCTTTGATCCCTAGCCAGTGGATCCCAAAAACCAAGTGCTGTGACCGAAGGTGGAACTGTGACCAAAATTCCAAAATCGGTCCTTGGCAATTTATTGCGATGTGCCCGCATGATGAGATCCAAACAAGCGCTTGAAAATTATTTTTTTTCTTCTATTGGAGGTCCAACGAAGAGTTCTTCAATTGGAAACAGAACTCGTAGCCACGGAAGCCAGCAGCTTGGAATGATGGACCTAGTCTTCAGGGCTGTCATGACTTTAACTCTTTGTTTCTTAGCTGCGCAACTTTTTTTTGTTCTTTTTTCTTTTTTTTTAAAGCAACGATGAGGGGGAGTTTGGACTTTCGGCTCTGATACCAAATTTGATGTAGGGCAAATAGGGCTAGACCAAAAGAGAGAACACAAAAGAGAAGAAGAAGAAGAAAACCAGGGGAAGGGAAATCTCTTAATTCAATAACGTCAAAAAACTGCCTTCAAAAGGCCTTGTTTCCCCTATTTATAGGAGGGGAAGCATAAAGGAAATAAATAGAAAAGGAAAGAAATAAACTATTAAAATAAACAAATAAATCCAGCAATAAATAGGAGAGCAAAGAATCCTAATTAAAATTTACTTCCTAATTCTACGCCTAAAATAAGTTTGCCTAAAGTCTTTAGGCACTGCATCACTTTTCACCCTACTAACGTTTTATTGACAGTAAAGAAAGCAATTTCTTCGGCATTAAAAGCCTGTTTATTCCACTCCGTCCATTGAAACCCCAAAAAAATGAAGAAAGGGAAAAGTGATTAGAAGATACTGTGATGAATGCCTTAAAATTTTTCAGTTTGTTTGCCAATCAGAGAAGACGCATAAAAGAGCACTGATAAATTAAACATATAAGCCCAACATGTACTCACTTGCATAATAGCCTTAAACTCCATTTGAATTTCAGTTTTCTTATTCATGGTTTCTTGATATACTGAGCTCAGACGAATCATATCCAACTCTTCTTCACTCCAGAACATCTGCAAAAGAACACCAAAAAGTACTTTGCTTCAACCAAATATGACAAAACAAACAAGGGTTGCCTACTAAAGCAAATTCTTGGTACACACATTATAAACATATGTGAAGGGAAAATGGGCATTACTCCAATGACAGATTAGCAAAGATCAAATTCTTCTATAAGTTTTTCAGTCAGTCCTGTCAACTAAAACTATACTATAACTGCTATAATTCAAATATGCAACCTACGTTCAAATCAAGTTAATTATATTGCTTTAGCACTTAGACTTGTAGGGCAAACAATTATCCACCAAAAGTTCCATCAAGAAACACTTGGGCTCTTTTGTTCCATTTACATGTTAAATCTCTGTTCCATGTAGCTAATTCACCATATCTAGTTTATGCAACACTTTCAATTGTAACAGTAGAGCTTACACTGAATTCTTCTGAAACAGTGTACTCAGCATATTCGTTGTATTCACCACATCTAGCTTATCCAATTATGTTTTATTCAACTGACACAGTCATGTTCATTGATCACAAATTCATGTTTCCATTCCTCAGCAAAGTTTCTGTTTGAACTCTTTATTACCATATAGTACATGTGAAAAGGGCTTAGCCAATAGTTAAACCATTTTACGTTCCGCAACAAGGACATAGTAAAGTATGCTTGAATAACAATTCAAGTAGGTTTTAACTTTCACAAAAAGCCTGGAGTCAGATGTAAGGTAATCAAAGATTTTATATGCTATATTTTCATTCTATCAATATCAACAAATAAACTATACTATGATCCTAAACTACTATATAAATTATGTATTTCAAATTACGCGAGACTTGGTCAAATTCAAGTAACTTAAACGGGAAAAACTGATGCATATAATGATAAATGAGAATCAGTTGCAGAGAGCCTGTTTATCTTGTAATAATCTCTAGCCCGTCTAACATAGGTGGTAGGCATCATCACCAAAAGAAAATAAACAAGTTGCTTAAGATATGAAGGTCAAATCATTCAATCACTATTGATGTATGTGATACCACACAGTAACTACTTGAAAATATGGATAAAGTAATTCTGAACAAAACAAAAAGGTATAATACTCACTGTACTGTGTATTTCACTTGGATTTGGAAGGCATTCAATGTAATGGGTCCATTCAGAGTGCTGTTTCAAGAAGAAGGGGTATCGAAAAAAGTCAGATACTTCATTGAGAACAAAGTAGAAACCAAAGATAGATCTTGGAAAACCTCCTTTACATATTTCTTAGTAGAAACTGTTGAAAAGTTAAGAGAGAAAAGTGTGACACCCCTTTAATAGAAAGCTTAAAGCAACAAAATATGTTACCCGACTCTTTTTCTGCTCAACTAGAATAACAACGGCAAGCTTTGCAAGCTTTCCGACTTTATCTGCCAAACAGGATTCAAGCTCTGGAGGAAGATTAGCAGGCGTTAACTGCTGCAAATATAGAAGGAAAAGGTGTATTAGGAACACATTCATATTGTACTTGCAAATATTCCCCCAATTGCAGATGGGGTTTTTCACCATCATCTTATCATGATCCTTTAGGAGGAGAATTAAGGAATTCTCTTTATCCTGCAAAAATGTCAACAACAGTAAGAGTGCCCAAAACACACACTAGGCCCAATCTTTCAGCGCCAGGCGTTTGGGCCTTTTTACATCTACTTGAGGCTCTTTTATGTGAAGCACACACTTTTAAGGCAATGCCACATGCAAACTTCTGTTGTTTCTAGCCCTTTGTGCTATATTTGTGAACTAATGGGCAAATTACATAGAAATGAAAAAACGCAACAACAGTAGCTGTGAAAATGACATGTCAAAATTCCAAGCACTTTAGTGATATGTCTATCTCTTCTGCATCTCCTTGTTACTTTTTCACTGCCATTACACTCATCTTTCATTGAATATTTCCTCTCTCTCTCTCTCTCTCTCTCGCTCTCTCTCTCTCTCTAGTTTTTTCCCCTTTGCTTACCTAATTATCTGAGCTCTCTTTAATGCTTACAGCTTTGTAGTTTTTTCTTCCAGCCTACTGGGTTCCTCTTCTTCTAGATTACTAAGGTCAACTCAACTTAAATAACTCTAACAATACTGCTTTCTATCACATCCCCTTTCTCCTATATCCTTCTCTGTCCTAGAAGTTGCAAACAATGACCCCATTTTGGTTGACACATTTTTTTTCTTTTCACCCCACATTTAAATCAATATTCTCTTTTGCTAATATTAGTTTTAATGGTTTTACTGTATATTTTATGACCATAAATCAGTACTATAATTGTTCTTACTCATTTCTTGACTAGAATTGCTTTTTTTGAAGACCATTTATGTATATCCTTTCTTTATTAAGGTCTGCACTTTGCATGTTGCACCATAACACCTTTGGCACTAAGCTGCACCTTGACCTTTTCAAATCACCAATCATACAAGTAGTTTGAATTTGCATAGCATTTTGAAGACTCAACCAAAACAGGAACAGACTTTATCCATGGTAGCTGGCATCAACATATCACTACTATCATGTGTGTGAGTTTGTGTGCCTTTTATGTGTGAATATAAGATTAGAGGCATTAAGCAAGATGTATAATTACCACACTGTAAGGAACTTCTAATATGCAATCTCCTGTCTTAATTTCCCTGGAAGCAAATAATGACCTGCATTGACAGAACATAAGACAGTCAACAATCTTTTTCTCAAAAATGCATGAACAACTCATTTTCAAATATTCATGATGTTATGATGAGAACAACCAAGAGAATACAAAAAATTTTTCCTTACAAGAGAAATTGAAGGTAAGTATGTATATCCATAAAGATGCCTCTTTTCACTTGGAATTGCAAAGGAAACAACAAAGAAGCTCTTATGTGTCTCTATACAGAAAGGTCACCATTTTTATGGTTTCTTTCAAATGTTATATGAAAGATGGGAAGAAGATAAAATCGAATCAAAAGTAAAGAGATGCCCAAGCAAACTGATGGAAACATGTTAATAGGAGTTATACTCACTGGTTTCTACCCTGTGCTTGTATAAGACACTAGGCAAGCACGTTAAAAAAAATTACATATATCTTTGAGGTTTCTAAATGAAGGCATTAGGATCTAGAAAACTAAAGGTAGGGATAGGGGCACTATCCTATTTGAATGTTCCAAACAGTCCTGTGCATGCAAGTGCTTGGTCATAGAGAAAATCTATCTTTGAAGAGAAACCATGGCATTGCTCGTTGTAAGTTAGTATACAACCAAGAGACTAAAGCGGTTCAATCACAATGCAAATCTTCAGCACATGATTTTAGTACTAAACAAGGATATAGAAAGGCAACCTGAAACCCAGCAGTAAAAACACTTAATCTTGTCCATCACTTTCCTGATGTCTACTAAAGTTTTCATCTACTTTCTGATCAAAATCCAGTGATCAATCCTGGAACTATGCCCTTGCTTGTATACTCATATTACGGAAAGTCAAAGGGATGTAGTTGAGTTATTCCAAACAGTTACCAAATTAATTGAGAACTCTTCCTATCCCTGTATTCTGTTTATGCTCTTTGCCTTTCTTGATAATGCTATTTTTGCTTGCTAAATAGTGAGCAAAGAAACAATTCTAGTTTTGCCAAAGCAGCAGCTGTACCAACCCATCCCTCCTACTGAATTTTGATTTCCTAAATAGGAAATACTGTGATTTAATTTGATTGAATACTGTACTACTAAAGATCAAGCACAAGAGGAAAATGCAGTGAAAAGATTACTTCCTGCAGAAATATCTGGTTGTGAGATCAACTGATTCATAAGCAAATTACTGAAAATGTCCAACTTGCTAGTGTTATGAATGCATACTTCTGTTGAGGCCGAGGCAGGACATTAAAAGAGAGAGAGGGCAGGTCCCTATTGTGTGTGCGCACGCGTGCACAGAAAATGTGTCTGCATAACCATTAGGTGATTCGAAGACTTACGTTGCGACCAAATCTCCTCTAAAAGTCCAGAAGCTCAACTGCTTACTGTTGACTATTGTAACAGATGGTTGACTGTTTGGTGCACCATGACTAAACTGAACCCCAAAAATTAAAAGGTTTCATCTGAGACTTGAGTAAGCCAACTGCCATGACTGAACTCTCCTTAATAAAAAACAACAACAACAACAACAACAATAAATAAATAAATGACTGAACTCACAATCAAGGCCTGAGATTTCAAGTGAAAATAAAATGCCACTAACAGCCTCAGCCTGGCCACTCCTCTTCCACCATCCCTGTTCACTCGACTAAGCCTCATTTTCCAACCACATTCTCACCTTTCCTTCAAATTCAGGCTAAACTAGCAGCTCAGAGTTAGGAAATGGAGATTTATTTCAGTTTAAACCAGAATTTGAAAAGACACTTGGTTGCAACCATGCTTCAGCCCTGGGGCTGGTACAGAGATGCCTTCAATCCCAAGCCAAGTCTGACTTCAAAACCATATGTTAATGGTCTGAGAAAGAGAATGGTCCAGTCTGGAGTTTGAACTCAGAACAGGTACTGATCATGACTGATTTTACCTACTCCTGCCAAGTACTGAATTAGCTAAGCCTCTGATTGCACATGCAAGTAATTTCTGACAGTTGAAGACTTTTGGGAATCAGTTTAGTTTGGAACTAACCAGGTTTAGAGGTCTACCTTCTTACTGTTAAGGGGAAACAAAGTGATTCAGCTCTGCTAATCACTCCACAAAAGACACTTGAAAAGGCTTTAACCAGCATATGACAGAGGTGACTGAGGTGCAGACAGGCAGTCGCCCCTGCCAATACGTGCAAGTTGATTTTAGTTGTTCAGCACAGTTGGATTTGCTCTTTTCCAATGACTTTCTTGCAGCCTTTTTTCATGATTGTGGTGCATTTCATGGAAAAAATGCAAACATTATATAGAAACCATTCTCTTTCTTATAATTGGCTTGGTCTAAATTGGTCCATATACCTTCTTCAGGCCACTGTTTCTTGTTTCCTTGAAAGGGGCTGGACATACATAGCTTCCTTTTCCTTGACAAGAGATTGCAAATACTTATACTTTTATTTTTTTAAATCTAAACAGAAACTCCATAGACAAAAAACTTCAATGGAATTTCCATGCTAGCATATACAGCCAGATGCTTATTAGATACAGATACCTTGATTCTTGTTCTTCTGCACCTGAAACTCTCATACATACCAATACCTTAGGAAATCGCAATATCGGTCCTTATTGAACACAAACCTAGGACGAAGAGGAAAAGTGACAGCAACTAAACTAGGAAGAGAAGAGAAAAAGATAACAAGAATATAGCTCTACCATTGTAATCAAATCAGCACCTTGCACATTCCACAAGCAATAAATGGAAAGTATGAAGCATACAAAGCAAATTCGGCTCAAGCTATTAGAAGCGTAAGTAAGTGGGACCAACCTGCCATACTCCGATTTCCCTATAGAAAGCAGTGAGGAAATGCGAGTCCCAGCTTTTTTCTCCAACCAGGGCAAGAAAGCCTCACAATCCCGGTCCCGGCATCCTGATGCCTGGAAAAAGAAAAATAACAAGAACAAGTCAAAAACCAAAAGTTTCGGACACAAAGCATACCAATTGGCTCCACATGCTTATTTTCCAGATAAGAAAACAGGAAGAAGGAGCAGAGAGAGGTCCAGAGGACTAACTCGAACCTTAGCTGCAACAGAGGAAGAGGAGTTGAGGTTGAAACAGAAGCGATGCGATAGGTTGACAAGCGGAACTGGTGACCGCCATGTGTATGGGATTCGAAGCATTCGCAGGGCTCGTTGCTTCGCTCGTCTGCCGAGTTCGTCAACGAGGAGCAGAGCAAGAGCAACAACGAGAATGGATATTTCATGGCCAAAACCACTTTACGGCCCTAAACTTCTTTGGATGGGACAGTTTCTTCCTAAACTTCCAAATCGCCGAATCGGGACTTTTTAGATCCCTGAAATCAACAAAACCGGACACTTTGACCCTTCACTTAATAACTTTCACAAAACCCGTCCTCTAGTAGAATTTTTTAGGCCTCCATTTATTTTTCCCTTTTCTTTTTATAAAAAATTATAACATCTTTAGGGAAAAATACCAAGACACCCTTGGGGTTTGGACTAACCTACAGTTATGTCCCTCATTTTTTGAAAACCTTAACTTATCCCCTTGACCCGCTCCCATAAAAAAGAAAAATCCTTTACTTAGCCCTTCTGACCTGGTACCATAAAAAATTTTGCCGCCAGCTTTTACATGTAACAATTTACCCCATATTTAGAACAAAACCTAAATTTCTAAACCAAACCCACCTACCTCGCACGGACACCGCTGCCGCAACGGGACCAAGTCCACCTTCGCCCTTCCTCCTTTTCTTTCCACCTCCCTCCTCTCTTCTCTTCTCCTCTCCGCCTCCCTCCTCTCCTCCCGCCTTCTTTTTCCTCCTCTCCCTCCTCTCCCTCCTCTCCTCCCACCTCCGCTCCTCTACTCCAGAACTTGACTCTGCCTTCGCTCCTCCGCTCCAGAACTTTCGGCTCCCCGATGCGATTGGCCATCCAATTCCGCTACTCATCGATTCCCCTCCACCTTCACCGAGCCCATTTTCGCTATTGCCGCCCTCATTTTCCCGTCGAGACCCTCCTCTCTTGAATATGCTCGCATCAGAATTGAAATTCATAAATCACCGCCAAACCTCCTCGTTTGAATCTCTTGGTATCTCCTCATTCAAATTTTCTTGAATCTCCTCATTCTCTCTATCACCACTAAGATCCTCCTCTCTTGAATTGGAAATCAGAAATCGGAATCAGGATCACGAACGGCAGCAAAGGCAGACAAAATTCAGTGTAGGGGGCAAGTACGATGGAAATGGTTGGGAGAAGAGGTAGCGAATCTGAACGAATTTAGGTCATGAAGAAAGAAGAATTGGCAACGGTTGGCAAGGGAGGAGCGAGACGGAGGCAGAGTGGAGAAGAGAATGGAGAGGTTGAAGGCAGAGAGAAAGGGAGGGAGACGGAGGCGAAGAGGAGGGAGAATGAGGAAGGAGATGGAAATGAGGGAGGAGGGAGGAGGACGGCGGGGAGGAGGAAGGGCGACGGAGGAAAAGGCTAGGGCTGATGTTTGGATCTGGTTCTTTTAATCTCTTAGAATTTATTTTTTGTTTATGAATTATGTTTTTCTTAACTTAGGAGGTAAAGATTCCGTGAATGAAGTTTAAGACGGTTAAGTCAGGTGTTTTTCCTTTTCTATGGTAACAACCATTAATGAAGTTAATTTTTAAAGAGGGTAAGTGTGAGTTTTAAAAAAATTGAGGATACAACTATATATTTTTCCCAAGACTTTAAATGGGCTCCTCCATGGACTCAGATTCAAGCCTATACCTTCTTAATCTGTCTTATTTCACAACAACCTTAACAAATATTTCTATGCACTTGTATGAATCTCTAACCTTAGGATAAAGATGTATGGTAAACAATTTTACAATGGAACTGAACTCAAGGTGCCAGCTTTCCTTCATTCACGACCAGGTTCCTTTATGCCCTACACCCTTCCTTTTGGGTAAATTGCACCCGTGGCTCCTAATCTTTTAATATTGTCCTATTTTGGACCCTAACCTCAAAACTTTGTATGAGAAGTCCTCAACTTGAATTTTTTGTTCCATTTTAGACATTTGGAGGACAGAAAACATTTAATTTGATAGAACTAGCCACGTGGCATGCCAACCTAGGGCAATTGACCACATGACACAATAAATGGACCCTAGCAATGATGTGGAAAATGAAGAAAAAAAAAATGAAACCTATCTTAACCCGACTCGACCCTTTCAGCCACTGCCCACGTCGTCGCCATTGCCTTCGGCACCGCCAATCAACTACCATCCACTGCTAACCCTCCCTTAACCTCAAGCCATGGCTCCAAAGTCATCCTAGAAGCATCACCGCTAAGAGAACCCAATGCGAATTTCCGATTTTGTTTGCCAATACCCTCATCGCTATTTTGCCATCACCGACGAACTCTTCTCTCTACCTCAACTCCCCTAAAACGATTGGACAACCAGATTCGATGATTGGAACGATGTGTGGGAGGACGATGGACGGCCGGATTCGACGATTGGTTGACGATGTGGGAGGACAGCGATTCGACAATTTGAATGGTGTGGGGGAGGATGATTTGGCGATTCGAGTGGCAACAGATGTACAGGTTGACGAACAAATGGTGTGGGGGATGATGATTCCGCGATTCGAATGCTGGAGATTCGGATGAATGGACGGCAGTGGCCTGAATGAACCAAATTTTCGTTCAACAATTTTCAATTTTTTTTCGATTTATTATTATTATTATTATTATTATTATTATTATTATTATCCTTTTTTTTAATGGTTTTCTTCCTTTCTACAGTTGATTATTAGGCCACGTGGCAAGACGGATGGACATTGGCATGGCACATGTGTAGTTTAATCAAATTAAATGTTTTTCGTCCTCTAAAGGTCTAAAATAGAACAAAAGATTCAGGTTGAAGACTTCACATGCGAAGTTTTGATGCTAGGGTCCAAACTAGGAAAATATTAAAATGTTAGGGGCCACAAGTGCAATTTACCCCCTTACTTCCATACCAAAAAGAAAAGACCTAATTCCTCATAAGCCCTTTAACTTGACTAACATGAACAAATTAGTCTCTTGCTAGAATTCAGCCTTTGTTTATCTTACTTTGTAACTTATCACAAGTTAGTCTAGCTCCTTTGCAAGAGAGGTATAAGTAATATAAGTTTTTATAATTTACTTTATTTTTTTTCTTGCTTACTCAACTTATGAAATGAAAATTAATAAAAATTTAATTACAATGTGGAGAAGTATTTTTCAATGGATTATTTATACATATAAGGTGTTACCTTTCAAATTCTATTGGTTCTAGATTAAAAAAATAGTAAAAATGAATACAAATTATTATGGATTAATTTGATTTAATGCAAAACAAATTTAGGCCAATTTACCTAAAATTTAATATTATACAGGTATAGTAATCCATGAAGTGATTTTTTTTAGGATTTAAATGGATTTTTATGAATATCCTACTTACTCAACCTAAATAGAAAAGTTAATAAAATTTTAATTAAATTATAAGATAAATTTATTCAATGTATTATTATGTACATATAGCATTAGCTTTCAAATATTGACTCCACATAAAAAAATAGTGAAAATTAGTTTGACTTAACGTAAAAGAAATTCGGCCTTACTCTTCTGTCTTACCTAAGCACACTAGATGTTGGATGCAGCAAAGAGGATGCTTTGCCTAAAATTTAATACTATTTTATAAGTATAATAATCCTTGAAATAACATTTTTTTATAATTTAACTTTAATTTTTATGAGTATTTAACTTACTCAACATAAAAGAAATAAAAATTAATAAATATTTAGTTACATTATAAAAAAATGTTATTCAATAGATTATTAACACATATAGAGTATCAATTTTCAAATTACATCATTTTTCAATAAAAATAAAAAAAATCATTTTTGATTAATTTGACCTAATACAAAATAAATTGGGATTACTTCTCTATCATACCTAAGCCCATTAGATGTTGGATGCAAGAAAAAGAAGGATTTACCTAAATAATTCTTTCTTAGAAAAAAATCAAAAAAAGAATGATTTATTTTAGTTGAATTAGTTTTGATTATTTTTATATATAGAACTATAGGATAACTAAATTCTATAATTTTAAAAGATTAAAAAGTATTTTTAAATTAATTTTTAAAAATTAAGGTGTGCCCTAATCTATATTTTCATCTCTTTTTTTTTTTTGGTTAATTTCACATTTGGAACTTATCTTTAATTATTGTAACTATAACCTCAATTTTTATTCGTAGCTTGTCCTTAATCTCATTAAAACATTCCCAAGTTGTTCGTTTTACGTAACACATCGCAGTTAACGTGTTAAATTGTTTTAAGCTGGGTTGCGCACTTGACCCGATTTAGAAAAAGACATTATCACCCTGTGTGCTGCCCCTTACCTCACCCCCTCAAATCAGATTTGTGGAAGCATGCCCTCTAGTGATGGCGGCCTTTGGCCGCACCTCTCCAGCCCCCAATCGTGGTCTAATGGCTTCGTTATAACTATCCCTGCTGCCCGATTCAAAGCATACTATGTATTGTGTATATTTACAGTTGTACCCACCAGAGACCAAGCACTAAGCACCAAGCACATCGTTGACCTTCGTTGCTCAGTTATCCGAAGACCCAACGGCCAAATCCTACCTTTTTAAACTCACTACCCACTCCGACTGGCCATGCTCTTCTTCCCCCCTTCCCGATTTTAACATTCCCGCTCTAACGGCCCATACTCTTCTTCCTATTTCCCAATTTCAACCATACCACTCCAGTCAACCATATACATCATCATCTGGCCAGAGCATGGGCGTTGCAAAATCTCTGACAAGTCCATCGTCTTCGCTCGCGTCCATTACAAATTGATTGTCATTGTCCTCTTCCACGACAAAGCATGCTTTTCATTAGGACGCAAAGCAAGGGAAGCAATCATGCTTGTAGACAGACTGGTGGAAGGCCAGACGAAAGACATGTGGTTGGTCGGCAACAGAAGTGAAAATAAGTAGTGTGGCAGGTAAAGCCTAAGGGTAGTGAGCTAGGTTTATAGTTAACCTGGGCTAATCGTAATTAATTGCACATTCAAGGCTAATTTATAAATAATTTGAAAGTGATACATGAGCAAAACCCAATAACACATTAATGTGCTTGTGTTAATACTAAACGAACTGGGCCTTCATTTTTACTATTTTTTTTATAGATTATGTTAAATGGAAAATACCATATCAGCACATGATTGTAGAGGAAAAAAGTTAGTTGTAACCCCTGAAAATTTTTTCTTTGCCAAAAAAACCTTAAACTTTGAAATCTAACAATAATTGTTCAACAACATGCTTTACCCCCCATCAAACCACCATTTTCCCATCAAGCTTAGCAAGCTCATCCTCTAGCACCACTCTTATTTTACCATCATTGTTTCTTTCATTAATCAATTTTACTTCAAACAACTTCACCCCACCACTTTCCTCCAAAATGCATCACCCCTCATCATTCTTTGCCCGAAGCATTTCAATAACTATTCTTAGACTTGTCTTTGTAGAGGCTCTTCATGTAGGCAAGCTATGACAGAAGCAAGTAGTTCATTTGGGCAGCTGCTGGTGGTTTTTGGATGGAGCTTTTAACTTGAAACAAGAGTGGAAACATAGAATCGATGAAAACCTAGAGAAGGAAACTCAAATTAAAATGCTAAAGCGGCCAAATTGAAGTAAATTAAAGCAAATTCCAGAAATTATAGAGAGAAAGTAGAGGGAAATAGAGTTATAAGCATCGTTGTGAAGAGCTTTGGAAGCAAAGCCTTACTACAAATGAGTAGAAGGAAGAGAGTAAGACCATTCAAATCAACCGGTGAATCCCATCAACTATGACGACACCTCTTGCTCGTTCTTGAAATCATCAGCAGAACCATTCTTATAATTGTTCATTAGAAGTCTGGAAGTCAAGATTTGTTGTGGTGGTGAAGAAAGAGCTGAAAATGCATAAGGTGGCTGGTGATGGTGCAGGTGCCATTATTAGTGATAATGGAGCTGTGACTATCATAGCTCAAAGATAAGGGAATGTCTGGGCTCAACTTTGGGAATTTATAAGAGGACAAAAAAAAAAGTATTTTAAAAAAAACACATTTTTTTATTTTGGTTTTCGAAGCCTCGCTTCTGGTTTTAAATTTGCAAATTTGGTAGGAGTGGGTTTAAGACTGATCAATTTTGAGTTTTTGTACTATCTATAATAGTATAATAGTGAGATAGTTGTTCAATTGTTAGATTTCAAAGTGTTAAGATTTCAAAGTTAAAAATAATTTTTCCCCTACCATCTTATGTTGCTGTGACATTTTCCATCCAATATAATGACTTTTTTTTTTCCAAAAAAGGGTGCCAAAATGGAATATTAAACAAAGTTAGGGACACACTATGAACAAAATGGATGTTAGGTTAAAACTGAAACAAAATTAAAGGTTAAGGTCCAAGCATGTAACCTCTTCTTTTTGCAATACCATGGGTTAATGAGTTACTGTGTTGGGGTTATACTCCATTTAACGTTATATTTTCAAAATTGTGCATATTTATCCCCAAAGCATCCAAACATTACCACGCCAACCCCCATCTCTAGCCATGATTGCTCTTGTTACAATTTCAACTCTATAGTTACAATGACCTCCCTCACACTAGGAATTCCTCCTAAGCATCCTTTTGACCCTTTACAACTATTGGTTATAAATTAGATATGTTTCACCAACCCCACCAACTTCACATTTGAAATTGCCATCAATTGTCATCCTCATCATCAGCGTTCGTCACACCGTTGCCATCATTGTCCATCCTTGAGGCTGACTCGCACTACTAGTCACTATCTTCATGCTATCACTATTGAGGAAAAAAAGACTTAAGAGAAAAGCCAACAAAAGCACAAGTCCAAACCACTATATGTTTGACTCAAAACCTAATCTGTATCGATTAATAAAAACAGAAAAAAGTAATTCATTTTCCCAATTGAATCCCTAGCATTTACTTGTAGTTTCCTACCCAAATTCCATTTTTTTCATCGAACTCTACATCATGGTGCCAATAGTCCACTTTACAACCCTAGAAATTTCATTTAACCATCACCTCTCGTTGCCTGTCGTCATTTTTTGTTTGGCTGGATTTTCACTTTGAAATCATCGTCTTGAGTAAAGTGATTAGAAAATCTATGGATACTACACTTTGGGTCAGTTATAATTCTTATCCATTCTCTTTCCCGGTAAAATGATGATATCTTGAACGCAAACAGTGGTCTTGTGCTGTATATTCAAGTAGAAGTTAGATTAGGAATCTAGGGCCCTCTTGACACAATTTTGAAATCTTAAATGTCAATAAGAGATTTTGATCCAATATATTAATGGTCAAAGTGATGGAGTTGTTAGTTTAGGGGTAATTGTAGGTATTTCAAAAAGAAGGGCGGTTTTGACTTCTTAACTTGGTTAGTAAAGGGACATGACTCTTACATCCTTTACTTGAGTTCAAGTCTCCTTTCCTCATTTCCCTCGTTAAAAAAATCATTTACTTGTAGTAGTAGATAATTACGAATACCAAGAGAGAAAGGGAAAATGTAGATCAGGATTTTTATAAATTTCTCAAATATTTTTTTTCAAAAAAAAGGTTTTTTATTAATTTATTTTGTTAGGCAATGTAAGTTAAAAAAATTATAAAAATTTAAGGTTAATATTTTTAAATCAAAAGTAATGCATTTTTTTAGTACAATGGAAAGAAAAAAAAAAGAGTCCAGTTAAGGTCATAGTCATTGGACCCTTGGAGGTCCCGTAAAAGAAGATTGCAAGTAGACTCGGGGGGATGAGCAAAAACTTCTAACTTTGTACACCGATTTTCTTCCCAATCACATGTGTAATGGAAGTCACATGACATTGCTTCATAAGACCAATACAATCGTGAACTACTTTTATTAGATTTCAATGAGTTAAAAGTTAATAAAAATATTTAATTTTTAAAAATATCTTAAAATCTTTTTTTAATTTTTTTAAAGTTATAGTGTATAGAAATAATTGTAGTTAAAAGTTGATAATTTAAACAATAATTATAGTGTATAAAAATAATACATAATAATAATATATTAAATTTAGTTTTAAACGAATTACCTGTTAATTATATCTTCCAAAACATGCTATTATAGCTTTCAAATCTGAGTTCGGAATAAAAAATGGAGTAGTAAATAAAAATGGAAATAATGAAAGAACTGGACCAAGGGCCAGTTGTCTATATAATAACAGAACATGATGATGATGGAATCGGAGAAACCCCAAGAAAAGTAGCAGGACGGATGCTTGTTTAGCTTCTCTTCCATCTCCTCCCTCTTTCCTTTGTTTCTTTGGACTTGCAGTTGTCCTTGCAGGTAATTTCTTCTGCAGTCTGTCGGTTGCCCTCGGTCAGCATCTTGGCCTGAATTCGATTTAAGGTGCTTTCTCGGATTCGTGAATCGGTTTTGCTTCCCGATGATCGCCTTTTTCTTTTCCTTTTGATCCTCTTGAATCGGGAAATGTTCAATTTTGGGTTTCGCTATTTTATCGATCGCCGATTAGTTACTAGTAGTGTTTCGATGATGTTCATGTCATTTCCACTGCCTTTTCCTGCTTGTGGGTAAATCATATTCTTGCTTTGGTTTCAGTGTAGCATCTCTGTGACTTCTACTTGTCGTGATTGCTTTTGTTCCCTCAATTCTAGTGAATTGAGCTTTCGATTGAACACATATGTCGGATTTTCCGCGTAATCGAGTTCTAATTATGTGATTTTATCGTCCCTGGATGCAAGTTGGTGGGACTTAATATCGCTTCGTGGTTGGATTACCAGAAACATCTTTTGTATCTGTTGGGTATCAGCCCTTTCAAAGGAGTTTATTGGGATCACTTGAATACAAGTGTTTCAGGGTATTGTCAAGTAGTTGATTCAAGAATTTCTGTGGATTATAGTTGGTAAAGGTGGCAGGAAGTGCTCATATGCGCAAGGCGGAGTTTGGAATCATGACGGGAAATCAAGAGGTGTCTGTTTTTCTCTGAATTTCTACCGTGTAGGGTTAGGATGTGTTTATATTTATCTATTCTTTTTGTGTATTAATCAATTTGTGTTGTGATGGCAGCTGGGGCTGAAATCCGTTGGACAGAAATCTAGTGATTATAGTGCAGGTATTCCAATAAAGAAAAGGAGGTTTCCTCTGTATCAACCTCCTCCACCAGAGGAAGAAACTCCACTTCCAGCTGAAAATGATTTGGAGCAAAGAGGTCACTCTAGCCCATCCCAGGGGCCAGCTGTTACAGATGCCATTGGTTTGGTGGCAAATTCAAATAACAGTAATCTTTCAGCAACTTCATCAATTGCTGGTAATGGGGCAGCGAATTCAAGTGGCATTTATGTTGCAGCAGTGTCAAGTGTTAGCAGCAATCCGGCAACTTTGGATGCTAACAGTGTTGCTTTGATTTCGATTGTTAGTGATACTCCAGCAGTTGCAAGTGCTAGTATTTCTGGACCAATTTCAAATGCTGGATGTTTAGCAGGAGATTTGAATCCCAGTATTGCTGAAACAGGTTCAAATGCTAATGTTTTCACGGCAGGTTCAGGTGCTGGTTCTGGTATTGTGAGAGGATCTTTTTTGGATGGTCTTGGGGGTTCAGCTGCAAAGAGTGTTGCTGCAATTTCAAATTCTGGCGGATCTGAAGGAAAGAATACTATTTTGTCTGAGCATGGAGATGACAGTATGGGTGTTAGAAATGCTATTTCACCTTCTACGATTAAACAAGAAGAACCGAGCTTTGCTTTATGCTCTGATTCCTTGGCTGAAATTGTCAGAGCAGAGAAGCCTCAGGCTACTAGGAGATCTGCTACTGACATGGTTGATGGCATGAAAACTGATTTTAACTTAGCAACTGATGAGTCTTCTACCTTGGAAAAAGGGAAACAGATACTTGGGCAGGAAAAAGTGGTTGCAGATTGCAACTTAAGAGCAGAGACTGCAGCTTATAGGAAAACAGAGTTATGCTTAGGTTTCGGTCATCATTCATCTACTGCAATGGTAACTCAAACTAGTGAGTCATGTTCCTATGACAACGAGAATTTAGGATCTGTCGCATTGAGTTTGTCCTTAAGCAAGAATGGCGGTGGCCAACAAAGGAGTGGTTGTGGTAATACTGGTATTGAGGGTGCTAATCTGATGCCCAACAGATCAATTTGGGATTTGAATATGACAATAGATGATTGGGAAGATCCTAACAGTAATGATGGTGCAAGTCAAAAGGATATCTTGGGACCAAATCCAAATTTCAGTAAGCCTGGTCCTTTAATTGCTAACCATTCAACTCAAATTGATGGTGCTTGTTTACCGTCACAGAGTCACATTTCTGAACAAAATAATAGAAGTTCTTCCAGTGCAATGGTCTCAACTCCATCTGATGTTTGTACTGATTATTCACTACGGCTCGGTCTTGTTTCATCTAGTGTTCCGTTAAACCTTGGGAAGAAACCTTTACCTCGTAAAGTGGAAACACCTTTGACTTCTGCAAATGTATCGGTTAGCTCAGTAAATACTGATGTGGTTAGAATTGTAAAATCTGAACAACTTGATGATGTCCTCAAACAATGTACAAAAAGTTCTGCAGTTCAACCAAATCTGGGTATTAGAAGAGTAAAGCAGGAGGTGGTTGAGATACGCAATTCAGCAGATCCTAAATTTAGAGACTTTTCCACCTTCAAGTCAGGTGATTTGAGACTGGTTAAACATGAGGCAGCCCAAAATGATCATCTAGGAGAAAAAAATAACAGAGGGGGATCGTTGACCAAGCTAGATGAACCAATGTTGCCTACTCCAGATGACAATGGGATGCCTGATTCTCCTAGGGAAATGCTGCTGGATGATAATGCACCTGGTGATGGTCTTAAACAGGGTGTGGATTCTGATATAACCATTCCTAAGGCAGAAGGTGCCCAGAAAGTAATTATTTCCACGCACGCTTCAGAAGGCTGCACTGCTTCAGTTTCTTTTCCTCGAAATCAGTCAAATATTTCTGGTAGTACAGATGATTGTATGGAAGGCGGTAAAGCTGCTGGCTGTAACATCCAGGATGATAATGAGGTTCTTCCTGCTGCACCACGAGCTGTTGAGGGTTCTGTAAGTGATGATGAAAAAATTAATTTGTCAGAAGAAGCTTCTTTTGTTTCTGATTATGAGTCAGATGGAACTCCAAACTTAGCGCTGCACATGGATACAGTAAGAGATAATGTGGAAGAAGATCTGGTTGAGGACGGTGAGGTCTGGGAACCATCTGCAAGTCTTGATCTTGGGGTACCCAAGTATGAAAAGATGGAACTACAATGTGATAATACTGCTGGTACTGATTGTGTACTGGAACATTTTGAAGTAGCTGCTGAAAATTGTCCACCCTTGCTCTCAACTGAGGAAGATATGAAAATAAAAGATCCTGCTGAAATTAATAATGATGAGTCTGGAACTTGTGTTGATATTTCTTTTAATAAGAGTTCCATTAATGATGCCGTAGAAGATTCATGTTTACCAGAGGCATTAGAAATTCAGATTCCGGCTGATGGGAATGAAGAAAAGAAGCTGGTTGAGTTCACTTGCAAGGAAGCTCCAGACCTATCAGGAAGGGAAGATACGATGACAGAACAGGAGGCAGAGCAAACATCTAATGAGGTCTCCATTACCAGCCAAGAAACTTCAGTTACTGTTGCCCAAGGTACAGAAGAAAGTGGCAAAAGACCTGATATTGAGGAGAAAAATGGTTTCGGAACTCATATCCATGAAAAAATTGCAGCTAAGGATGCAAACTCCGGAGGTACACGGAGTCGGATTATAAACTTATCTCGAGCATCTAACTCATCATCTTTGGGGAAAACAAGATCTATTTCTGGCAGTTTGTTGTCATCACAAGTTGGAAGAGAGAGGCTACCTGATGCTCCTCTTGAAGGAGATAAGGTCCAACATCGATGGAGGTGATTATTATGATGTCCTCACTATTCATCATTTCTCTGGTTCCCTTGCCAATTAATAGATCACATGGCTCTCTCTTATTGATTTTCCTCTCTCTTTCTTTCTTTGTTTTTTTTTTTTTGCTCCTTGCAGAGATGATTTATATGGTGATGGTGGTCGGAAGTTTTCAAGAGAAAGGCATCAAAATCACTCATCTGGAAGTTCTAGGCTATTTTATCCTCGTGGCAGAGGTAGGTTTACACGTAGAATAGGCCCACTAGGCAGTGGTCGGGATTCAGGACGTAACTTTGCTCCAGAATTTTATGACGGTCAAGTGTACGGTGCCGCCAGGCATAGATATGCATCTTCTATGGCAGATGCAGACCCTGATTTAAATAGCTATGATGTACATAATGGTTCCTTTATGGGTACTGGCCGGGGAGGAAGAAAGTTCTTCAATGATAATTCTTCGTCATTTTCACATTTTTCTGCAAGGAGACGGTCTCCTGGTGATAGTGATGGGCATAATACAAAAAGGGGCATTCCAATGATTCGCAGGATTCCAGGAAATATTAGCCGAAGTGGATGTACTGATAAGGAGGAAGCTGAATTATCTGGATCAAGGCATGCAAGGAGTTTTCAAAATGATCGTTCTGGTCCAACGTTTATACAAACCCAGTCTTATGAGGAATTAGATGGTTCTTTTGGTAGAGGTAACAGAAACTTTCAAAGTCTTCAGAGAAGGGGCCTTCATGGAATTCGTTCCAAGTCCCCAATGAGAGCTAGAACACGTTCTCCTGGTCCATGGTCTCCCCCTGGGAGATCCTCTCAAGATGCTTTTGGTGGGTCTTCAGAATTACTTCCAAGAAGATCATCACCATTTTACAGGATTCAGAGGATAAGGTCACCTGAACGCCCTTGTTTCCCCAGAGAAATGGTCATCCAGAGGCATGGGTCACCTCCATTTGTTTCCAGGGCACTGAATGATTTAAGGGATATGGATTCTGCACGAGATCATAATCATCTGAGGCCGGCAATTCATAATGGGAGCCCATCTGGACAGGTGTTACTTCGAAACAGTAGAAGGTTGGATCTAATGGGTCCTCTGGAACGAACTGATTGTGATAGTTACTACAGAGGGCCTGTGGATTCTGCACGTTATGAACTTGGCAGTGATGACAATTGTAATGATAGGAGACGGTTTGGTGAGAGGCAGGGGCCTGTCCGATCATTTACACATACATACAGCAGTGCCGGTGAGGGTGGTGATTTTCTTCTTAATACTGAGGACAGCCCTAGGACTTATAGATTCTGTGCAGAGAATAACTCTGAGTATCATGAAAGTGGTAATCTGAGGGGAAGAGAGTTTGATAGACGAGTTAAGCATCGGGTGGGAGATGTGCCTGCGAGGAGAAGAAGTATCGGGGAACAAGAAGAGAATTTCAGGCATGGTTCAGGTCAAGTTTGGCATGGAGATAGGTTTGATGAAATGTCTCGAGTGAAGAGGAAGAGATTCTGATTCTGTCTGTTCAGGTGGAAGTGGAAATAGAACCCTACGAATGCTGAACATATTGCATGGAAAACAAAAGGGTGACGAGAGGAGTCGGTTGCTGAAATCTTGCTTTTGCCTTGTGGTGGAAGATAGGGCAGGTGACGAGATTGGATTGGCTCTTGGGCAGCAGAAATTGTAATGATGTTGTGGCCCTTAATTATGTGTATGCTTACACTGCTGCCGCAGTACTTTCCAGGTTTTGAATTGGACCCTGAATCATAAGTTATGCCCAGTCCCGTAACCATCATGACAATTTTGCGAATTGCGAGGTTGGGGAACCCCGGTACCAGGTAACGGCCTTAGCCAAGAGAATGAGATTCTAACCAAAAGAGGGCTACATCTTTCCTGGGAAAAGCCACACCAAATAAAAGAAAATGAAAACAGTCATCGGGAAGATTATATATTGATAATTAAAGTAATACAACGGCATTCTCGGGCATTAACAGGAGTGTTTCAATCCTGTCTATAGCTTTCTTTTAAGGGTAAGTGCAGATCTTTCTTAAACTATCATCTATGTTGCATACTTATTTTCAAATGAGAAAATGTTGCACCATCATGGATAATATTGCAGTATTTGTCCCTAAATTAAACATTTAAAGTGAATTGAAGGTCCAAGTAAGTAATCCAGCCGTAAAAATAAAATGCTGTAATATTTATGGTTGAATTGTTTTCTTAAACATTTAATTTTAGTTTAAATGTTCGACGAATATTGCAACATTATCAATAGTTTTAAAATACTAGTGCAATAATTTATAGTTTGAAGATGAGTATGCAATGTCTTTTAACGTGTGTTTTTAATTTGCATTAAAATTGTTTAAAATGTATTGTCTTTTGTATCTTCCTTGGCAAAATTTGTTACTCTGGATAGAAATTGTCAAGTATAAGGCAATTTGGAAAATTTGCCTTTAAACATCATAACATCCATTTTCTGGGAAAGAGAAAAAACATGACATCCATTTTTTATCGTGTGTGAAATTATTTGTATCGCTTGTCTTTGAAAATGGATTTTCTGCTGTCCACTTGTCCTATATTTATAATTCTATATTTTCTGCTGACCATCATTTATAGTGATTAATTTATAATTCTATATTTTTTAAATTTTGTTCTATAAATACAAATTTTTAGAATAAATAATAATATAGTTTTTAAATATAAATTTTGAAAACTAGTACATAATAATATAAATAAATAATTAAACCTAATTTAAAAAAAAAAAGTCAGCTGTTACAGGAAAAGTGAAACGGGGGCGTATTTCTTATATCTCGCCGATGGAAAAGGGTGAAAATAACACTAGAACGCGGTGGGAGACCCAAAATTATTTAGTGCTCAATATAAATTAGAAGACATGATCATTTACAAAAGAGAAAAATGTTAATATGAAAAATATGATTAAAAAAACCATATATATATATGTGTGTGTGTGTATGCATTTCTATGTACATATCAATTCTGAAATAATATAAAAATGTACTTTATTTAGTAGCAAATTGCTTAACTGTAAATCTTTCCTAGGAAAATGCTCATATTTAACGAGATTTCATTGTGTTCGGATTCTAATACTCTTATTTTGGAAAAGAAGAACAAAGGAAGAACGATGTACTTTTTTTTGTATAACCAAATGAAATACAAAAAGCTAGGATTCTAGAGTGAGAAGCTCCTGCTTCTCTCTCTAACAAATTTTGGGATTGACAAGATTTGATCTTGAAATCTTCATTCTTACTAAGCGAAAACCCTTTTATTTGCAAGTCAAGTAGAGAAGAATTGAAAATGTCATTTGCATAAATGAAATTGGATATCAAAGTCAAGGATCAGTTGATTTAAAGGAGAAGAAATTGTATGGCTTATTTTAAATCGGATAAATTTTTATGAAAATTCTTCATATGGATTAAAGGCAACAACAATGTGGTGCATTTCATAGGGTGCTATTTTTTAGGATGAAAAGGAATAAGTATGACAAGTACTTTAAATTTTTGGAAGTGAGAAAATCTAACCGTACATGAATCAAATTTCTGGAAGGTAAAAATTCACAAGAGTGGAGGAGTTTACTTCGCTTGATGGATTCTTCGGCAATCATAGATGGTGCATTACTGGCAAAAACAACTTCTTGGGAACATGAATGTGAACTGAGAGGGGGCTTGAAACAAATACAACAATGGCAGCGTAAAGAAGATTTTTTGGCAGTAGGGGAGCCTACAAACTGGAGACAGGGAGGGGAAAGAGGTGTTTGGGGATGAGGTGAGAATAGAGGTGTTGAAATGTGAATTAAAAAGATTCGATTAAAAAATTAAAGACTCGATTATATTCTTATTGTTTTTTATGGGCATCGAGGTTGTTCTATTGGTGTTGTAACATGTGTTTTCTTGTGGTTAGTAGGGATTATTGGGCTTTTTAGGTTAAGGGCGATTTTGAAAGGGACTTCAGGTTCTTTGTAATTTAGAAGATGGTTGTAACAATAGGTTTTATCGAAAATTTTTTATGAAGTGTTCTAGTATCTTTCGGGAACTAGGAGTTGTAATTTCTATTTATTATTAATAACATTTATTTTTGACATTTAATAAAACCCCCCCAAATATACACATGAAGATGTGTGTAAAATACTAGGATACTTTGCCACATAAAGGAAGGTTACAACCTATATAAAAGGAAAGTGCGCATAGGGGAAAATGTATGTCATTTACACACCACTTTCATCCTTAAGTATTATAATGCCCTTAAGTTCCTTAGTGCTTAAGCCATGGGTGATGTGGAATGAGAGCTTAAGAAACATGAGGAACCCTAATTCTGAGTTTGTGGAGCTTAGAAAGTGAAGTTTCATTGGAGGATGAAAAGTAACTGAGTGTAGAACAGTCACAAATCCAACTGGAACACTCTCAGACTCAACTAGAGCACTGTTAGGTTCGACTAGAACACTTATAGATTCAGTCATTATGTGACCGAGAAGAAGGAGATGCAAATGATGATTTGTGGAATTTAAGGGACTTAATTGACAAGTCTATCGAATGGACAAATTGAAGGAATCTTTTATGTGGAGGTCTAATTGCTTTATGCAAAATTTTGACTTGACTAAGCTAGTGATTAACCTATTTATTTGGGACACTTGGCCATTTTCGGTTATATTATGGTCCTACTAGACTATCTTTTTCCTTATCCGATTGACTCCACCATAGTTGAAAGCTTGAGCTTGTGTTTTTGGTGAGTTCATGCAATTTCAAATACAAACCGAGACTTTTTAAGATGGATTCTAAGTAGAGAAGATAAATTCATGCACCAATTGAGCTAAGGAGGAAGATTCTAACAATGGAGCTAGGAAGAGTACAAAATTTAGCTTTCAAAGCTTCGGTCAACAAGGGTTGCTAAGAAAGGTAAGAATTATATTGATCCACTAAGTTTCATAATTAAACTATATTAATTTAGTGAATGTAAAGCGCTTAGGTGATGGATTTGGAGCAAGTGATCCTAAGAAAGCTATGAGGGCTATGGTTGTTAGACAACTATGAGTATGATGCTAATTAGCTACATTTGGCAAGCATTATGGCTAGGAATTGAGAGGGCCAACTCAATTCCCAAGCTATGGAACTCTCGAATTTGATTGGAACTATGTGAATATGGAATCATGCTTGCTAGGCCTTTTGGCTAGTGTTTGTGGTGTGTGAGTCTTGTGTGCTTCTATGTTTGCTTGCGCATGCTAACCCCTTTATATTGTTTATTATTATGTATATGTTGTATCTCGTGTTTGTGTCTTCATGTTTTCTTTGTAGGTGGTTGGAGTATGATTCGGTTAAGTTTAGTCTTAACTTATGATAGGCCTTGGAGGCCATATGGAATCCCTACTAAGTTATCAAACTCATTGTCCTACTCTTATGGTTGTACGGAAAGGTTTACTAGAGAAACAAGATAGCTAAGAGTGGTTGTTACTCTTTCGGGTTTCAGTAAGGTAGTGTACTAATTTATGTGTATTGGTGTTCTAGTCCATGTGTTTCAGTGTTTCAGTTTATGTGCACTGGAGTTCAAGTCCATGTGTTTCAGTGTTTCAGTTATGTGTAATGCTCAATATTTATTTATTCTAAGTCTTACTTATATGGCAAGCTAATGTGTGGAATCCATTACTTGTAGGCTTTATGAGCTATGTGTTAGTGTTGTGCCCAAAAGGTCAATTATGAGATGATTGTATTTTTTGCATATTAAGTCATGATATTTTATTAAGGTATTAATCCAGCAATTATGTTTGTTGTTTTGTTTCTGCGTAACGTAATAAACATAATTGTAATCCTAGAATAATGATATTCTCAAATGTCCCTGGTCTAGTATTATTGTGGAGTGGGTTGCAATAATACATAACGACTAGCATATGTGGAGACTAATATGAGATATGTAGTCTACATATGGGTACAAGTTGGAGAACTTATGTACTGGACCGACCCACCATGAGAACACTACATGGATCGTTATATGAGTGTCATAAGTGATTCTCATAGTGATCATGGTATATGTAGTCCTTTGACCTACGGTCATCAAGGTTCCCTACATGTGAGTCACATACTTTGATACTTCCTTTTGTTGCTCGTAATTAAGTGAACTTAAAGGAGGTCATTGGGTATGTCACATATCATGCGGACGGTTTTGTATGATCGAAGTGGGATTTGTCCCTCCTATGTAACAGGAGTGATATCTTCGACCCCCTTGATAGGGTGAGACTAAAAAAATGCATGATCATGCTTTGATGAGTTGATATACGATATCAATGTCATCAATTTAAGTTAGGCTACTCGATAATCAAGAAACCATAGATCGGGCTATACGAGAGTGACACATTCTATGTCTTATGCATGGTCTTGATATCTTGGATAAAGGGACAATGGCGTATACGGATAATGATCATAAAGGTTTAGTCAAATCACCGACAATTTTGTCACTTAGATAGCAATGATGTGTTGCTAGACACTGCTTATTACTTATGATCATAAATGTGATTTATGATCATTGCCAACGTGGTAAAAGCTTATTAGGTTGCACACATAAATCCTATTTAGATTATTTGAGTGCACGGGCTAATTTATCTGGGTTATGGTTTTATGATAATTTCGTATTAATAATTGGCCCTAAAGTTGAGCCTAATTAGATTAGGGCTTTGAAACCCATTAGACATGGAAGTTGAGTCTTACTGTAAATACATCATATAGTGAGAAATTTGCAGCTCTTGCCCTAGCCTCCCAAAAGCACGAAATTAGAAGAGTTCTGAAAAGCAGCCGCACTCTTCTCCTGCCATTCCCTAGAGGACACAAGCTAGCACTGTGGGCACAAGAGAAACGCATCTGCTAGGACATGGTAGAGGCGTGGTGATCTCGAGAGGCTCGTGTGGATACCATAGAGAGCTTAAACACGTCAATTGTTCAGGTTTTATGATTCAACTCAACAGTTTGGACAGCCTTGGTGAAAGATCTTAACCCGGTTTACCCCTGAAATAGATATGAAAATTTTGCGCCACCCGGTTTACCCCATCCTGGGGCCTAGGCGCTAGAGCAGGGTTTTGCTTATATTCCGCTGCGCTTGTTTGGCGCCCGAAACCCGGGAAAGTGGTCCCCTACATCAAATTTGAACTCAAGCTTGCTATTGGCCAAGGATTTCTATCCAAATGGTTTGGTGAGTGAAAGGGACATCTCTAAGAAGTAGAAGAACCTGGAACCTAGCAAAAGAAGGGGGCTTCATCTTCATCTTCTCTTCTTAGAACTAGTTCTTCCATATCCACCATAGTTAGTATTTTTAGCTTTTCTTAGTTTTTCTTGGTCACCATTGGAGCTAGCTTGGAGATTGCTTGGAGTGCTCAAGGAGACTAGCTTGGAGACTTTGGATTCAAGATCTTCTAGCCATCTTGGGTTTATTCTTTCATCTTCATTGTAGTTCCTCATGGATGTTATTATGTTTACTTTCATGATTATGTTTTATTTAGTTATGGAGTAGTCTTCTTTTGTACTTTCTATGGATGTAGCTACTTGGATTGATTATGTTGGATAAATTCATGGTTATGTGATGTTAGTTTTCTACTAAATGTATGTTTATTCTTCTTTTGAGCTTAATGTTTTGTTAGCTAGTTGATGGCCACAATTGGTTGCACTATAAATTGTCTCTAAACTCTTGGAAAAGATTATAAGCTATTGGACCTAGGAGAAGAATTTAATGGCTGTGGACTTATTGGAAAATTAGTCTAAGTCATTAGGTAAAGGTAAATTGAGCTCTAATGCCTCTTTCTAAGCTTGTAATCGAATGGAAATTCTTATTAAGTTTAGATTAGAGAGATTAATTCTTTCACTTGGAAAAGTAAGAATTTAATTGAATAACTTTACCAACATACATTGGAGATTAACCCACTCACCTAAGTTTACCAACAAATCAAGACAAGAAGTGAACCCGTAGGAAGTGTTCTTTCATGATTTGATAAAAACTACAATTTTTACATTGCATACTCGCATTCTAGGTTAATAGTATTCCGTTTAGCTAAGTTTAGTCACTTGTTTAAGTTGCCTACATTTCCATCCAACTTTGATTGTTTAGCTAAAGTTTACTTTGAGTAGTGATACTTGGCAATCAATTTAATCAATCCTCATGGGAACGATACTCACTCACCCCATCTACACGTCCACTGTGCACTTGCGGAATAGTGGTTTCAAAATTTCACAACAAGTTTTTGGCGCCGTTGCCGGGGATTGATTGCATTGAATTGTTCAATATCATTGCTAGAAGATTGACTCTAGACTAAACCTTTATTTCTTTACTTATTTGTTGCCTTTGTGCTTGGATATTTCTTTGATAGGTACCATTGGTGTATGACCCGTTCCCAACACTCTACTTTGTTGCCATTCATTCTGGAGATTGAAAGGCATCTTAGAGAGCTTAGAGCAACATCACACTTGGGAGAATTAAGTTCCACCTCTACATCCATGGAGGGTGGAGGTGATAATCTCAATGGTAATGGATATAATGGTGGCAATGGAGGAACTGGAGCGATGGATCATCAAGATGGAGTCTATCCAAGAAATCCACAAAGGCCTATTAGGGAGTACATCCGACCCTTGGTGATGGAGAATTATTCGGGTATTGTGAGGCCACCGGTTCAAGCCAACAACTTTGAATTGAAGCCGGCCTTGATTTCTCTCATCCAACAAAACCAATTTGGAGGATTGGCTTCGGAGGATCCCAACACTCACATAGTGGATTTCTTGGAAGCTTGTGACACATTCAAGGCTGATGGAGTCTCCACCGATGCTATTACACTCCGATTGTTTCCTTTCTCACTCCGGGACAAAGCAAAAGGGTGGTATCAATCACTTCAACCGGGGAGCATTGCTACATGGAATGAAATGACCGAAAAATTCTTAAGCAAATTTTTCCCTCCATCCAAGGCTGCTCACTTGAGAGCTTCAATTGTGACATTCAAACAACATGAAATGGAGTCTATTTCGGAGGCTTGGGAGAGGTTCAAAGAGTTGCTTAGGAAGTTCCCACAACATGGATTCTTGGATTGGCAACAAATCCAACTTTTCTATAAAGGCTTAGTGCCCACTTCAAGATTTATGATTGATGCTTCAGCCGATGGATCCTTGATGTCAAAGACGGCCGGTGATACTTTCCAAATTCTAGAGTAATTGGCACTAAATGGAGAGCAATGGCCGGGAGAAAGAGCTCAACCACGAAGAGGGGTATTTGAGGTTGATCAATTGACCGCCTTGTCGGCACAAATGGCTTCACTCATGAATCAAGTATCCAAGTTGACCAACAAAAAGGAGCCAACTATTGAGCAAGCCGCCGCCTCTACCTCTAACACATATGGTGGACATATAGATATGGAGCTTGAAGAAGCAAATTTTATGGGCAACCGGAATTTTGGGTTTAGAGGCAACAACATGGGAAATCAATATAACCCAAGTTGGAGAAACCATGAAAATTTCTCCTATGGTAACACAAGGAATGTGCAACAACCACCACCACCTCCCGGTTTTAACCAAGTCTCAATGGAGAAGAAGCCTTCTATGGAAGAAATTATGTTGCAATTCATGAAGGAGACAAGAGAAAGAATGGAGAAGAATGAAGCTAAGATGGCTAGCTTGGGTGCCAACTTAGCTAGTATGGAGGCAAATGTGAGTGCAAGCATCAAGAACATGGAGAATCAAATTGGGCAATTGGCTTTGGCGGTGAAGACATCTCAAAAAGGGAAATTTCCTAGTGACACCGAGATAAATCCAAGAGAACATTGTCAAGCTATCAAACTTAGAGGAGGCAAGCAACTTGAAGATCCTTACAAGAATAGACCTTCTCAAGTCACTCCTATGGTTGAGAATGAAGAGCAAATGGGAAAGGAACAAGTGGTGGAGTTGCCTCAAGAGCAACCATCTAAGGTTCAACAAGCCCCACCCAACCCACCTTTGCCTTTCCCACAAAGATTTCAAAAGAAGAAGCTTGAAGAGCAATATGGGAAATTCTTGGAGAATTTCAAGAAGCTTCACATAAACATTCCTCTCTTGGAAGCATTAACTCAAATGCCCAACTATGCCAAATTCTTGAAGGACATCATTGCAAAGAAGAAAAAATTTGAAGATTATGAGACCGTCAAGCTTAGTGAAGAGTGTAGTGCGGTGCTCCAAAGGAAACTTCCTCAAAAGCTCAAAGACCCGGGAAGTTTCGTAGTACCTTGTTCTATTGGCCCATCTTCTCATAATATGGCATTGTGTGATCTTGGTGCAAGCATTAATCTTATGCCATTATCATTTTTTAGGAAATTGGAGTTGGGTGAAGTTAAGCCATCCACCATATGTCTTCAACTTGCCGATCGATCATTGACATATCCAAGAGGAGTGGTGGAGGATGTGCTTGTAAAGGTTGGAAAATTTGTATTTCCGGTGGATTTTGTGGTACTTGATATGGAGGAGGACCAGGACATTCCTTTAATCCTTAGAAGACCTTTCTTGGCTACCGGCAAGGCATTGATTGATGTTGAGCAAGGCAAGCTAACATTGAGGGTTAATGAGGAGAGCATGGACTTCAATATCTCTCAAGCTATTAAAGCTCCGGATGAGGTTAGTGCCTGTTTCCTCCTTGATGTGGTGGATACTTTCATTGGTGAAGTGAAGAAAGAAATTCTATATGATAATTCACTCTTGATGACTTTGTTGAGTTATGATGATGCTATTGAGAATAATGTTGATGATATGTCTATTGCTTTAAATGCATTAGTGGATGATGGGACTTTGGTGAATACATTTGAGAATTTATGCATGCTTGATGTGAATGAGAAAGGTGCACCAAAGTTGGATTTGAAAGTGTTGCCTAGTGATTTGAAATATGTGTTCTTGGGTCCTAGTAATTCTTATCCGGTGATTATCTCTTCATGCTTAACCTTGTTGGAGGAAGAAAGTTGTTAAGGGTACTAAGGGAGCACAAAGATGCACTTGCATGTTCTATAAGTGATATCAAGGGTATTAGTCCTTCCATTTGCATGCATAAGATTAGAATAGAGGACACATACACACCGTCGGTTGAACACCAAAGAAGGTTAAATCCCGCCATTAAAGAAGTAGTGAGGACGGAGATTTTGAAACTTTTGAATGTCGGTATAATTTATCCCATCTCCGATAGCCAATGGGTTAGCCCCATTCAAGTAGTGCCTAAGAAATGAGGGATAACCATAGTGACGGACCAAAACTTGGATATCATTGCCACTAGAACCGTCACCGGTTGGAGAGTGTATATGGATTACCGGAAGCTCAACAAGGCCACAAGAAAGGACCATTTCCCTTTACCTTTCATTGATCAAATGTTGGATAGGTTGGCCGGTCATGAATTCTATTGTTTTCTTGATGGATATTCCAGGTATAACCAAATAACCATTGCACCGGAGGACCAAGAACAGACAACCTTCACTTGTCCTTATGGCACTTATGCATTTAGAATGATGCCATTTGGGTTGCGCAATGCACCGGCCACATTTCAAAGGTGCATGATGGCCATCTTTGCCGATATGGTAGAGAAGATTATGGAGGTATTCATGGATGACTTCTCGGTTTTTGGCTCTTCCTTTGATGATTGTTTGGTAAATTTAGTGAAAGTATTGAAGAGATGTGAAAAGACCAACCTTGCTCTTAATTGGGAGAAATGCCATTTTATGGTAAAATCTGGCATTGTTCTTGGACACAAAATTTCTTCCAAGGGTATTGAGGTAGACAAAGCAAAAATTGTGGCCATAGAAAAATTGCCTCCACAAAAGAATGTGAAAAGTGTGAGAAGCTTCCTTGGACATACGGGTTTTTATAGAAGATTCATTAAGGATTTCTCCAAGATTGTGAAGCCTCTTTGTTCATTATTGGAGAAGGATGCCGAGTTTGAGTTTAATAATTGTTGTTTGGAGGCATTTGAGTTGATTAAAAAGAAGCTTGTGGAAGCACCCATTGTTGTCGCACCGGATTGGAGTCAACTATTCGAGATTATGTGTGATGCAAGTGACTTTGCGGTGGGAGTGGTGCTTGGCCAAAGAAGAGAGAAGATTTTTCGGGCCATCTACTATACAAGCAAGACCTTGGACCCGGCACAACAAAACTATACCACCACAGAGAAAGAGATGTTAGCGGTGGTGTTTTCTCTTGATAAATTCCGGCAATACATCCTTTGCACAAAAGTGGTAGTGTTCACCGACCATGCGGCTATTCGGAATCTCTTCACCAAGAAGGATGCTAAACCAAGGTTGATTCGGTGGATTTTGCTTCTACAAGAGTTTGATGTTGAGATTAGAGACAAGAAAGGAAGCGAGAATGTAGTAGCGGATCACCTTTCAAGACTTGAGTTGAAGAATGAGCAAACATTCATTGCCCATCAAGGAGTCATTCCCGGATGAACATCTTCTAGAGGTAAAAGCAAGCACTCCTTGGTTTGCCGATTATGTGAATTATTTGGTATATGGAGTATTACCTCCAGAGTTGAGTTCCCAACAAAAGAAGAAGTTCTTAGTGGATATGAAATACTATTTGTGGGATGAGCCCTTGCTATTCAAGAGATGTGCCGATCAAGTCATTAGGAGGTGTGTTCCTACGGATGAAGTGCCGGATATTATCCACAATTGCCATTCATCTCCTTATGGTGGGCATTTTGGACCAACAAGAACCGCCGCTAAGGTACTCCAATCGGGTTTTTATTGGCCTTCTATTTTCAAGGATTGTTATGCTTTTGTGAAGACTTGTGATAATTGCCAAAGAGTGGAAAATATCTCTAGAAGACATGAGTTGCCACTTACTAATATTTTGGAGGTTAAGATATTTGATGTGTGGGGCATCGACTTTATGGGACCGTTCCCACCTTCTTTTGGTTGCTCCTACATATTATTGGCGGTAGATTATGTATGTAAGTGGGTTGAAGCCATTGCCACACCTACAAATGATGCCAAGGTAGTGGTCAAATTTCTCCAAAAGGACATATTCTCCCACTTTGGTACTCCAAGAGCCATAGTGAGTGATGGAGGGTTTCATTTTTGCAACAAAATCTTTTCACAATTGATGGCTAAGTATGGTGTGAGACACAAGATGGCTCTTCCTTATCACCTACAATCAAATGGCCAAGCGGAGGTTTCCAACCGAGAAGTCAAGCAAATTCTTGAGAAGATGGTCAATGGAACAAGAAATGATTGGGCAAAAAAATTGGATGATGCTCTTTGGGCTTATTGGACCGCATACAAGACACCGATTGGAATGTTTCCTTATAGGCTTGTGTTTGGCAAGCCTTGTCACTTACCGGTGGAGCTTGAACATCGTGCATATTGGGCAATCAAGAAGCTCAACTTTGATTTGAAGAAAGCCGGTGAAAAATGACTTCTCCAATTGAATGAGCTTGATGAGTTTCGTCGTGAAGCTTATGAGAGTGCCAAGTTGTACAAGGAGAAGACAAAGATGTGGCATGACAAGCTTATTATGAGGAGAGAATTTGTTCCAGGTCAAAAGGTACTTTTATTCAATTCAAGGCTTAAATTATCTCCAGGCAAATTGAAATCAAGATGGTCGGGCCCATTTGTGGTGGAAAAGGTCTCACCTTATGGAGCTATTGAGTTGAGGACGGATGATGGAAGAACATTTCAAGTGAACGGGCAAAGATTGAAGCACTATTGTGGAGAAGAGCCTCAAATTTCCAACAAGCTTCGCTTGGCGGAGCCAACCACTTGATTCACCACAAAAGGGAAGTTGTCTAGCTAAAGACGTTAAATTTAGCGCTTTTCGGGAGGCACCCCGATATTTCATTGCATTTAGATAATGTTTTGTTAATTTAAGAGTTGTTGCATTTTTATCTTGAATAATGGGAAGCAATTTTATGATTTTTGTAGGTGGACAGAAGAGTGAAAGAATCAACACTTTGGAAATTTTTCGTGCATGAATTTTGGTGAAAGGTAAACTTGAGGGTAAGATTTAACAAAATTTGAAAATTGGAGGGCAAAGGGAGAATTTTTACGTGAGCATGGGCGCCGCAGCGCCGATCGGCGCCTAGGTGCCAGGATGCGAAAAAATGTCCAGAAAGAAAAACTTTTACTGGGCCCCGCCGCGCCAGAGAAGCCATTCTCGACGCCTAGGCGCCAGACGCTCGACGGGCGTTTTGAACCCTATTTTTCCCCAATTCCCCTACACACACAAAACACTCGCCTCCTCTAAACCTTTCCACCTTCGAACCCTAACCTTTCCGTGCACTCCACAACTCAATTTTCTATCGATTTTTGCACAAACAAGGATCAAGTAAGTGATTTTCATCATTCTCTCTTCAATTTTCTTGCTTGAAATTCTTGAAATCATGTGGATTGGTGTATGTGCGAATTTGGGCAAAAATGGAGGTTTGTGTTGATTTTGTGTGGATTCTTGCTTGTTGTTGGATTGTTGTTGATGGGTAAGAGATTTTATGCTTAAAAACAACAATTTAGCACCAAAATCATGACTTGAAAACCCCACCCACGAAGACCCACGAAATTTTAATGGTGAATCTTGTCTAATGCATGTTCTTGATGATTTGGTTATTGTAATTGCCTGCTTCTACCTTATAATGAATGGGTCTAACAAGAATTGTGAGTAATTTGAGCTACATTGTAAGAATTTGAGCTTGTAAGTTTTCCGGAAAATCAAGAACATGAATGTGGGTGATTTCACCATATGGGTTTTCGAAGCATAATGTAGCTTTATGTGAGTGTTCTTGGCATTAGTTCTTTACTTTTATTGCATCTAGGTGTTGTATAGTATATGATTGAACCTTCCATTTTCACCCGGATGCTTGTTTAATTGATGAAAAATCATGGAACTTTTGCTATGCCATCATGACTTGTTTTGTTCATACCATGTTCATGGACTTACCTCTTCACACGTGAGCTTAATTGGCTAGACATATTAGCTCAAGTTGCATCTAGGTAGTGCATAAATAATGGTTTAAGCCCCCATATTTGATTAGGTGCACATTTGTTAGTGCCGGTAGCTTTGTGAAGCTGGTATGCCATATTTTGCAAC
>SMDT01001423.1:0-91586 GCA_005392925.1 Aquilaria sinensis
ACGACGGCTTCCAAAAATCCAGATTCCGGCAAGACCTTTGGTGGGTTTTAGTCTTTTTGCTTTTCTCAAAGTTTCTTCTTTGTTTTTCCCGAACTCGTTTTTCTTGCTTTCTCTGAACTCATTTTCACGATGCCTGTTCCCGAGAGTTGGCAACCTCTCCTTTCTCACCCCTGCTGCACTACTCCGGCAAAACTGGCGAAGTGGAAGAGAAAGTTTTTCTTACCTTCTTATTCTGTGACGAGGTTGCCCCGTCCTGACCAATTTCCTTTCTCCAACCGAAGTGATGAAATCACCGTCTTCCGAGCCCAACTGAAGGCCGGACTTCGGTATCCCCCCCCGGAGATGGTTAACGCGTTCTGCGACTTCCATGGCATTGCCGTTAACCAACTCCCACCGAACTCGTACTGCTATTTCAACGCCTTCCTCTGTATGTGTGGCGTTTTCAAAATAAAACCTCACTTTGTAGTTTTTCTTCAGTACTACAAGCTCTACGTGGTCCCGAAGGGTGGCTTCTATTTTATCCTACCTCGGGGATCCGGGAGCAAAAAATATACGTTCACTTTCGCCACCAAAGACAGCTGGCGAGGGTGGCAACAAAAATTCTTTTTCCTGAAGAAGTCGGAAACTTGGTCGCACGTCCCGACCAAGTGGGCTCAGGGGAGGCTCAAGATGGACGTTGTTGACCCAAAGATGCTGCTGGACGCCGAAGTAGCACCTATCTTTGAGGACTTCGACAGGCGCATCCGGGCCGTCTCTGACTGGGCTGCCGAGGTCTCTCCTCGTGCCCTTTACTCCTTTCCGATCAACTGGAGGCTCATGACCGAAGAGGTCCTTCGGGAATTCAAGGTGGTAAAGGAGCATGAGACGGACCTCAATATGCCAAAATCGGCTTCTTCGGGAAAGGCCGCTTGGCTCGTGAAACTCCTTCGGGGGGAAGAGACTTATGAGTCTTTTTATGAGAGTAAGTTACTTTCTCATTTTTCCCTTCATGACTTCATCTTGGACTTACACTGATCTTCTTTTTCTTTCTCCAGAGATGGGCGACGACGTGGCTGCCTTCTACAAGGCTCTTTTTACAGGCCAGGCCGAGAGGGGCGAGCAGACAAAGAAGGCCGCCTCTCGGAGGCAGAAGCACACTTCGGCCGGCCCTCCTTCCAAACGGGCAAAGAAAGCTGCTCCTTCCTCTCTTCCGCAGATTCCGGAGGAGGCAGGCGAGGAAGCCGAAGACCACGCTGCCCCTTTGCCCGAGGTACCTTTTGCCGACGTCCCTTCTTCCGACGTGCCACCTCAAAGCCCCACGCCTTCGCATGCTTTTCTGGAGGGCGATGGGGAGGAGACCCCTTCTGCCGAGGAGCGGTGCCAAATAAAAGGCAAGGGGATCTCTACTGAGGCGACGACGGTTCCTGATGACGACGTTACCGAGGTGCCAGCAGGTTTGCACTTTGTCGAACATCCTTTTGTCTCTTGCAAATCATTAAGACTTTTCTGGCCTTAACAAATTTTTCTGCCTTGTTGCACAGCGGAGGTGGCCTTAACCAATTTTTCTGCCTTGTTGCACTTTGTCGAACATCCTTTTGTCTCCTGGCTGGGTTACCGAACATGCCCGCAAGAGGGCCCTTCGGGATGCCAAAATTCCTGAAGGGAAAGTGCCGAAAGAGCCCTTTTGGACGTTCACGGAGGACATGAATATGTACTCCGAGGACTGTCCCGAGATGGCCAGGCAAATGTGCAAAGGGGTGCTTACTGAGGCCTCTTACAAGGCCATTATGGCGGCTTACCCAGGCGATAACTCCTTGGCCGCCAAAATCACTAAACATGCTGCCCAGGCACGCTCCAATGTCTCCTCAGTGGCAATTTTGTCTTTGATTTTAGGCCAAGTACTTAGCATTATTTTCCCTCTGTTTGCTTGTCTCTCTTTTTTTTGCAGCTGATGGGGTATGTCGGGTGTCTCCGTGTTCGAGTGGCACGAGAGGCAGAGAATAGGGCGGCACTTTGGGATTATTATGCCAAGGCGAAGGACAAGTGTTCGGCTCTGGAAGCCGAAAATGCTCATCTCAAGCAGTCTGCGGAGAAGGAGGTTGCTGATGCCGGGTGTCTCCGTGTTCGCGTGGCGCGAGAGGCAGAGAAAAGGGCGGCACTTTGGGGTTATTATACCAAGGCGAAGGACAAGTGTTCGGCCCTGGAAGCCGAAAATGCTCATCTCAAGCAGTCTGCAGAGAAGGAGGTTGCTGAACTTCGGGAGGAGTTCAAGAAAGAGAAAGAGGAACTTCAGAAAGACACCTCCCAGAAGCTTTCCGACCTCGGCTCTCGAATGGCGGAGCTGACTTTGACCGTCGAGGCGATTCAAAACGGTAAGTCAGAAAGTGACACCATCCTTGCGAAGACGCTCGAGGAAGAAGCTCAACTCGAAGCCAAGGTCGCATCTCTGATGGAGCCTTCAGAAGAGAAGAAGAAGGTGAAGTCACTGAAGAAAAAGGTCAAGGATTTGGAGAAGGATTACGCTGATCTGGAGAAAGACTATGCAGATTTGGAGGTCAAGAAGCAGGAGTCCGATAATATGACGAAGTTGGGCTTTCAAGACGGCTTCTGTCTCGCTCGGCACCAAATCCTGCAGAAGTTCCCAGACTTCGACCTCTCCTTTCTCGGAGCAATGAACATCCCGAAGGAGCCTCGGTGGACTTGGTCCAAGATCGAGCACTTGAAACTGCCTCCTTCTCTCCCGGCGCCGAAGGCTACTGACAAAAGCACAGAGGCTGGCAGCTCTCAGGACGCCGAGGTTCCTTAGCTTGTAATAGGGCCTTCTGTCTTCATTTTCTTCCTCTTGTAAGCACTGTTTCAGCAACTTTCTTCTCTGTAAGCACTCTTTGGCTCAATAGATAAAAATTTGGCTAAGTATTTTTTGCCAGATTCCTTTGTTTTCCCTCTGTCCCGAACATATTCGCTCAAGTGACTTCGGAAAACTTTCATACTTTTCGTGAGACTCTTTTCAGAATTTTGTATTTGGACACATTATTCCGCTAATACAATTTTCCCACCGGACTTCGGAAGACGTAGAACTTTTGCAAGGCCTCTTAGTGCCAAGAATTTATTAATTCTAAAAGAGACTTCGGAAAACCATACTCTTGCTTTCCTTTGTCCCGAATATATTCGCTCAAGAGACTTCGGAAAACCATACTCCAACTTTCCTCGTGCGATTGCTTTCGTGAGACTCTTGTTTTGCACTTCTTCAGAATCTTTTTACTTAGACAAATTTTTCTAGCTTGTGCAATACAACTTTCCCACCAAACTTTTTAGGCATAGAATTTTTTCAAGGCCTCTGAGTGCCAAGTGTTTTTTAGTTCTATGCCTTCGGCATCGCCGAGCTTATAAACTCCTTTTCGTACTTCGGCAAGTACCAGGTAGGGTCCTTCCCAATTTGCGCGAAGTACCCCGTGGGACGGCTTTCGGGGTGCAAATTCAGCCTTTCGGAGAACGAGGTCTCCCTTCTTTATTCCTTTTGGCCTGGCGCGTAGGTTTATGGCTGCTGCCACTCTTTGCTGGAAAGCTTTTCTTCTCAGCTCGGCTACTTCTCTGTGTTCGCCGACGAGGTCGAGCTTGGTTCTCAGGCCGAGGTCATTTCCTTTTTCATCGAACACTTGGACTCGTATTGACGGTTGTACTACCTCGACGGGGATGATAGCCTCTGTACCGAAGACGAGTGAAAAGGGTGTTTCCCCTGTGGCTCTTCGGGGTGTCGTCCGGTAGCTCCATAACACGCTTTGGAGTTCTCCTGGCCATTTCCCTTTTGCTTCTCCCAATCTCTTTTTCAGACCATCTTTTATGGTCCTGTTAGATACTTCCACCTGCCCATTACTTTGGGGGTGAGCTACTGGGGCGAAGTGCATTTTTGTCCCGAGGTCGCTAATGAACTCTTGGAATCCTTTGTCTATGAACTGGGATCCATTGTCCGCTACGAGTACCCTCGGTATGCCAAATCTGCATACGATGTTTTTCCATACGAACTTCTGCACTTCTTTTTCCGAGATAGTTGTCAGAGGTTCTGCCTCGACCCACTTAGAGAAATAGTCTACTGCTACTACGCAGAACTTTACGCCTCCAGGCGCCGTTGGGAGTGGCCCAATGAGATCTATACCCCAAACGGCGAAGGGCCAAGGATAATCTTCCGAATTCACGAAAAGCGTGTTCTTTGGATTTTCGCATGTCTCTGGCAACTACCACATTTCCGGACAAACTGCCTGGCGTCCTTTCTCAGGGTAGGCCAGAAGTATCCTTGGCGAAGTATCATTGCTGCCAGGGCGTCGGTTCCGATGTGCGAACCACAGGCACCTTCGTGAACTTCTTCGAGGATCATTTCGGTATCCTCTTCACTAACACACCTCTATAGTGGGTTTGCATATCCTTGCCGATATAGTTCTTCTCCAATTAAGAAGAAAATGTCCGGAGCGCCTTCGCACTTTTGCGGCTTCGCTGGGGTCTTCGGGGAGTGTGTTGGTTACGAGATACGTTTTGATTGGTTCTCTCCATCCTTTCCCCGAGGTCTCTATGCTTAGCACCGCGATGCTGGGGTGGCTTAGCACTTCGGTGCAAGTTTTGGACTTCGCCAGACAGTCTGCCTCAGCATTTTCCCGTCGGGGTACGTTCTCGATTTTCACGACGTCGAACTCCCGAATAAGCTTTGTTACCAACTCATGGTATTTTGCCAAGGTCGGGTCTTTCGCGCCATAGTCCCCTGCCATTTTTCGGACCACCAGCTGGGAATCACTATGTGCTTTCAAGTTTCTCACGCCAATTTTTCTGGCCAGGCGTAATCCTGCTATGAGGGCCTCATACTCCGCCATATTGTTGGTGGCATTGAAACTGAACTTGATGGCCTTCATTACTTCTAGGCCTTCGGGGCCTCTGATAATCACTCCAGCTCCCTGGTGTTCGGATCCTGAGGCCCCGTCAACGTGTAAGGTCCATTCTGGCTCACCCTCTTTTGGATCTGAATGGCTCTCCTCAGTGGTGGGTATTTCGGCGATAAAATCTGCCAGTGCTTGAGCTTTTATGGCTTTCCGAGGCTCGTATGTGATCTCGTGTTCACCCAGCTCTATGCACCACTTGGAGAGCCTTCCCGAATGATCAACTCTCTTCATGACATCCCGTAGTGGCAGACTACTTCGGACAATGATGGGGTGAGCCTGAAAGTATGGCCGCAGCCTTCTACCTGCAAGCACTAAGGCATATATAGCTTTTTGAAGCAAAGGGTACCTGACTTCGGCGCCATGCAAGGACTTGCTGACATAGTAAACCGGCCACTGTTTCGGTCCTTCTTCTTTCACAAGAACCGAACTCACAGCTTTTTCCGTGACGGCGAGGTATAGTGCCAGGGGCTTTCCCTCCCGAGGTTGCCGCAGAGTCGGCAGTCTGGCCAAGTAGACTTTGAGTTCTTCCCAGGCTTTTTGGCAATCTTCAGCCCAAGGATGGCCATCCCTTCCGAGGTCGCCTTCCATTTTTGCCGCTTTTGTGAGGACTTTGAAGAAGGGTCGACACCTATCTCCGTACCTGGAAATAAACCTGCTCAGAAAGGTTATTCTTCCGGTGAGTCTCTGCACGTCTTTGACTGTGGTAGGTGTTCGGAATTCAAGCAGAGCCTTAATCTTCTCAGGGTTAGCGTCGATGCCTCTTTCGGATACCATGTACCCGAGGAATTTTCCCGAGGTCACCCCGAAGATGCACTTCTCTGGATTAAGGCGGATCCCGAAGGTTCTGAGCTTTTGGAAGGTTTCCCCTAAATCTGCAACGTGGTAGCCAGGCAGTTAGCTCTTGACTATCATATCATCAACATATACCTCCATGTTCCTCCCCATTTGGTCTTTGAAGACCTTGTTCATCAGCCTTTGGTAGGTGGCTCCTGCATTTTTTTCCCTCGGTGATGAAGGCAGTCTTCTCTTCGTCTCCGGGGTCCATCCTTATCTGATGGTAGCCACTGAAGGCGTCTAGGAAACTTAAGAGCCCATACTCGGCAGTTGAGTCTACCAGTTGGTCTATTGGTGGAAGAGGATATGAATCTTTTGGGCAGGCATCGTTCAAATTTCTGAAGTCGATGCACATCCGAAGCTTGCTACTTCCTTCTTTTGTGGCAATTACCACGTTACTTAGCCATTCGGGGTAGTTTACCTCCCGGATAACGCTAGCGTCTATCAGACGCTGGACTTCGGTTTTGACGAATTCACTTTTGTGAGCTGAGATGCTCCGTTTCTTTTGCCGGACAGGTTTTACTTCCGGACTCACTTTAAGGCTATGCTGGATTACGCGAGGGTTTACCCCTGGCATGTCCTTCGGCGAGTAGGCGAACAGATCTTTATTTGCAAGAAGAAAAGATACAAGTTTTTCCTTGTCTCCGTCGGCCATATTTTTCCCTATTCGGGTACTATGGCCTGGGACAAGCTCTACTTCTTATGTTTCCGCCTTTGTGGAATCTTCTGCCTCGCCCCTTTCCAGCTCTTTTGCTTCTACAGCATGTGCTAAGTTGCTTGCTGGAGCCTTTCGTGCTCTGACGAACACCTTTCTCACCTCGCCTTGATCAATGAAGATCTTTGCGTCTCCTTTTTTGGTGGCGAAGGAGACGGTCAAGTACTTTACATCAGGGCGAATGTGCAAATTTCCCTGTGTCTGTCTGCCGAGAATGGCGTTGTATGACGAAGGAACGTCCATGACTATGAATCTTGCCATGGTAGAGGCGAACAACTCAGTAGTTCCTTTCTCCGAAGTTCCTTTCATCATCAAGGGGAGGTCGATCCACCCGAGGACAGGTAGCTCAGATGGTCCTACGCCGAACGTGGGTGAAGTAACAGCCTTGAGGTCACTCCTGGATACGCCCAAGCTTGGTAGCAAGTGTGAGAACAAGACGTCTGCGTTTGACCCATCATCCAGCAGTACCCTCTTGACGTCCCAGTTTCCTATCCTCGCCATTATCAGCAATGGATCGTCATGGGGAAATACGATGGTGGAGCCATCCTCGCGGGCCAATTTTTTCGTTGGGCTCTGATATTCCATCACCGCTATCTCTCTGGCCCTTCTTTTTCTTTCCGAGGATGGAAGTCCGGTTGTGATCGTCTGTATTACTCCTGCCGAAGGTGGAGGACGCCTTCTCGGACTTCGGTTCCTTCGCCTGTCCGAATCGTAATCCTCGTCATCGGGCTTTCCTTCCTCCTCTTTTTTCCCTTTCGGGGAAGGCATTCTCAAATAACGCCGAAGCTGGCCCTGCTTTATCAGTGATTCAATGTACTTTTTCAACTGAAAGCAGTCTTCGGTGTCATGACCGTGATCACGGTGGAACTGACAGAACTTCTTCATGTTCCTTCTGTTGTCAGCAGTCATGCCCCTCGGCCGTTGGATTTGAGCCCCCTGTTTTTCCAACGCCATGAGGACGTTAGCCCTCGTGGTGCTCAGAGGTGTAAAGTTTTGGGGCTTCCTTCCTCCTACTCGCATTCTCCGAGGTCGGCCTAACTGTTCCGTTGGACACCGGGCTTGCTGGCTGGACCCTTCGCCACGAGCTTGAATATGGTCAGCCTTCGGTCCAGTCATTCTCAGCTCTTCGGCTGTCATATGTTGTTCAGCCCTTCGGTAGAATTCTCCCAGCGTGTCCGGGGGATCTTTGGAGAATTCATAAAACAAGTGCGAATCCCTCCGGAGGCCCCTCGTCATGGCGAGGATGCGGATTTCGGGACGAAAGTCCGGAACACTGAGGGCCTCTCTGTTGAACCTCTCGACATAGTCACGGATGGTCTCCCCGTTTCTTTGTGCTATGTCAAACATCTGGACGGGCATCTTCGCCGTCGGCTTGCTCCCAATGAACTGTTGGGTGAACGCTGTGGACAGCTCCTGGAACCCCCTGATGTTTCCGGGAGGCAGGGAATTGTACCAGGCAGTTGCTGGTCCTGCGAGGGTGACTTCAAAGCACTTGCAGAGTGTAGCATCATCAGCCCCGTGTAGCACCATGCTGCGTTTGTACTTTGTTAGGTGGGCCTGGGGATCAGTCCGACCCTCATAGGTCTCCAGCCGAGGTAGCCTGAAGTCACTTGGCATGGCCGCCTCGGCCACTGTTCGGGCGAAAGGAGTTTCATCTCCAGAGACCGTTTCAGTTAGCCTGGCCCAAACAGGCTTGCGTGCCACCTGCTGTTCCACTCTCTCCAGTCTTGCCAAGACTTTCTCCAGGAGGAGCGTAGCACTGGGCTCCTCTTCCTGGTGCCGTCTCTTCGGGGAGCGACTTCGGTACCGAGGTGAGGGGGACCCTGCCTCTGGTGATAAACTTCTTCTGGACGGGACTTCGGGTCGTTTAGACCTTGCTCTTTCCGCCAGCCGTGCCCCGAGGGGCAAGTTATCTGTCGAGGACTCTTCTCGTGGCTCCCCACTTCCCGAGCTATGATGGGTTGCCCTTGGGCTTTTCTCCCGAGGTCGTGCTGACGAAGTGGGTTTTTGCGCCTGGGCTGGTTGCGGCCATCTTCGGTCTATTTGTTGTGTCATTTCAGCCACAACAGACCTCTGAAAGTCTCTTAAAAAATCCATGGTGATGACAAGAGGGCGTTCCTCTTCAGGCAAGGAAGTCTCTGGGGGACTTTGTTCGGTAGCTGGTTGGGTCTCAGGCGCGGACGGGGACTTTGGAAGTCCTCTGTCCTTCGAACGCCGAGTTTCGACAACAGCTACCTGGGAGTAGTTTCCCACAGACGGCGCCAAATGATGCCCCAAGGCATCTTCGTTTGCTGTCATGTTGACAGGTGGAGAGACTTCCTGTGGAGGCAAGCGCCTGGAGCTCAGGTTTCCCAGCTGAGTGCGCCTGAAAAGCTCAAAGAAAAGGTTAGGAGGTCCCCGGTTTGCTTTTCCGGGGAGGACCCTCCGACGCCCAAGTCAGTTTTCTGAGTGAGAGTGGAGGAAGAACACTAAGGGATCAAGTGTCTTGCCTGTTCTGTGTTTTCTCAGAGAGAGGAAAATGCCCTTCCTTTGCCCAGTCCCATTTCCTAGTATTTATAGGAGTAGCTGGTCTGTTCAGATCATGACACGTGTTCGGTCGGATTTGATCTGTCTCTTTGGACCTAGGGGACAGGCAGCCGTTTGCAGCCTCTTTTAGCCCTGGACCCGGACGGGTTGTGTCAGGACTGGGGCGGCTGCGGCGTGTCATTTCGCCGTTCAGATGTGACGTGTAGGGCTTGTGGGTGACATGTCAGAGGCTCCTTAAATGCTCATACCGTACTCCCGAGGTCCCCTGGGCGAGGTCTCCCTTCGGTGCGGGCACCCTCTTCGGATTCTATCCGTCCTTCGGTGCGAGCACCTCCTTCGGGATCTATCCCATAATTCTGGGAGCGCCCTTGATGAACACCTTCTTCGGGACTCACACCCATAGTTCGGGGATTCCCTCGTTCAGGTGTTTCTTGTTCGAGGAAGACCTCTTTGGGGCCTCTTCCTTCGGGGAGATTCTCCCTTGCTTCAGGGAGATGGCTCTCTTACCCGAAGACGGTCAGTTTAGCCCCTCGATGGAGACGGTGTTGTCCTCGGAATTCCTGACGAGCTAACCAAAGTCTCGAGCTCATAGTGTTTGACTTCGCACCTTCTGAGGTCAGTGAAAAGATCCTCTCTTGGGTGACGTCAGACTCCTCGGCCAATATTCTGGCAGGGAGTTACTACCGAGGAGGCAATAGCCTTTGGCTATCAGCGGGGGCATCCGATGTCTCTTCAGCATTATTATCTTTAGATGGCTCAGTCGTAGGCACAGGCCCAGTCGGAGGGATATTGAGAAACTCGATCTTAGACCATGTGCCCCTAGGCTCTTTAGGGAAGTCTAGGGTAGACAAATAAGAGAGGACAAGCTCAGGGTGCCGAGCAAGGACCTGGTGCCACACCAAGCAGAAGCCGTCTTGGTAAGACCCCTTCGACATCTGCTTGGTCTGATCCTTCTCGGCACTAAGAGCCGCCAGCTTGGCCTTAAGCGCATCAATCTTCTCCTCCAGCTCTTCTTCTTTTTGCTCTTAGTCTTCTTCTTCTTCAGCGAATCAACCTCAGCTTGGAGCTCAGAGTTCAAAGTGAGGGCCTTCATAAGGTTCTCGCTATCTTCAGTGTTCTCCTTCCGAAGGGCCTTGTTCTACTAAGAAAGAGCGGCACACTTTGAGCCGAGGTCCTCGACCTTGGCTGAGAAATCAAGAAGAAGCTCCTGCTTGCTAGCTGTGAGCTCAGCCCAAAGATTCACAATGTCCTCCCTTGTAATCTTGTTCAACTTGCCGTATTTGAGGACATATTTGGCTCATAACTCCTTCATCTTGCGCAGAGAATCTTCGGACCGACAACGGGACTCCGTTTTCTTTATGGCCCAGGAACGGAAGTATCCACTATATGCCAAAAGCTGCAGGAAAGAAGATCCCTAAATAAGTATCAGGAGGAGATAAAAACTTAGAAGAAAATTTTCTAAGTAAAAAAAAGAAAAAGAAAAGTAAAGAGAGAACCACCTGGGCAGCATGCTCAATCATCCTCTCCACGAGGATCTCTTCATTAGGGCACTCGGTGACAAGTGACTAGATGGTGGCATTGGTCATCACCCCCGTCGCCATCTGGGGAGCCATTAGCTGGGTATCCTTAGAAAACAAGTTCGTGTCCTCTGTGAACATCCAGAAGGGCTCCCTCGGCACGTTATCTTGCGGGATCCTCCTGTCCCGAAGAGTCCTACGACGAGCGTGAGTCTCCATCCAGGGAACAGCAGACATGTCCTCTGCAATATCATGCTGAAGTTCCGTCAGTACATCATCCCTTAGCCATGCATCTAAAAAATCGTAGATGCGAAAAATACTAAGGCTTGCAGACGAATGGCTAAGGAACCAACCTGGTGGAACTTCGGTGACATCGTCGTCAAACTCGCCCTCCCAGACTTCGCCAGGAACATGCTTCCCTTTCCTCCTTCTGCTCTCCTCGAGCTCCTGAGCAGACCTCTGCTCAGCCAAAGTCTCGGCAGTAAGAACGGGGCTTATTCCTGCCCCTGGGAAGGAGGGATCCGAGGGAGGATCCACGGGCATCACAGGTTGGGCAGGGGAGTGATCTTCCACCTCAACCACATGTTCGAGGGGAAGAGGAGTGGCAGCCTTAGCTTTCTTGTACCTAGAAGGTCCGCCGGCCATTTTCATCCTCTTGGCAGAAGCCTTCTTGCGCGTTTGCTCCCCCTTCTCGGCCTGGCCGAGGAAGAGCGACTTATAGAAGTCAGCGGATTGATCGCCCATCTCTGCAAAAGGACAAAATATCAGTGTAAGTGCAAAAGGAAAACAGATATCAAGCCCTAAAAAGTGACTTACTCTCGGCAAAAGCCTCATATGAAATTTCCCCCCGAATGAGCATGACTATCCAAGCCTTCTTCCCTGGAAGAATGGGCACGGGCATGCCGAGGTCACTCTTGTGTGCATTCACCACTCCTAGTTCCCGATGTTAGGCTCACCTCCTAAGTGCTTGGCTTAGGCCAACAAGCATGAACAAAACAAAGAAGACTAATGTGAGGACTAAGGGGACTAGTATAGTGGTCTATGTGCAAAGCTGGAAACCTTTAGGGCTTAACTGCACATAGAAACTGGACTATGGGAAAAACATGCAGAAAACAAAGAAATGGGACCAAATTGTACACTGAGATGAGTGGTACAATTAAAACTATCAACTTTGAGATGGAGATTTTGGCCACGCAAGTTTATTTGATGACTAGTGCAAGACTAGACCAAGTTTGGTGGACAACAATGATTACTAGTCATGTCTTGTCTTCCCCTAAGGCATAAACCATTATTATTCTAGTTTGCTTAACTAGAACAAATTCTAGTTACATGGCCAGTTATACATGGGAATTATGGCACTTTGGTACTTGTGTTTGATGTGTGCATGGCATTATAGGCCATGAAATGACTTAAATGTCAAATTAGACACATGTTCTAGTGGCAGCATTGTAGGCATGAGAACTCAAGGGCTCCATTGATTCATGCAATTAAGTTGGGGCCGAGAGTTAGCATAAGTGCCAACTTAAGACAAGTGTCCTATGGCCGGACTTAATCAAGGCCATTTGTTTTGCCATTTCGGGTTGTCTTGCTCTTGTCTTGGCCGAGAGCTTGTTCATGAGTGTTCATCCAAAAATTGGTCTTAAAGTCAAGCAAATTTGAGAGCACTTGAAGAATTCAAGCTTGGAAGACTTGTTTCGGCATATGTTCACTTGGATTCAAGCTTTGATTCCTGGAAATTCAAGGAAGGCCGAGCCATTCAAGCTAGGGTTTTGAGGTAATGCTTGTGTTTCCTTGATTCCATGGTAATTCTTCCATGAACAAGGAATTTAAGTGCTCAATTGATGTTGTGTTAAGCTAAATAAGCAAGTGATGTGTTGGTTTGCAAGTTTAGTGTTGGCCGAAAGTGATAAATGAGCTAGCTTGATGTTCTTCCTTGTTTCCATGGAAATTAATCCATGATAAAGGGTTATTGATGCCTATTTGATCTTGTGATAGGCTTTACTCAGTGAAGAACATCAAGATACTAAAGTGGGTACTTGGCTGAATGCTTGCTTAGAGGTAAATTCCATGTTCTTCCTTTGATTACATGGTAATTGTGCCATGAACAAGGTTTATTGATGCCTAGATGCTTATATGTTGGGTTAATTTAGTGAAGAACATTAATGTATGGAATTGGGCATTTTGGCCGAGAGCTTGAACTAGTGTAGTTTGGTGTTCTTCATTGAATACATGGTAGTCGATCCATGAGTAAGTGTTGTTGATGCCAATTTGTTGTTATGGTAGGCTATTTGAGTGAAGAACACTTGGGCATTGAAAGTTGGCTTTGTGGCCGAAAGCTATTTTCAGGTAGGGTTCACTAACACTTGATTATGCTTGGTGAAGTACCATGGTTCAAGTGTTTAGAGTGGCTAAGTGATGGTTAAAATTTGCCAAATGACCTTAGTTGCTTGATGGGCTATTGAGAATACATTCGGTTTGCTTGTTGATTAGCTAATTAACTAATGTACATGTACTAGAAATGCTAGTAAATGTGGCCTATTTGCTTAGCATTTTTGAGCTCTAAGTGGAAGTGGAATGTTTGATGGTGTTTTGTGTGCAAAAATGCACATGGGTACATGTATGGTATATTGGCCAAGAGCACTATATGGTGTGTGTGTGTGTTATTGTGTGCTTTGGTGCTTTCCTTGTGCTTGCTAACCCAACTTATGATATTGTGGATTATATGCCATGGTCATTTATCATGTATATGTATATGCTTGGTTTTCCTTGTCTTTATGTTTGTTTTGCAGGTATGTTGAGCTAATGGGAGGTTAAGCTTTGAGTGAATACTCAGCTTAACTAAATAGACTCTTATTGAGTCATGTATATAAGTGAATCTTACTGAGTTATACTCACTGTCCATCCCACTTGTTTTTCAGGAAAAGACATTCGGCCTGAGTAGTGCTAACTTGCTTTGTGCTTGTGCTTAGTACTAGCTTGCTTATTTTCCAAGGTATATCTTGGCTTAGTGAATTTGGTTCATTACAAGTCTTATATCTTGTTGGCCAAGACTTATGAGTTAAGTTTGCAGGCAGTAGTGTGGGGGTCCTGTCTAGGAAAACATTATAGATACTTGGACTTTGGCTCTGATCATAGTGTTTGCATTCATGACAATGAATCAGGCAATTGGGTTGGTGTTGCAGTGTGTACTTCTGTATGGGATCCTTAAGGTTTTGTTTGACCACTAATGGTCTCGGTCTGTATTTAACTTGGCATGGACAACTTATGGACTCATGGCATGTAGCCATGTTAGGTGCTAGGTAGACTACGCTTTTTGGAGTGTACGTATATGTAGTCTTGGATGCCTAGATTGGTGATGGTTTTGTTGGACTTGAATGCCAAGTTATGTATGGACTTATGGTTGGTTTTGTGCTTGTATATAGATGTTGAATGTTGTGGGCCAATGTTTGGCACCTTTAAGTATGATTATGGACTTATGCTTGAGTATGTTTATGTTAACCTCCATGTGTACCTATGTTGGCCGAGAAGAACACATGCATATTAACTTGTAATTTCAAAGTCAAAACCAATAATGTGGCTTCTTGGTTGTCATATAGGTAGCACACTTGATTGCACACCAAATATGCACTTAAAATTCTATTAAGTGTTGTGTTGCTTGTTATGCAAGTAATCAATTAAAACCTTGGTTGATGTGCAAGTTAGTGGTATTGGGCCTTGCATCTGCTGCAAGTAATTAATGGATTTGTGTTAGAGCCTCCTGGGCCACCTCCCAGGCTTTCTCACCTTAAGAAAATAAGACTTAATGTTGCCATTGCTTGCTTGGCCGAATTAGAGAGAGTTAGTCTTGGAGTTGGGCTTGTGACTTAAACTAGAAACTTATAGGCCAGGGCCTGAGTGAGGTGTGACACCTGAAGGACCTCCTCGGTCATGAGGTCCCACTTGATGGGAAAAGGGTAGAATGAATGCGGAGGGACTTTGGGGTCCCAGTCTGCCACAGCCCGAATAAGCCTATCGAACTTATCAAACTCGGCAAACAACTCCGAAGTTAGGAGCTTCCGAGGGTCAACGACGTCAATCTTCAGGGTCCCCGAAGCCCATCTGATCGGCACGTGGCTCCAAAGCTCAGGGACCAGCAGGAAGAAAAACTTCTTTTACCACCCTCACCAGCTGTCCTTGTTGTCGAAGGTAAAGGTAAATTTTTTACTTCCGGACCCTCGGGGAAGCAGGAAGTAAAAGCCGCCCTTCGGGACCGAGTGAAGTTTGTAATACTGCATGAAAAAAGAAAGTGGGGGTTTATCTTAAACACCCCACACATGCAGAGGAAGGAATTAAAGTAAGAGTAAGAATTTGGGGGGAGTTGGTTCACGGCAATCCCATGGTATTTGCAAAATTCGCATATCATCCGATGGGGAGGATACCGAAGACCAGCTTTCAGTTGAGCACGGTAAACGGTAACCTCACCCAAGAGAGCCGAATAACCGTACGAACCCAGGATAGGTAACTTTGGGACAACGTAGGAAGGAAGGTAATATTTGGCCACCCACTTCATCATCTTTTCTAAAGTGGTAGAACAAGGGTGAGATTCAAGAGGAAGAAAGCTTTCAGGGAGAGGCCGGATAGTCATCAACGGGGTGGGATTCGACATTTTCTAGAAAAAAGAAGGACAACCTCAGCAAAAATAGAGGAAGGAAACAAGAAGACTTCGGAAAAACAACCTCGGAAGAAAAAAAGAAAAAGCTACAAAAGGGAACACCCACCAAAAGCTTTCCCGAAGTCGGGGTTCCTACACGCCGTCATACAAGTTGCCGGAAATCGCTCCGTCGTAGAAATCGTTGACGGAAAAAGGAAAAAGACAAGAGAAGGCTCTAGAGTAGATGAGAGCTGAAGCAAAGAGTGAGGCAAAGATGATGCGAGAGGTGCTTATATAGACCGAAGAGGGTAAGCGAAGTGTCATCATTATTATCCCTCGAAGACGCAACGGCCTCATTATTACTTCTCGAAGGCGAAGGGACGCAGTTACTGTGACCGGTGTAACTATTTCGCCATCCACTAGTGTCCACATGTCATCCAATGCGAAGAATTATGGCATGCCCCTCTAACATCGCAAAAACCCAGGCACGCTTATCCATAACTGGCATGACTGATCAAAGGATGCGACGATTCATAAACCCGCAGCAGAAAAAGTGAAAACAAAAGTTGCACGCATCCTGAGGTCACCGAGGGAACTAGGGAAGGGTACCTTTCCGACCGCAAATTTGATGAAAAAGCCTTCCCGGAAGCGTAAAGCCGAAGTCTCCGATTCGACTTCCCAGGAGGGGGCATGTGATAGCCGAAGTGCCCATCACCTTCCGGACCCCCCCGACTTGGACAAAGTACCAACCCCGACAGAGAAGCTACATGCCATGGCAAGAAGGATGTTCGACCTCCCTAATCCAACCTCGGCAATCCTCCGTTCCGGGAAACGATAGTGCCAACCTCAGGGGGACGATTAAACCATCCTCGGAAGTGGGGGTATCCCTGAGATAGACCACCATCGGGAAACATACTCCTGTGATACTAGAGTAACCTCAGAACGTACGACAGGAGTAATTAAGAAGCCTCTGACACATCCCCGACATGGTGCCCCCAGACACATTCTGACACGTCGCTTGCAAGGACACCCTAGTACGCCACTCTCGGGTTGCCTAGGCTCCTAGCTAAGCAGCCTATGATCGGCTGAGTGTCGCCTGGCTCCCCGAAGATGTGGACCACATCCCACTGAACTCGTGTCACGATCTGGGACGGCCACATGAGGAGAACTACTACTGTTCGCTCCTCTATAGATACTCGGTAAACACCCCAGGTAAAGTGGCAGAGCACTAGAGGCCATACTTCTCCACTCTCTATCATCTCCATATCTCTAGAGTACTGACTTGGGAAATCTCCTAACCTCTGTCTTCCAAACATTTCAGGTACCTCCTAACATTTCAGGTACCCTTCCATAGGAAATCTCCTGCTCAGGCGCTCTCCTCCACCGGGAGTCCCCCTCACTCCTACCATGTCTCATGATGAAACTGCTGCCGGCCACCATGAAGTCTTTTTTTTGGCCAACCATGTCTTCAACTATCCCCGAGAGTTGGCAACCTCTTATGTCTCACACTTGTTGCTCCACTTCTGAGAAATTAGAGAAGTGGACAACTAAATTTTTCCTTCCCTCCTACACCACCACAAGGTTACCCCCCCTCGGTCACTTTAGCTTTATGAACCAGGATGATGAGGTTACCATTTTCCGAGCCCAACTGAAGGCTGGACTTCGGTTTCCCCCCATGAAGATGATTTGCGACTTTTGCCAATTCCATGGCATAGCCGTGAATCAGCTTCCTCCCAACTCGAACTGCTATTTCAACGCCTTTCTCTGCATGTGCGGGGTCTTCAGGGTATAAGCCCATTTTATCTTGCTCATGCAGTATTACAAGCTCTATCTGGTCCCGAAGGGTGGCTTTTATTTCATGCTACATCAGGGATCTGGAAGCAAAAAATTCATGTTCACCTTTGCTACCAAAGATAGCTGGCGGGGGTGGCAAAGGAAGTTCTTCTCCCTAAAGGTGGTGGAGGCCTGGTCGCATGTTCCGACTAAGTGGGCTTGGGGAAAGCTGGTGACGGATGTCATGGATCCTAAGAAGTTGCTAACTCCCGAGTTGGCGGTGAGGTTTGCGGACTTCGACAGACGTATCCGTGCTGTCGCCGACTGGGATACCGAGGTCCCTCCACGCTCCCTCTATGCTTTCCCCATCATGGGAAGCTCATGACCGAGAAGGTCCTTCAGGAGTTGGGGGTAGTTAAGGAGCATAAGACGGATCTCGGCATGCCAGCTCCTGCCATCGAGAGGAAGGAGTCCTGGCTAGTGAAGCTCCTTCGGGGGCAGCTCACTTACGCAGCCTTTTTTGAAAGTGAGTTTTCTTTCGAATTTTTCAGTATAAGTATCTGTCTGGTCTCACATTGATGTTTTACTTCTTTTTTAGAGATGGGCGATGAGTCTACTGCCTACCATAAGTCTCTCTTCCTTGGTCAGGCCGAGAAGGGGGAACAAACGAAGAAAGGTGTCTCCAAGAGGCGCAACACTACTGGGAGTGGACCGTCTTCGGCTAAGAAGGCGAAGCAGGACACCGTTCTTCCAACCCCGGAGGATGTGATGGAGGTCGGCGGTGACATTGCAAATTCCACCAAGCCTGAAACTCTCGTCGGGCCTGAAACTCCCGCCGAGCTTGATACTACCGCCGAGGTTCCTGTCGTGGTGGTTACTGTTGCTGCTGCTTTGAGTCCCACCACGTCGGTGGATCTTTTGGGCTCTTTGGCAGGGGGTTCCTCTGCCGAGGAGTTGGAAAAATGTGGAAGAAAGAAAGGCATGCATATTCCTTCCAACATAGAGGAGGTCCGAGACTCCGATGGTGACATTGGTAAGGTTGCGCCCGGTTCGTCTCATACTCCTTTTTAGTACTCGTATCCTCATAACTTGCATAGTTAAGGAGCCTTGTCTGACTTATACTTTTAACTTTGCAGAGGATCTGGTGCCCTCAGCGTGGATGGTTGAGCATGCCCGGAGGCGGGCTCTTCGGGATTCCCACATCCTGAAGGACAAGGTTCCAAGGGAGCCGTTCTGGTCTTTCACGGAGGACATGAATCTGTTCTCCAAGGATTGCCAGGAAATGGTTCCCCACATGGCGAGGGGCGTGCTCACTTAGGCTTCCTTCAAGGCAGTTGCCGAGGGGTGTGCCTCTGAGGATGCCCTTGCCGCTAGGGTCTCCGAGCATGCTGCCCAGGTAGTTCTTCAAGCTTCTTCATTTTTCCTCACACTATTTTGTCTAAGTGTTTTGGCTTTACTTGTGTAAATTTCACTAAATACCTTCTTTTTTGTAGCTCCTGGGGTATAGTGGATACCTTCGAGCTTGGGCAGCAAAGTAGTCTTTGGTCCGAGCTTGGGCCAAAGATAAATTAGTGAAGGCCAGGGTCTTCTGCGCTAACTCAGTTGTGACGAACACCGAGCTGAGCCGAATAGCCAAGGAAAAGGTTGCCAAGCTTCGGGAGGAATTCTTGAAGGGCCAAGAGGAGCTCTTGAAGGATTTATGCAAGAAGATGTCCGACCTTGGTAAGAAGGTTGTGAGCTTAACATCGGCCAACGAGGCCATTCAGAAGCAGAAAGAAGAAGAGGTTGCTCTCCTGACGAAGGCTTTCACTGACAATGCTGAACTTCAAGCCAAAGTCAACTCGCTGAAGAAGGATTCAAAGAAGAAGAAGAAGATAAAGGAGCTAGAGAATGAGGTTGTGGATCTTCAGAACGAGGTTAATGACTTGGACGTTGAGAAAGACAAGGCCGTTCAGGCGACCATGGTTGCCCTTCAGGACGGCTTTTGCCTAGCTTGTCACCAAGTTCTGAAGGAATATCCGGACCCCGACCTTTCCTTCTTGGCTGCCCTGGATATTCCCGAGGGGCCTCGGTGGACTTGGTCGAAGATCAAGCTCCTCAACCTGGCGTTTGCCCCTCCTACTGCACCGAAGGCAGCGGCCAAAGACATAGGAGCCGGAGCTTCCCATGACGCCGGGGTCCCTTAGATATTCTAGGGGCCTTTGCTTTCTTCTTTTCATTGTATTTTTGTTCTTGTAACCTTCCCCTTGTACCAAGACCTTCTTCAATAAATTTTCTTTCATAAGTTGGTTAAGTCTTTTGAGCAATTTTTGTTTCCCAGTTGTCCCGACCACTTTCGGTCAGCGGACTTCGAAAAGGTATATTTTGCTCGTTTCATCGGCCAACCTTTGGGTAAACGTTCGTTGTTGGCGAAGTTCCCTCAGACCCATTTTATCCTTCCCTCATCGGTCGTACTCGATAGACTTCACCTTTTTTGGGCATATAACCCAATCAACTTCAGAAGGAAAATGTGACTTTTGGGAGTGCGTGCTCTAGCTTTGTTCAGCGAGTACTCTTAGATAGGGGAAAACTTCTATACTTAGAAAAAATTTCTAACTTGTAGCATTTCTCACATAAAATTCTGAGTATAGAATTTCTTTTAAGGCATCCGAGTGCCGTGTACTTTTCAGTTCTCCCCTTTCGGTGTCGCTAAGCTTGTATACTCCCTTTTGGACCTCGTTTAGGACCAAGTAAGGCCCTTTCAAGTTTGGCCGAAGTACCCCATGGGATGGTTTTCGGGGTTCAAACTCGTCCTTTCTGAAGATGAGGTCTCCTTTCCTAGTTCCTTTTGGCCTAACACGCAGGTTTGCGCTCATGGCCACCCTTTGCTGAAAAGCCTTTCTTCCGAGCTCGGCCACTTCTCTGTGTTCGTCAACTAGGTCGAGCGTAGTTCTCAACCTGAGGTTGTTTCCTCTTTCGTCGAACACTTGTATTCTAACTGATGGCCGTACTACTTCAATAGGGGTAATGGCCTTTGTACTGGAGATAAGTGAGAAAGGTGTCTCCCCCGTGGCCCCTCGGGGTGTTTGTCTGATAACTCATAGTACATTAGGAAGTTCTCTTGGCCGTTCTCCCTTTACTTCCCCCAACCTCTTTTCCAGTCCCTCTTTTCTAGTTCTGCTGGCTACCTCTACTTGTCCGTTGCTCTGGGGCTGAGCTAACGGGGCGAAGTGTGTTTTAATTCCGAAGTTGGTGACGAATTCTTGGAGTCCCTTGTCCATAAACTGGGAACCATTATCAGCCACTGTCACCGTTGGTATGCCAAATCTGCATATCATGTTCTTCCAGACAAACATTTGTATATCCTTTGCCGAAATAGTTGCCAGGGGCTCTGCCTCCACCTACTTAGTGAAGTAGTCTACTGCTATTACGCAAACCTTCACTCCTTCAGGTGCTATCAGGAGAGCCCTGATGAGGCCTATGCCCCATACTGCAAAGGGGCAAGGGTGATCTGTTGGGGTTATCTACTCCGAAGGCAGCCTTTGGGTGCTGGCGTGTCTTTGGCCATTTTCACACTTCCTGGATGAATTTTCTTGCACCATTTTTACCGATACATCTCTGTAACGGACTTGCGTACCCTTGCTAGTATGATTCCTCCTCAATTAGGAGATATCATCTGGAACGTCTTCACACTTTTCGCCCCTTGCTGAGGATTTTCAGGATTCTTTGGTTGCGAGATACCTCTTTGTAGGATCTTTCCACCCTTTTTCCAAGGTTACTATACTTAGCGTTGCCATGCTCCGATGGCCCAACACTTTGGTAACCAAATTTGATTGCTTTAGTGGCCTCCCTGCACTTGGGACCCCGAAGGACTACTCCAACGCCCTGATGTTCTGTGCTTGAGGTTCCATCGACATGGAGTTTCCACTCTAGATCTACCTTTGCTCGGTCTTCCTCGTTGGTTTCAGCATTTTCTATTTCTGGGATTTCGGCAATGAAGTCTGCCAGTGCCTGGGCTTTCATTGCCCTTCTCGGCTCGTACGCGATATCGTACTCTCCGGATTCGATGAACCATTTTGATAATCTTTCCAAATGCTCTACTCTTTTCATGGCGTCGCGCAGAGGCAGGTTAGTTTGGACAGTGATAGTGTGTCCTTGGAAGTAGGGTCGCAACCTTCTGCCTGCGAGTACCAAGGCATAGATGGCCTTTTGGAGCAATGGGTATCTGACCTCATTGCCGAGGAGATGGCGACTTTTCTTCGGCTGAAGAACTCCTTCAACGAGTAGCTCTGGATCGTTTTGACCCTGTTTCCCCCTCCGGTTGTGTTCCGAGAGGTATGCTTCCCGTCGAGGACTCATCTCGCTGATCTCCGCTTTCCGAACTCCTGTGAATTGGCATGGGACTCTTCTCCCGATGAGGTACTGGTGAGGAGGGCCTTCGTCCCAGATTTGGCTGTGACCATCTTCGGTCTCATTGCTGCGTCATTTTGGCCATGACAGAGCGTGGCAACTCGTGCAGGAAGCCCATGGTAATAGTCAGAGGATGTTCATCCTCGAGCAAGGAAGTCCCTGCTGCAGTTGTTCGATTGCCGGTTGAACATCTGGCGTGGACAGGGACCTCGAAAGTCCCTTGTCCTTAGAACACTGAGTTTCAACAATGATGACCTGGGAGTGATTTCCTACAGACGGTGACAAGTGATGACTAGCAGCATCTTCGTCGTGTGAGACGGTGAGGCAGAGAAGGACTTCCGGTATGGGAGAGCTGCCCATTGTGGAGATTCCTCAGAAGTACCTGCCTGAAACACTCAGAAAACAGGGGTTAGGAGGTCCTCGGAGCAATTTTTTGGGGAGGAGCCTCCGACGCCTAAGTTAGCGCTTTGGGGGTTGGACAATTAGTAGTAAAGACAAAAAGGCTCTTACCTGCCGTGTCTTCTTGGGGGTGGAAAGAAGAGAGAGGGTCCCTCCCCTCTTGAGGCCATTCCCCTGAAATATATAAGAGGGGGTGAGTCCTTCAGATTGTGGCATGTGTATGGACGGATACCATCCGTACTTCTGGGTATGGGGGCCCCTAGCCGCCTGCAGGCTCCTCGGGCTACGTGTTAAGGCAAGCATAGCCCTACATGACAAGACGTAAGCAGTGGCGGTGCGTCAGAGTGCACGTGAGGGCAGCATGCAGGGTGTGTGGGTGTAATGTCGGAGACTCCTTAATGGCTCCTGCTGTACCCACGAGGTCCTTTTGGTTGATGTCTCACTTCGGAGTGAGGGGCTTTTTCCCAGGGTCATACTGGTACTTCGGGGAATTCCCTAGCTCTGAAGCTACTCCTTCGGGGGGGTTTTCTCCTGTAGAAGGCGACTGGTCCTCCAACCCTGAAGCTGGTTCGTTCGCCTTCCCGAGGGAGGTGATACGCTAGTTTTCCGAGCTTGGTATTGGCGGGCTGCCGAGAGCGCGTACCTCAGGTGTCTGATTCCCTCCTTTCCGGGGTCCTTAGGTGCCCGGGGCGATAGCACTTCGGTTATCACGAACTTCTCCTATCTATGTCCTATAAATATTTGGGAGGCATCACAGGTGAAGGGGGCTCTCTCTCCAGAAGTCTATGTTTAGCTCATTTGCTTATCTTTCACCCTCGAATACTGACTTGGGCGTCAGAGATTCCTCCCCAGAAAAACACTCCGGGGACCTCCTAACCCTTACTTTCTCTGTCTTCCAGGTGGTCCTCCCAGGACGTATTCTCTCTGGACATTCCTTCACCACCGAAGGTTCTTGCCACCCTCATCATGACACACAGTGGAGATGCTGACGGGCATCATTTGGGCATTAGTATTGAACAATAAACAACCATGAAAGCTAGATAAAACCCTTACCTTTTTCTATAAATCCAATAAACCTTTTATAAACCCGAAAACTAGGGGTTTTTCTTGTTCTGGATGCATCCGGTTGCTTTCGTTTGTGATTTCTTGAGAGTTTGAGCTATGGTGGCTATGGAAGCATATGGAGGAGATAAGGAACAGTTTGTGCTTAGTGGTGGACGAAAATGGCCAAGAAATGCCAAGAAATCAATAAATTTTACTTGACTTGATTAGTTTAACCTTAACCCTCACTTAGGTCACGATAAGTATGTCTTAAGCAAAGACTTTTTGGCTAATCTTTAGCCCACCTTTTTGACCTTAGAACCTAGCAATAAAAGGCTAGGATAAGGGTAGAAAAGGCCACTTTTGACTCTCATAAAAAATCATCCCATCCTTAAGTTGTTTTTGTGAACAATTGTACACTTAGTTGTCCTAGGTTCTTGAATAATAGCTTTTTTTTCCTTTATGCAATTCAACCTCCAAAATTTGTTTCAATACCATTCATATCCTTCCCATAACTCTTCAAAGCTCTTTTGAGAAATTTTTGCAATTGAATACCTGAATTTCGAAAGTCTTACAAAAAAGTCCATAGGTTGCTTGAAAAACAAGCAATCCTTAAGGCTTTTCTTGGGGGCCAAGTTACTAACTTGGAACACTTTTAAGGAGGTGTTGATCATGCCTTTTACCCCCTCACCTCAATCACTATAGTGGGAATTACACAATATAATGGTTTTTAGCCATTATGACACACTTATAATTCTCCCATTTTTGTGAGGTGGTAACAGTAATGATGAGTTGAAGGCGAAGAAATTATTTCAAGGTCTGAAACTCGTGCTTCAGAGGTATATGGCAATAGTGGACATCAGGAGTTCTCACCGAGTGGTTCAGTAAGTGTTAGCCTTAGAAAGGGAATTTGAGGATTCGAGGGAACCTAGCAAAAAGGTGAAGGTTGGACCAACCATGTTACACCTCATAAAATGGGAGAATTACAAGTGTGTCATAATGGCTAAAAACCATTATATTGTGTAATTCTCACCATAGTGATTGAAGTGTGGGGGGTAAAAGGCATGATCAACACCTCCGTAAAAGTGTTCCATGTTGGTAACTTGGTGCCCAAGAAAAGCCTTAAGGATTGCTTGTTTGTCAAGCAACCTATGGACTTTTGTGTAAGGTTTTGGAAATTCGGGTACTCAATTGCAACACTCTCAAGAAAGAGACTTGGAGAGTTATCGGAATGATATAAATGGTACGAAAGTGCTATTGGAGGACCAAATTACTCATGGAAGACAAGTTTGGACAAAGGAAACACTAAAGGCAATAAGGACCTAAATGTCCTAGTGTAAACCTTAAAGTGTTCAAGCTTTTGACTTAAGTCTAAGGGTGGAATTGTGGGGTTATCCCACCATGGGGGAGGCAGCCAAGACTTGATAATTAGTCAAAAATGTTGGGCACATGTGTACCAATGATTTTAAGACAAAGAAACCATAATTAGTAAGAAGGAAAATGACATAAAGCAAGGTCAAGCTTGTTTAAGTGTATTTTGTGCCCTTAAGCTCATTTAAGGCCATTTAAGTGACCAAATCACCTATCCCTCTCTCATTTTCGTCCTCCCCCAGCCCAAGAACACATCCATACTTCCTCCATAGGCACCACACCTTCAAACTTGCAATTGATTGAAATTAAAGGCAAAAGGAAGCAATTGGAAGCAAACTAGAGCTATTTCTTGCATACTTCAAGGATCAAGCTTGATTTTCCTGCTACCCACTTTGGTAAGGGTTCTCTTGCTCAGATGGGTTGTTTTCTATATTTTCAAACATCCATGGAGCTGTGGCTAAGCTTGGAAGAGAGCCATGAGCTTGATGAACCAAGCTTATTGAGGGGAGTGCACTTATTGAAGGTTTTGTGACCTATTGTCAAGTACACAAAGATGGCAGTGAAGTGAGGGTTTCTAGAGCCCAAAGTTAGTGCTAACTATTTTTAAAATCCTCATAAGACCAAGCATTAGCTTGAGGAGGGTTGCTATAGTGATTTGGTTATGTTTATTATGTGTTTTATGGACTAACCTATGGCATATGTTGCTGCCACATTTCATGTGTTTGTTCTTTGTGTTTGGCTGCTTCATTTGGTTGCTATATCTTGTGGATATGTATTTTGGTTTTTGTGTTTTAGTGTCTTTGGATGCATGTTTTAATGAGGATCACATTACCTTAAGAAACCAAGTGTTACCCTTACTAAGTTTCTCAATGAAACTTACTCCCGTCAATTCTGTCATTTCAGGTCCAGCTGAAAGATCACCTTCAAACTAACCTTTTTGGTTTGAGTTTTAATCTGAATTTAAGGTACATGAACTTCCATATGTCTAGTTATGATCTGGAAATTTTGGTTATTTTAGGAGAACATTTGGTATTTTTAATGGTGGTACTTACTGTATTGTGCAGCAGCTGTCTAGCATGCTGTTTTTGGAGTCCATTGTGTCTCAGGACCTCCTGTAACCTAGGTTGCGTATTTAGCTGAGTTAAGACCATATTTTAGTGTATGTATTCATGTACATGTAGTGTATGTAAAATGAGACAAGTATGTGAACACTTGAGTGATGTTTTGGCTATGTAAGTGATTTGGTGCAAAGTTGCCTAAGTGTGAATGATGGGCTGCTTACTTGTAAATTCTGTTTTGGCCACATAAAGTTGTTAAAATAAAGGGAATGTAATTCCTATGTGTAATGGACATATATGGGATAGCCTTGGAGGGCTTTCCCCTTGTGAATGATGTGTTTGCACAGTTTGAAAAAATTGTAAGGGCAAAATGGTCCAAAAGTTGCCAGAATTTTGACTATGGACCTAAAGTTTAATATCTCCCTGTGTGGAATCAATCTTGGTATGAAATTTTGACCACACCTAGAGGACATCTAGAGGGTTAACTAGGATTTGGGACTTCAGGATTTAGAGCCATGTAGCCAAAGATATGATGTTGCAAAATTGGCTGAGTTACTGTTCATTTGGTCAGAATTTTGTAACCAACTTAAAAAATCCATAACTTGGTCCATAGGTGGGCTATTGATGTAAAAACAAATTCCTTGGTTTTCTCTAGGTCTCTACTTTATAATGGAGCAAAGAAAACATGGGGGAATGAGGCTAGAATGATACAGTTTATTAGTTGAAGTTATAGGTGCAATAGCTGGCCACTAGAACTTAACAAGATTGCCTATGTGTGGAAGCCAAAACTAAAGAACTTAACTGGAGGGTTTTTACCTTGGTGAGTCAGGTGACTAAAGAGCCAGCCGCTATTCAAGATAATTTTACTTTTCAGAATGGTAGTGTTAGAGTGCTATTTGATATAGGAGCTATTCTTTCAGTGATATCATCAACCTTGGTAGATAAGTTTAAATTACAATGAGAAATATTTGGTGAATTAAAACTCATCAGAACTGTAGGGACGAGTTCTGTTATAACTAGTGAGGTGGTTACTAGGTATCCCTTGCAGCTAGGTGACCATGATTTCTATTGTGAGTTGTGGGTAATAGAATTGAGGTCTTATAACCTAGCATTGTGAATGGACTGGCTAAGTAAGCATAAGGCACAAATTGACTATGTGAATCACTCAGTCGACATCACAAATGCTCAGCGAGCTAGAGTGACTTGCACAGGAGAATTAGCATCTAGTGCTAAAAGTTTGCATCTTAGACTTATGAATACCATCCCCATAGTTAGCAAAGAAGAGTATTATTCATTGAATAGGATGGCCATAGAGGAGGAAGTTGATAAAATTCCTGTAGCCAATTAGTTTCTTGAAGTGTTTCTAGTAGAGTTGCCCGGGTTACCACCCAAGAGGGACACCGAGTTTGCAATCCATTTTCAGCCCGAGGTTGAACCTATTTCAATATCACCTTATAGAATGTTAGCTCCTGAGATAGATGAGTTAAATAAGCAGTCAGAGGAAATGTTAAAGAAAGGCTTTATAAGGCCTAATGTATCACCATGGGGAGCCCTAATGTTGTTTGTGAAGAAGAAGGATAAAACTTTGAGACTATGCATTGACTATAGAAAGTTGAATGCAGTAATAGTCAATAATAGTCAAGAATAAGTGTCCGCTTCCTAGAATTGACGATCTGTTTGATAGACTTAAAAGAGCAAAGGTATTTGATACCTAAAGGGCTATGGCCCTTAAGATTTCTTGATCAACTATCCGGAAACCACCTTTGGTGTTAGCTTAGACCCGACCTCAGGGCACCCTGAACACCACCCTCGGAAAGGTAACATGACCAACTTCTGGAAAAGGTGTCTTCCACCACCCTCGAACTTATGAACCTATCAACCTCGAAAAAGTAGATCCACCATCCTCGACAGAGGAAAACGTCTTCCAAAGGTGACCCACCCTACCGAAGGGCTTTCCCTAATAGCCTTTGGAGAAAGTCTCTGTCCGTAAGGGTCTTACACCCCGAAGGGGTCTTACGAAGATACGACAAAATGGTTAAGGAGCCTCTGACAGAGAGACCTCACACACACCCCAACTCTCTGGCCAGAACAGCCTATGGCCAGCTGGAGATGCATACCTCCGAAGGTATGGTTCGGATCTGACCGAACATGTGTCATGATCTGAATGAGCTGTGTCAAATGGCCTCCTTCCCCCACCCTCCTACAAATACCTGGGATGGACCTTGCTAAGAACAAGAGACTTTTCCTTTATCCTCGTTCTCTGCTCTCTACTACTACTCACACAAATACTGACTTGGGCGTCGAAGGCTCCTCCCCTGGAAACACATTATGGGGAATCTTTAACCCTTGTTCTTCAAAATCTTGCAGGCACCTTTACACCGAAAGTCTCTCATTCAGGCTAGTATGTCATACAATGAGGATATCGATGGGCATCATTTCACGCCGTCTATGGGAACCCATTCTCAAGTCGTTGTTGTTGAGACCCAATGTTCAAAGGACAAGGGACCCCTGAAGTCCCAGTCCGCGCCGAAAACTCAAACAGTGACTAAACAACCTGCAGTAGAGACTTCATTGTGTGAGGGCAAACATCCTCTGACTGTCACAACAAACTTTTTGTCAGATTTTCAATGCTTTGTCTTGGCTGAAATGACTCAATAGCTCAACCAAAGGTCATCACGACCACTTCTTGGTGGAAGAGCACTTTCTCCTAGCACCCGGCAAGAAAGAAGTCCAAGGTTACGTCGCTGGAGCTATGGAAGTAAAGGTTCTTATGATGAGTCTTCAATGGAGAATGGTGTCAAAGGAGCCCAAGACTTCTTGTCGGTGAAGTCCATCCCCGTACGGGAAGTATCAATCTCCCCACCGATGAAGTTACTGTCCGAAAGGAAGATGTTACTCTTTGTTGCCAGCAACTACCAGGCAACGGGGAGAAGATAGTACTGTCACCCACATAGAGAGGATCTTAGAAAGGTTGGAGAAGGTAGAAAAACAAATTTCTCAAAAACCTGTCTGGTCAAGGTTGTCGGAGACTCCCAAGCTCATCTAACAAAATATAGGCACAGCATGGTGCTGCACGGTGTTGATGATGTCACCCTCTGCAAGTGCTTCGAAGTCACCCTTTCAAGGCCGGCAACTGCGTGGTATAACACCCTGGCTTTTGAAACCATAATGGGTTTCCAGGAGTTATCCACCGCATTCACCCAATAATTCATTGAGAGTAGACCAATGGCGAAGATTGCCGTCCAAATGTTTGACATAGCCCAAAAGAATGGGGAGACCATTCAGGACTATGTCGAGAGGTTCAGCTAGGAAGCCCATAGTGTGCGTAACCTCCACCACAAAATCCGCATCCTCACCATGATCAGGGTACTTTGGAGAGATTCACAACTCTTCTATAAGTTCTCCAAGAATCCTCCTGACACCCTCGGAGAATTTTACCAAAGGATAGAACAGCACATGTTGGCTGAAGAGCTTAAGATGGGTGGGCTGAAATCTGATGACAATCACGCTGAGGGTCAGAGTCACCAACCTCGGTACCTAACCGAGGGCGGCTGCAGACCTCAAAAAGAAAAGGGGAAGAAACTAATGTCTTTCACTCCCTTGAACACCACAAGGATGAACAATTTGATGGCCTTACAGAGATAAGGAACCCGATTCAAAGACCGAAGGCAATGACCTTGGACACCAAAAAGAGCATGAAAAAGTTCTTCCAGTTCCACCGAGACCACGGGCACAACACCGAAGACTGGTTCCAGCTGAGAAAGTACATTGAATCTTTAATCAAGAAGGGGCAACTTCGTCACTACCTGCAGATGCCATCCCCCAAAGGAAGAAGGGAAAAAGAGAGGAAAGAAGAAGATGAAGACTGTGACTCCGACCGACGTTGGAACCGATGTCCTAGAAAACATCCACCACCTCCGGTGGGAGTGATCCAAACAATCACCACTAGGATACCCTCGGCCGAGTAGAAAAAAAAAACTCAGAGAAATCTTGATGATGGAGTTTGATCGAACAAGCTTTTTTGGAGAGATAGGTCTACCATGAAGTTCCCTCAAGATGACCCCTTCCTAATCATGGCAAGGATAGGGAACTGGTACGTCAAAAGAGTGCTCCTCAATGTTGGCTCTAACACTGATGTTTTGTTCTCCCACTTGTTGCCAAGCTCGGGCATCTTCGAGGGTGATCTCAAACCTGTTACCTCCCCTACCTTCGGCATAGGCCCCTCCGAAGCCCTGTGCTCGGGTGGATCAATCTGCCGTTGATGCTAAGGGGAACTTCGGTTCAGGACAAGAAAGAGCTCTTTGGCTCCACAATGACAGAGTTCATCATCCTAGATCTCCCCTCTTCATATAACGCCATGCTTGGAAGGTAGACACAAGGAAATCTTCACATTTGTCTAGATATGAAGTACCTAACGATCACGTTTGGCGCAAAGGAAGGAGACACGAAAATATTCATTGATCAGGCCGAAGTAAGGAAAGTCTTCATGAAGGCAAGACAAAGCCCAATGAAAGTTCACGCATAGACTTTGGGAGAAAAGAGCGTGTTCGGTAAAGAGGCAATAGGAGGAGAAAGCGACTTTGAAAAAATAGAAATAAAGGATGTAGAGCTTGTATCGGGCTGAAGTACTGAAGTATGGAAAAAACTAGCTGAAGGTAACAAGGAAAATCTTGTATCCCTTCTATTGATGAAAATAGATCTATTTCTGAGTGATATGCCTGGGGTGCACCCGGGTATAATCCAACATTGTCTGAAAGTGTGTCCGAAGGTGAAGCCTATTCGGCAGAAAAAACGTACATTCTTGACGCGTAAGAGCAACTTCATTAAAACCAAAGTCCAATGGCTAATGAGGCAAGAATAATAAGGGAGCTTAAGTACCCCGAATGGTTAAGCAACGTAGTTTTTGCGACAAAGGAGGGGAGCGATAAAGTCTAAATGTGTATCGACTTCTGAAACATAAAGGATGCCTGCCCGAAGGACTCCTACCCTCTGCCACCAATAGACCAATTGGTAGACTCCACTGCCAAGTACGATTTGCTTAGCTTCCTCGACACCTTCAGTCGATATCACCAAATTTGGATGAATCCTGAAGATGAGGAAAAAACCGCATTCATAACTGAAGTCAGTTCCTACTACTACGTAAGAATGCCCTTCGACCTTAGAAACGATGGAGCAACATACCAAAGGCTAATGAACAAGGTATTCAGCTCCCAAATTGGGAGAAATATGGAAGTATATGTCGATGATATGATAGTCAAGAGAATACAGCCTAGCAGTTATACTGTAGACTTGGAAGAAACATTCTACCAACTTTGAAAATTTAGGTTCCATCTTAACCCCAAGAAATGTGTCTTCAGGGTAACGGCTGGCAAATTCCTTAGGTTTATGGTATCCGAAAAAGGTATCGATGCCAACCCAGAAAAGGCTAAAGCCCTACTAGAATTTTGGACTCCCATAACGACCAAGGGTGTGCAAAGGCTTACTGGGAGAATCACAGCCCTTAGTAGATTCATCTCCAGATACGGGGACCGTTGCCAACCTTTCTTTAAAGTGCTTACCAAAGCAGCAAAAAATAAGGGTAACTTCGGTCCCGAGGAACACTCTTGGAACTAAGATTGCCAAAAGGCTTAGGAGGACCTCAAAAGCTACCTAACCCATTTGCCGACACTCCGGCAGCTACAGGAAGGAGAACCCTTTATCCTCTACCACACCATCACCGAAAAGGCAGTAAGTTCGATGCTTGTAAAGGAAGAGGGAGGAAAGCAATGGCCAGTATACTATGTGAATAAGCACCTGCATGGTGCTGAAGTTAGGTACCTTCTTCTACAGAAGGCCATCTATGCGTTAGTGCGGGCAACTAGAAGGCTATGACCTTACTTTCAAGGGCACCCTATCATTGTTCAAAGTAACCTACCTTTTCGGGATGTCATGAAGAAGGTAGACCGTTCAAGAAGATTATCAAAGTGGTGCATTGAACTTGGTGAGTACGACATCACCTATAAGCCAAGAAAGGTAATAAAAGCCCAAGCGCGGGCAAACTTTATTGCCAAGGCACCTACATCGAAGTTAGTCCAGAAGACCTAAAAAATGATGAGCCTGAATGGGCATTATTCGTTGATGGTGTCTCAGGATCCAAACACTAAGGAGCTAGAGTAATCCTCCGTGGCCCAGAAGGTATGAAAGCTATGAAAGCCATTAAATTCAGATTTAATGCCACCAACAATGTCACCAAATATGAAGCCCTTATAGCAAGCTTGCGGCTGGCAAAAAGAGTAAGTGTGAGGAATCTGAAGGGTCACAATGATTCTTAACTAGTGGTCTGATAGATGGCAAGGGACTACAAGGCGAAGGACCTAAACTTGGCAAATTACCATGGTCTCATGAAAAAACTCATCAAGGAGTTTGACACGATACATAAAGAAAACGTACCACGGTGAAATAATATGAAAGCAAATGCTCTAGCCAAATCAAAGGAGTCCACCAAAGTACTATATCAGCCAAGCATAACAATGATGTGCATAACAACCTCGGGTATAGGTTGGAAAGATACTATCAAGAAATAGCTCACAATTTTGAAACTTCCGGAAGATCCTCTCGAAGCTGCGAAAGTGTGAAAACGCTTAGGAAGATCTTGATTGGAGAATACTTGTACTGACAAGGGTATACAAGTCCGTTACAAAGGTGTGTCAACGAAGAGGACATGGAAACGGTCCTGAAAGAAGGCCATGAAGGGGCCTGTGATTCTCACATAGGAACTGATGCCCTTGCTGGGGTAGAACTCCGCCAAGGATATTTTTGGCCTACCTTGAGGAAGGATGCGAGCCAGTTTGTCCAGAAATGTGACAAATGCTAGAGACACGCTTCCATCTAGACACTACCCTCGGAAGTGATAACTTTGGCAAACTATCCTTTCCCCTTCATGGTCTAGGGCTTTGACCTCATTGGTGTCACACCTCACACAAGCCCTGGCCCAACACTCTGTAATATATAAACACCTAACTAAGGTTTAGTTCCAACTTTCCTATTCGGCCAACTAATGTTTCTTAACCTTAAGTCTTATTTTCTTAAGGTGTTAGCCTGGGAGGTGGCCCAGGAGGCTTAAGGATAAAACCCAAATAGTTACTTGCAGCAAAAGTAAGGCCCAAAACCACTAACTTGTAGAACAAGCAAGGCTTTAATAGATTACTTGCATCACAAGCAAGGCAAACACTTATTGGAATTTAAGTGTCTAAATTGTGTGCAATCAAGTGTGTTATTTTAGAATGGCAACCAAGAAACCCAAGGTATCATTTAGTTTGAAAACCCATGTTTGAATGCACATGTACCTCTCAGCCTTAAAAGAACAAAGGTGGTACACAAGAAGTACATCATCTCATTCATGCCAAAACATACATAAGCCCATAAGCATTCATCATATACAAGTGCAAAACCAATCCAAAAGTGCAATCATAACTTGGCCTACCTAGGTACTCCATGTACCACAAAATAACTAGGCAACCGAGACTACATAACCATGTACAACAAAAGTAGTCTACCTAGTACACATACAAGGCTACATGCCATGATTCCAAGTCCTCATTACCAAGTTATGTTACAACCCCAAGCACCTAGTGCTCAAATAGAACCTTAAGTATGCCATACAACAAGACACACTACAAAACCAAACCTATGGCCATGTTCATGGTCATAAAAGTGAAAACTATGATCAGAGCAAGTGTCCACATTCCATAGCTACCCACCTAGACAAGTCCCACTCGACAAAGCCTGCACAATCTTAAGACATAAGTCTCGGCCAACTTCAAAGTAAGACTTGTAATGCACAAAACTAACAAGCCAAGCACACATTGGCACATACCTTGATATACAAGCAAGCTAGCACAACCACACTAACACAACTCAAGCAACTATAACTCAGGCCGAATATCCTTTCCTGAAAAACAAATATATGGGCAATGAGTATAAATACTCAGTAGAGTTCACTTTCAATACCAACTCATTAAAGAGTTTATTTAGTTAAGCCGAGTACACAACTCAAGGCTTAACCTCCATTTGCTCATAATAACCTGCAAAATAAGACACAAAGACAACAAAAACACAACATATATATATACATGCTAACAAACCCGAGACATATAAGTCACAATAATAAGTAAATGGTTAGCAAGCACAAAGAATCACTCAAGCACACAATGAACACACACACACATCAAAATGACCATTTGGCCAAGTACCATAACATGTGCCATTGTGCACTTTTGCACACAAAACTTCACCATAAACTCCACTTCCACTAGAGCTCTGATATGCGCAGCAAAATGGCCACATTCACTAGCATTTCTAGCACATGTCCATAGTCAATTAGCTAATTAACAACCATAACCAAATCAATCTCAATAGCCCATCAAGTAACTAAGGTCATTTAGCAAATTTAACCATCACTTAGCTACTTTAAAGACTTGAATCATGGTATACTACCAAGCGATCAAGTAGTTTAGTGAACCCTACCTCAATTCAAGCTTGTTTTACTCTCTATCAAAGCTCAACATTCAACCGAAATGCTCCTCTAAACCATTGGCCTAACACAACACCAATTAAGCATTAATACTCCTTGTTCATGGAATATCTACCATGTATTCAAGGAGAAACACAACATTACCTCAAACCCAAGCTTGAACCATTCTCAGCCTCCATGATTTCCTCAATCAAAAGCTTGATCTTGAATTGCTAGGAGCCAAAACCAAAGCTTTCAAGCTTGTTTCCTTAGCTCAAGCTCCAATTTCCTCTTTAATGCCCTTAATCCAAGACCAATATTGATGGAACACAAGAACACAACCAAGAACAAATAAGCAAAGCAAGCTCTCGATGAAAGGAAAAAGGAACCCGAAATGAAGGCAAAGTGAATTAATGGAAGCATGCATGTCTGGCCTTAAGCCACATGTAATAAAAATGGCACTAATGCTAGCTCCCAACCTCACCATTTTTTGTATGGCGCCAACTAGTCCTCCAAGACTCCATGGTCTTGTTCTAGTCCTTAAAACATAAACACTTTTAGCCTTAATCATCACTTCATGCCTCGAATTGCCAAGCACACAAATCAAAGCGTCAAATAAGTCCATTAAACCCATGTAGTAACCGGCCAAGTACTTTTACAAGTACTAGTTAGGCAAACTAAGGTAATGATGCTTAATACCTTAGTGGGGGACATGATTTTACTAGTTATCATTGATGTCTACCATAATTCGGCCTAGTATGCCATAAATCCTCACATAGTTTTACATGGCCGAAAATGCCTACTCAAACTTTTTAGTTTTATTAGCACCACTAATTCAAGTGTGCAATTTAGCCTTTCAACTTTGTTTCCTACCAAACTCAACATAGTCTTCCATTTATGTGCACTTAAGGCACATAGTTTTGTAGCTTTGCATTCTCATCACTACTACCTTGCTCAATTTAGTCCTCTTTTGTATTTTAATAGTATGTTTCTTATTTTTCTTGGCCTTAGCCAAGCTCAGAAGGGCGGTCCTAACAATTGGGCCTCTCCCATTAGCCCTAAGAGGAGTGAAGTTTTGCATAGTCGTAGTAGACTATTTTACCAAATGGATTGACGCAGAGCCTTTAGCAGCAATATCAATGAAAGACATACAAAGATTTGTCTGGAAGAACCTCAAATGCATATTCGGTGTACTGAGGGTGATAGTAGTTGATAATGGTTCTTAGTTCACCGATAAAGGTTTCTAGGAATTAGCAGCCGACCTCGATATAAAGTTGCACTTCGCCCCGGTTGCCCATCCTCAGAGCAATGGACAAGTTGAAGTGTCCAACAGAACGATAAAAGATGGTCTTAAAAAGAGGATGAAGGAAGCAAAGGGAAAATGGCCAGGAGAACTTCCAAGTGTGTTTCAGAGCTATTGAACAACTCCCATAAGGGCCACAGGTGAGACACCCTTCTTACTCATCTTCGGCATGGAAGCCATTATCCCTGTCAAGGTTATACAGCCATCAGTGATGATACAGATGTTCGACAAGGACGGGAACAACCTTGGTTTAAGAACCAGGTTAGATTTGATCGATAAGCATAGAGAGATTGAAAAGCTCAGAAGAAAAACTTTTCAGTTGAAAGTAGACGTTACTTCAAACTTGCATGTCTAGTGTAAAGGAATCAAGAAAGGGGACCTCATTCTCTGAAAGGTTGAATTTAAAGCCTGAAGACCGTCTCATAGAGTACTTTGGGAAAATTGGGATGGACCTTATTTGGTCCTCGAATAAGTTCGGCCAGGAGTTTACAAGCTTGGTGATACCGAAGGTAGAGAATTGAAAAATACATGGCATTCAAGCTCTTTGAAAAAATTCTACACTTAGAAAATTTCCAAGAGAAAAATTGTGCAAAAGATGCCGAAGGTGGCAAATCGAATGTGGTTGCTTCCGAAGGTGCATAAGTAATATTGTACAATATTTGACTGAAGGTTATCAACCGAACATGGTGGATGCCGACGGAGGCAAACTGAATATGGTTATTTTTGAAAGTGCATGAGTGAAATTGTACAATTTTTGCCGAAGGTGATCAACCGAACATGGTTGGTCCCAAAGGTACTTAACTATTTTTCACGAAAGTGAAGTTTCACCGAAGGTGATCGACCGAACATGGTTGGTCCCAAAGGTACTTAACTATTTTTCATAAAAATAAAGTTTCACCGCAGGTGGTCGACCGAACATGGTTGGTCCCAAAAGTACTTAACTATTTTTGAAGGACAAGTCTTCCAGAGAAGGATGACCAAAAGTAGTTGTGAAACCTTTAAAAACACTAAGCTTGCAAATCGTTAAAGGATGACACAACTCATTACCGAAGATGGTTAAATATCGAAGGACAAAGATAATGTCCGAAGTCATACCAATCAAGGACTTAGCCAAAATTTCAAAGCAAGATTGAATTTTATTTCATTGAAAAAGTACAAAGTACAGAAAAAAAGGTATCTATTGGTTGTCCTGACCATCTTCAGCCCTCTCAGCATCTTCGGTGGATCACCTTCGGAATCATCTTCGTTGGCGCCAGCTTCAATAGTTGAAGGAAGAAGAATGGGAAGATTGAGATATTTTACTCTCGACCATTTTGAAGTTAGTCCTTCGGGAATGTTGAGCGCCCAAAGGAAGGAGAGGTCCAAGTTAGGATGCCTAGAAAGGACCTGGTGACAGTCAAGGCAAAACCCATCCTGGTAAGAGGACTTAGTCACCTCATCCGACTTGTCCTTCTTAGCTTTCAGGTCCTCTAGCTCATTCTTCAGCACCTCCACCTCCTTCGTAAGCTTCTTTTTCTTATTTTTCTTCTCCTTCTTTAGCCAATCGATCTTGGCTAAGAATTCAACGTTGAGCCCCAACCTCCTCGTAAGGTCAGCAAGCCTTCCTCATTCTCATTTTGCAAGCCTTCGTTCACTAAAGTGAGGGCCCCTACCCTTGAGCCGAGGTCCATCACCTTGGAAGAAAAGTCCTCCAATAGTTCATTTTGGCTTTTCAACACCTCTTGTCGAAGGCTGCCAAAGTCCTCATTCGCAATGTTATTAAGCTTGCCGAACTTAAGGACTGAGTTGGCAAAAAGTTCCTTGGCTTTGGCTAACCTCTCCTCCGGCCGACTTCGTACCAAAGATTGCCTAGCTGCCCAAGCCTGAAGATACCCACTCTATGCCAATAGCTACAAAAGAGGAGGATTCCAATTAAGGGCCAAAAACCAACAAAAGCTCAGAAGGCTGCGTGTTCACTCATCCTCACGGTGAGGACTTCCTCATTGGGGCACTGCTCCGTTAGGGATTTTAAGGTCGCATTAGTCATAATGCCCCTCACCATCTAAGGGGCCATCTTCTAGCTATCTTGAGAGAACAAGGCCATGTCCTCTGTAAAAGTCCAGAAGGGCTCCCTCACAACTTTGTCCCTCAGGATTTTTGAGCCCCGAACGGCCCTCTTCCAGGCATGCAAAGTCATGCCGAAGTTCCATTAAAACATTATGGCTTAGCCATTCATCTACAAGGCCTAAAATACCATAAATTCCCAAACTCATAGATGCATGGCTAAGGGACAAACTTAGTGGGAGTTCTGCTTCATCTCCCTCAGAGTCACTAACATCTGGGACCTCAGGGGGAACACTTTTGCCCTTTTTCTTCTTGTGTTCTTCCAGTTCTTCAACTGAAAGCTCCTCGACCAAAGTCCCTAATGTCTCGACAGCTGCATTGGGACTGAGAGAGGTTGAATAGATGGCCAGTTTCAAAGATGGGTTGCCACGAACGGGAGTTTGGCCAAGCACCTCCACTTCCCTTTTGGGCGTGGGTGGAAGGGAGTCATCTTTGGCCCTCTTGGACTTCAACGCTGAAGATGGTCCAACCGACGCCTTCTTCCCTTTCGGCGCCTTCTTCTTTTGCTGCTTCCCCTCCCTGGCCTAACTAAGGAAGAGACTCTTGTAGAAAGTAGGAGATTTTTCACCCATCTCTGCAAAAAAGAGAAGATCAGTTTAAGTACGGAAAGGCATGAGTAACAAAATTACAAAGGAGTTTTGATGCCCATCAGCATCTTCATTGTACGACATAATGGCCTGAAGTAGGGACTTCCGGTGTAGATGGTCTTTGAAGGAGAGACTTCCAATGTAAGAGTGCCTGAAATGCTCAAGAGAATAGGGGTTAGGAGGTCCCTAGAGTGTGTTTCCGAGGGGGAGCCTTCGATGCCCAAGTCAATATTTGGCAAGTGAATAGTAGTGAATGGAGAGCAAATAGTAGAGTTCTCTTCAAAGTTCTACCTTTGTCCCAACCATGGTCGTTCCCCTAAGTATTCATTGGAGGAGATTGGGAGAAGTCCGTTTGACACAGCTCGCTTAGATCATGACATGTGTCCGGCCAGATGTGGTCCATACCTTCGGCTGTGGGGATCTCCAGCTGGTCACAGGCCGTTCTAGCTAAAAGTTAGGGTCGTGGGAGGTCTGTGTGTCAGGGGTGTGTGCGAGGGCTCTGTGTCAGAGGCTTCTTATTCATTTTTGTCATGTTCACAAGACCCTTTCGGTGAAAGAGACCTCTTCGGGGTATGAGAGCTTCTAGCGGAGGTCACCCCAGTTATTCCCTTTGAAGGATATTTTCCCCTGCCGAGGAAGGTGAGTCTACTCTTCCCGAAGTTGGTCAGATCATTTTACCAATGGCAGTAGTGTACCATTTTCCCGAGGTAAGTCCTATTATTCTTGAGGGTAATAGTGGATTATCGAGGTCCGGGGGCCAAGGACCGTGGACCCCCTTTTCCGGAGGCTAGTGCTTGCATTCTTCGAGGGTGATGCCTATCTTTTCCAAGGGTGGTGCTTCGTTAGAGCTTGAGAGTTTGGAAGGTAATAGCCTTTCGGTTATCACATGGCCCCCTCGGAAGGTTGAAGTTATATCTTCGGTTATTTGAGCAAATTATGGGAGTCTTCATAGAAGGTGGTGGTTAGCTCAGTCATCATGACTGAATTTTTAGCTGAGGTTATCTTCTTAGAAGGGAGTTTCGGAAATATGAGATGCCTCTTCTTAACCGAGGTAGCTCCTTTGGTATTCAAGTGGCTTTTTCAGTTTGTGGCTGAATTTCCGACGTTCCTGAAGTTATTCCATCAACCTGAGGTGGATACCCCCTTTCTTTGGGCCTATGTTGTTTGTCAGTAAGTCATTATGTCTTCTGATCAGATAGATGTGTTACTTTGGATAGGCTTGCCTAGGCCTCCGTCGTGTCAGGAGGCGTGCCCTTGTTTCTTGTGCTAGGTGACACGTGTCACGCGGTAATTGGGGGACAGTTGCATCGGTTACATCAACCGCATCTCTTCACCTCCGATGGGTAATTATGGCAACGATTCACCTTCGAGGGGTAATTATGGCAACAATTCGCCTACCCCCTTTGGCCTATATAAACCCTTCTCTTCCTTAGAGTTCCCACTTGCTTTCTTTTGCTTCTGCTTTTGCTCTCATTTGCTCTCAAGCTTTTCTCCCTTTTCTTGCAATGGTGCCAGCGACGGAGTGATTTTCAGTGAGTCTTAGCGACAGCGTTCACAAATCCAGACTTCGGTAAAAGCTTTGGCAGGTTTTCCTTTTCGAAGTCGTTCTTCAGCATTATTTCCTTCTTCTCTTTTCTCTCTTCCAAAGTTAGCTTTCCCTTTTCCAAATAACTTCCCCCGTCCCGCTCAAGTCTATCCAAACTATCCTCGAGAGCTGGTTTCCTGTCAATTCTCAACCGAGTTGTACCACTTCGAAGAAGTTAGTGAAGTGGACAACAAAATTTTTTCTTCCTTCTTACTCGATTATTAGGCTACCCAAACCTGGCCTGTTCAGTTATATGAATAACTCAGGCGGGGTTACCATCTTTCAGGCCCAACTGAAGGCTGGACTTCAGTTTCCTCCGCCGAAGGTAGTCTGTGACTTCTGCCATTTTCATGGCATAGGCGTAACTTAGCTTCCGCTTAATTCTTACTCCTATTTTAATGTTTTTCTTTGCATGTGTGGGGCCTTCAATATAGAACATCACTTCATTTTTTTTATGCAATACTACAAACTCCATCCCATCCCGAAGGGTTCTGGGTCTAAAAAATACACCTTTACCTTCAACACGAGGGACAGCTGGCAGAGTTGGGAGAGGAAGTTCTTCTTCCCGAAGGTAGCTCGGGCTTGGAAGGACGTTCCGATGGAATGGTCATGAGGGACCCTGCTTATAGATGTAATGGATCCCAGATGGCTACTAACCTTGAAGTTGGAGTTGAAGTTTGACGAGTTCGACAGCTGTATCTGCACAGTCACGGACTGGGACCCTGAGGTCCCTCCTCGTTCCCTGTACCCCTTTCCTATAAAGTGGAACTTCATGACCAAAGAGGTTCTTCGGGAGTTAGGGGTAGTCAAGGAGCATAAAACTGACCTGGCCATGTCGACACCTGCCTTTGACGGAAAAAAGGCATGGCTAGTGATGCTCCTTTGGCACGAGCTCACCTACGAAGGGTTTGTGGAGAGGAAGTAATCTTCCAGATTTCGTTAAACATACTCCTTTGGACTTACACTGATGTCTTCCATTTTTCAGAGATGGGTGACCAATCCGCTGCCTTCTACAAGTCCCTTTTCCTAGGGCAGGCTAAAAAGGGGGAGCAGCAAAGGAAGAAAGCTACCCCGAAGAGGAAGAATACGACAGGTCGGGGGCCATCTTTGGCGAGTAAGAAGGCCAAGGAGGACATTCTTCTTCCCCCTCCCGAAGTCATTGTAGAGGTGCAGGATGATTCCTTGGTTCGTGCTGACCCTCTCTCGCAGCCGACCGTCAGTTTGACTTCAGCAGAGGAGGTCTTGGGTACTTTGATAGGAGGCCTTTGTGCTGAAGAGCTCGAGGCCTGTTGACGAGTAAAGGGCAAGCAAGTCCCTGACGATGCTCAGGAGGTCAACAACTCCATGGAGGACGTCGTTGAGGTTCCTCCAGGTTTGTCCCTTGGCCATTTTCCTATCAATTTGGGATTTTTTGGCATCCTAGATCTTATAGACGTGTGGCTAAGAGGTAATGGGCTGATGGAACTTTAGCGTGATTTTGCAGAGGAGTGCCCAAATGAGGAGGTCCTTGCTGCGAGGATGTCTGAACACACTGCCCAGGTAAATTATGAGTCTTTTTAGGACTTAGAGGATTTTTCTAAGCTTTTATTGCCTTCTGAGCCTTACATGAAGTCTTTCCTTTTTCTAGCTCTTGGTGTATAGTGGATACTTCAGAGCATGGGTAGCAAAGCAGTCTTCGATCCGATCTCGGATCGAAGAGCGCTTGGAGAGAGCCAAGGTATTTGGTGCCAGCTCAGTTGTCAAGTACACCGAGCTGAACAGGATAGCCAAAGAGGAGGTGGCAAAAGTTCGGGAGGAGTTCTTGAAGAGCCAGGAGGAGCTCTCTCAAGAATTCTCCCAAAAGGTGTCTGACCTCAACACAAAGGTTATTGCACTATATTTGGCAAATGAGGTTTATCGAAAGGAGATGGAAGAGGACTTTGCTCTCCTGACAAAGGCCCTTGCAGACAATGCCGAACTTCAAGCTGAGGTTGACGTGCTGAAGAAGGAGCCGAAGAAGAAGAAGAAGATGAAAAAGTTGGAGAGAGAGGTCACTGAGTTGAGGAACCAACTGGATGACTTGTCTGTCGAGAAAGACAAGGCCGATCAAGCAACCAAGGTTGTGTTCCAAGATGGCTTTTGTCTAGCTCGACACCAAGTCTCGGCGAAGTACCCCAACCTTGACCTCTCTTTTTTTGCTACCTTGGATATTCCCGATGGGCCTCGCTGGGCTTGGTCAAAGATAGAACATCTCAATCTTCCTTTTCCACCTCCTTCGGTGCCAAAGGTTCTGACAAAGGATGTTAGGCATCCAAGACTTCACTTTTTCTTTTTCTTTGTAATCTTCTTCTTGTCTGCTCCTTCTTGTTGTACTAAGGCACAAATTAATAAAATTCCTTCTTTCCTCCAACATTTGGCTAAGTCTCAGGACATGTTTCTTTTATACCATCTTTGGTACTGAGGGTTAACTCGACCATTTTTGGTCTAAGTCCCTCATGAAAATAGTAAGTATTGTCTGCTCTTGTTAATTAGATAACCACCTTTGGCGTATATGGGACTAGTTTCATCTAACATCCTTCGGCAAAACTTCGCCTGTTTTATCAGCCATATTCGATTTATAGCCTCTTCGGAGAAAATGTATTATTTTTTGTACATAGGCACTTACACCTTGTTCGGCTGGACTTCTTTGGTGGGACTATTTTCCTCAGAAAGATTTCTAAGTATAGAATTTTTTTGAGGCATCTAAATGCCATGTATTCCTTAGTTATCCACCTTTAGTATCACCGAGCTTGTATACTCCTGGCTGAACTTCATCAAGGACCATATAAGGCCCTTCCCAGTTTGCCCGAAGTACTCCGTGAGATGGCCTTTGGGGCTCAAACTCTGCCTTTCAGAGGACAAGGTCCCCCTTCCTGATTCCTTTTTGCCTGACATGCAAGTTCGCAGCTATAGCTCCTTTGCTGAAAGCTTTTCTTCTAAACTCTGCCACTTTTCTGTGTTCGTTAATTAGGTCTAGCTTGGTTCTCAACCCAATGTTGTTCCTTTCTTCGTAGAACACTTGTACCCTGATCGATGGCTGAACCACTTCAATAGGAATAATGGTCTCCACGCTGAAGATGAGTGAGAAAGGTGTTTCACCTATGGCCCTTCGGGGTGCTGTCCGGTAGCTCTATAGCACGCTAGGAAGTTCTTCCGGCGATTTTCCCTTTGCCTGACTCAATCTATTTTTTAAACCATCCTTTGTGGTTCTATTGGACACCTCTACCTGGCTGTTACTCCGAGGATGAGCTACCGGGCTGAAGTACATTTTTATCCCAATCTTGGTGGTGAATTCTTAGAACCCCTTGCCAATAAATTGGGAACCATTATCAGCCACTATCACCCTCGGTGTACGAAATTTGCATACGATGTTTTTCCATATGAATTTCTGTATGTCCTTCGCTGGAATGGTTGCTAGAGGCTCTGCCTCAATCCATTTAGTGAAGTAATCTACTGCGACTACACAGAACTTTACTCCCCCGGGTGCAGTTGGGATAGGCCCGATGAGGTCAATACCCCAAACTGTGAAGGGGCAAGGGTAGTTAGTTGAAGTTATCATTTCTGAGGGTAACCTCTGGATGTTGGCATGTCTTTGGCAATTGTCACATTTCTATACAACCTGCCTCGCATCCTTCCTTAGGGTGGGCCAGAAGTACTCTTGGCAGAGTAGTACTCCTACTAGAGTGTCAATTCCTACGTGGGAACCACAGGCCCCCTCATGGACTTCTTTGAGGACCGTCCCTACATCCTCTTCGCTGACACACCTTGGTAGTGGACTCGCATACTCTTATCGGTATAGCTCCTCTCTGATTAGGAAATATCATCCGCTTCACACTTTGTTGCTTCATGAGGGTCTTCGGGAAGCTCTGAAGTCCTGAGGTACTCTTTTGTGGGATCTTTCCATCCTCTTTCCGAAGTTGCTATGCTCGTTATTGCTATGCTCGGTTGATTTAGCCCTTTGATGAACTTTTTTGTCTTGGCCAAAATATCTGCCTTAGTATTGTTTCGATGAGGCATGTTCTCAATGTGCACCGCATTGAACTGTTGCATGAGCTTTGTTGCGAGGTCATGATACCTTGCCAAGGTTGGGTCCTTGGCACCGTAGTCCCGTACCATCTGTCGGAGCACTAGTTGAGAGTCACTGTGAGTCTTCAGGTTTATCACACCAACTCTTCTGGCCAGGTGCAAACCTGCTGTGAGGCTTCATATTCTGCCACATTGTTGTTGACATTAAACTCGAATTTGATGGATTTCATGGCTTCCATAGCTTTGGGAGCACGGAGAATTACTCCAACTCCTTGATGCTTGGCACTGGAGGCCTCGTCAACAAATAGAGTCCACTCGGGTTCATCCTTACCGAGGTTAGGTGGACTGTTTTCAGCAACGGGTACCTTAGCGATGAAGTCTACCAATGGCTATGCTTTTATTGCCTTCCTTGGCTTATAGGTGATATCATACTCACCGAGCTCGATGCACCACTTTGCTAGCCTTCCTGAGTGGTCCACCTTCCTCATGATATCCTGAAGAGGCAGGCTACTTCGGACGATAATGGGGTGCCCTTCAAAATATGGTCATAGCCTTATGTTTGCAAGTACCAAGGCATAAAAGGCCTTTTGTAGCAAGGGGTACCTCCCTTCAGCACCATGAAGAGACTTGCTCACATAATATACTGGCCATTGCTTTGCCCTATCTTCCTTTACAAGGACCGAACTTACTGCCTTTTCGGTGACGGTAAGGTAGAGCATGAGGGGTTCTCCTTCTCGTGGCTGTTGAAGTGTCAGCAAATGAGTTAGGTAGACTTTAAGCTCTTCCTAGGCCTTTTGGCAGTCTTCGTTCCAAGGGCGCACCACTTTTTCGAGGGCGCACCACTTTTTCGAGGTCGCCATAATTTTTTGTTGCTTTAGTGAGGACTTTGAAGAATGGTCGACAGCAATCCCCATATCTAGAGATGAATCTACTAAGGGACATGATTCTCCCTGTTAGTCTTTGCACTTCCTTGCTCGTTGTGGGAGTTCAAAATCCCAACAGGGCCTTGGCCTTTTCTGGATTGGCATCAATGCCTCTTTCTAACACCATGAATCCTAGGAACTTACTCGCGTTCACCTTGAACACCCATTTTTCAAGGTTGAGATGAATTCCGAATGTCCTCAGTTGATGGAATGTTTCTTCTAAGTCTATGATATGACTACTAGGCAGTTTGCTCTTTACTATCATATCATTGACGTAGACTTCCATGTTTCTCCCAATTTGGAAGCTGAAGACCCTATTCATCAACCTTTGGTACTTGGCCCCTGCATTCTTAAGCCCGAAGGGCATTCTAATGTAGCAGTATGTACCAACTTCGGTGATGAAGGCGATTTTTTCTTCATCTTCGGGGTCCATCTTAATTTGATGATACCTGCTAAAGGCGTTGAGGAAACTAAGGAGGCCATACCCAGCGGTTGAGTCCACCAACTGGTCTATTGGCGGAAAAGGATATAAATCTTTAGGGCAAGCATCATTCACATTTTGGAAGTTGATGCACATTTGAAGTTTGTCACTCCCTTCTTTCGTGGCGATAACTACGTTACTTAGCCATTCGGGGTACTTGACCTCCCTTATTACGCCTGCTCCATTAAGCGTTGGACTTTGGTTTTGATGAAGTTGTTCTTATGCATCAAGAGGCTTCGCTGTTTTTGTCAAACAGGATTTGCCTCAGGGCGCACCTTAAGACTATGTTGGATTATACAAGGGTCTACCCCAGGCATGTCCTTCGGCGAGCAGGCAAACAGATCTTTGTTCATTAACAGAAAAGATACAAGTTTTTCCTTGTCACCTTCGGCCAGTTTTTTCCACAATCGGGTACTTCAGCCTGGGACAAGCTCCACATCTTCTATTTCTATTTTCACAAGGTACTTAACATGGTTGGTCCCAAAGGTACTTAACTATTTTTCACGAAAATGAAGTTTCACCGAACGTGATCGACTGAACATGGTTGGCCCCAAAGGTACTTAACTATTTTTCATGAATGATGGCCGAAGTGCTATCGCCCTAACCACTGACTTCGGAGGAGGGGGCCACACGCCTGACATATATGACCTCGGAAGCCCCATCGTACCAACCTCAGAAAATTGCCATATCGCCTCTCCATCAGAGGATGAACAAACCGACTTCGGAAGAGTGGGTAACCCCAGAGAGACGGTATCACCCCTGGGAGAGGTCCCTGTTCGTTCCCCTGAAAAGTAAAATCGGCCGAAGGGACCTCGGAGGAGTGATTGGTGACGCAAAGGAGTCTCTAACATGTTCGCCCTTACTCACTAGACGTTGACCTCAAGCATTCTGACAGGCCACTGTAGTCCGTGCTCTGGCACACTGAGACACAATTCTCGACAAATCACTGCCCGAGAAAGCCTGCATATGGCTGGCCCCTTTTTTCCGCTTAGACGTATGGATGGCATCCGTCCATACACGTTTCACAATCAGAGGGGCTCATTTTCCCCTATTTACAGCAGGAAAGGTTCTTGAGAAAGGGGGGACCTGAAACCTTTTGGAGGCCTCCAGAGTTCTAGCCCTCTCTTTTCTCTCTAAACATGCCAGAAAAGTGCCTCCGGCGAGATTCTTCCGCTTCTGTGCATACCAGAGAAATACCCCCGGCAAATCTATTTTGTGCTTACTCCTTGTCATTTAGAGGCACTGACTTGGGCGTTGGAGGCTCCTCCCCGGAAAACCATTCCGGGGACCTCCTAACCCCTGTTTTCTATATGTTTCAGGCTGGACTACTTGGGGCATCCCATTTTCAGGCTCTCTCCAGCACCGAAAATCCTTCACGGCCCCCGCTATCCTCCATCGGACGGCCACACATGACATTCCACAGGAGGTCCCTGTCACCCCCGTCGTGGAGCCACTGCGGGGACACAAACGATGGCTAACCCGACGCCATCATTTGGCGCCGTCTGTGGGAACTTTTCCAGGCAGCCGTGGTTAAAAACTCAGCATTCTAAGGACAAAAGGCTCCCTGAGGCCCCCGTCTGCACCAGAGACTCGCCCGGCGGCCGAACAATTAAGGAACAAGGACTTCCCATCCCGGGGATGATCATCCTCCGGATATCGCCGTGGCTTTCCTGCATAATTTCCCACGCGTCGCCATGGTCGAAATACTGCAGCGGATAGGCCGAAGATGTTCGTGTGCAAATATCGAGTCGAAGTCTCCTTTCTCAATCCTTTCGACGAGGGGAGTAGGGGTGACCCAAGAGCTCAAGGACAAAAAGAGTAGTGGGATGAATACCCAAAGGACAACCACCCCCCCCCCCCCCGGGTCAAGAGAGTTTGGGCCAAAGAAAGGTTGCAATTCCTCAGACAGCAACACCAAGCCCACTACCCTGAAAAGACGCCTACGCGTTGATATTAAACAGGAAAAAGGCTATGATCCTACTCCAACGGACACACTATCATCGTCCAAAAAAGAGTCACCCCCGCGCGACGTCAGAGGGAATAGAGTAAACGGGCAAGTGCGCCGAACTCCAAAGGTACTACATCGCGCACAAGTCTAAAGGGGCAATATAACCCCAGGCGTCAGTATACTATTGCCGAAAGTCCAGAAACAGAAAATGGGAAATCCAACGAAGACCGAGTATAGGCGAAAGCCAAAAGAAAGAACTCCCGGCCGAAGGGATCCTAGGCGCAAAAACACTGTGACACTAGAACGGTACCTCGGAGGCCCGAGGATGGGGAAGTCACCTGAGCTAGCATATTCGGTTAACAAAGTGTTGAATCACCCAAGCCCGGCATTGCTGGGAACAAAAAACCTGGGACAAGGGAAGGAAAAATGCCCCACAAAGAGGCATTTTCCAAAGATCCTGATGAAATGGCAAAAGTACAGAAAATGTTCCGGATAGTCTTCCTTGATTAAAGAGGAACAACGTCGGAAAGGAAGTTCAGGCCCATTATAGAAAGGCATCGGCAGAAAGAGGTGCAGAACAACGCACAAAAAGAGGTGCGAACAAATGCGTCCAAAAAGGACGAGAATGGCCAAAAAGAAAAAACGCACCAGCACCCGAAAGACTGCCTTCGGAATAAAATACCCAAAAGACTCCCGCCGAAGTGGGTAACCCCGAGAGACTGCCCTTAGCCCTCGGCAAATACGGTTCACTACCAACAACGCCTGAAGCAAAAATGCCACGAGAAAACAGTAAACCACCTCGTTTGGCGAGACAAGATAAAACCCCTACTGATCAAGCAGGCAAAAGGTATACAAAAGCCTGCTTAAAGGAACATGATGCACAAAGATGGCATATTATTGCCGGCAGCATAACGGCTTCAGTCTTTAGACAAAGGAGGCCAAAAAGTTCGCCATTAAACTTCAAAGTGAAATGACATTTCAGTTCACCACCTTAGTTCTAAGGCAACAAAGCAAGTGGAAACCCCGAAGTGGAGCCCCCGAATAGAAGTATGCACAAGGGACTATGGAAAGGTTGGGAGAAGCAGAGGGGAGAAGACCCATAATGGCCGAGAAAAATTCCTTGATAAAATTGGGAATTATCAGACAAACTTCCCAAAAAACCAAGGAGAAAAAACCTTCCTTACTCACCTACAAAGACCAGTGCACACTTGTAGCAATACAGCTACCAAGTAAAAGCACGAGTGATTCGGCAGAAAGAGGAAATAACCTCGGTTTGACAACTAAACTCGACCGATTAGCCAAACACCGAAAGAAGAACGAGCTCGGGAGGAATGCTTGGCAAAAGATTCTATATCCTCGAATTAGGGGAACGAGCTCGAGCCACTCCCTGGAGCATGAACGAGCTCAGGAGAGGTGCCTTCTCCGGAAAAGGCGGCCGTGGGCGCAAAATTGTGCCAAACGTCAAAAGTAGATCTCGTTCTCCGAAAGGCCAAAAACCGAACCTCAAGAACTACCTCAGAGGAGAACTTCGGCCGCTAAGAAAGAGGACCTCATTTTCTGGTTTAACGACTGAAATTGACCACCAAAAAGAGAACAAGCTCGGGAGGAATGCTCGGCGAAGAAAGAAATAGCCTCAAAATGGGGAACCAAACTCGAGCACTCCCTGAAGTGTGAACGAGCTCTGGAGAAATGTTTTTCTCCGTAAAAGGTGGCCGTATGAGCAAAAGTGCGCTGAACGCCAGAAGGAGATCTCATTCTCCAAAGGGCCAAAACAGAACCCCGAGGACTATCTCAGGGGAGAACTTCGGCCACCAAGAAAAAGGACCTCGCTTGATTCAGGGCAAGGTTCTAAAGAGAGCATTATCAGCTTGGCAGCATCAAAGGGAGAAATTTGAGAAATATCTTAGAAGAGTTCTATACTTAGAATTTCGTTCTATACTTAGAATTTTTAGGTAAACAAGCGGTACTTAGAGAAATTTATCTTTTCTCCTGCACAGGTTACCCGCCGAACAAGGCTGAAGCACGTATGAGAAGGACGGCACGGCGTCCATCAAAGGCAATCTAGTGTTCGCCTGAAAAGTATTTGATAGCCGAGAAAACAAGATCGGCCAGCAGAAAGGCCAGGGAATGGTTTCCCGAAATCCTCTAGCCGAAAGTAGCCAGGGCAACTGGAAAACAAAAAATTGCTCAAAGTGAAGAAATGAAGAAGAATCCATTAAAGAAAGTCTTTGGTGCAAGAGGAGTACAAGAGAAGCACGAAAATGAAAAACCCTAGGATGTCTAAGGATCCCCAGCGACGCGAGAAGTGCCGACTCCCGTGTCTCTAGCCGTCGCCTTCGGCGCAAGTGGAGGAACAGGTGGCAGGTTGAGGTGATCAGCTTTCGACCAAGTCCACTGAGGACCCTCGGGAATATCCAAGGCCACAAGAAAGGAGGTCTCGAGGTCCAGGTATCGTTGCAGAAATTGATGACGAGCTAGACAGACGCCGTCCTGAAAGGACACCTTCGACATTTGGACGGCTTTGTCCTTTTCTACGTCTAGCAAGTCCACCTCATTCTGAAGACCAGCAACCTTCTTCTCGAGACCCAGGATCTCCTCCTTAAGATCAGCAATCCTCCGCACAAATCCCTTCGCGTTCCTCCCTTTCGCAGCACTCCTCCTCAGAAAATAAACCCTGGCTTGAAGAGCCGCTTTTTCGGCAAGAGTTCTCTTCAGAAGGGCAGCTTCCTCTTCTTTCTCCTTCTGAATGGCCTCATTGGCCAATTTCAAGCGCACAACCTCCTCGCCAAGGTCCCACATTTTGCGGGAAAAGTCCTTCAGGAGGTCCAATTAGCCTATCAGGAACTCATCCCGGAGCTGGACCACCTCCTCGCTGGCTATGCGCCTCAACTCGACATTAGCTATGTCCGAGTTCATACAGAAGACTGCTTGGCCACCCAAACTCGGAGGTGCTCACTGTACCCCAAAAGCTACGAAGAAGAATGAGAAAAAATCCTCAGTAAAAGCAGCATAAGGAAAGGCAAAACACTTGGGCAAAAAAGAGGAGGCCAAAAAAGATCACCTGAGCGGCGTGCTCAGAAACTCTAGCGGCGAGGATATCCCCAGAAGCACACTCCTCGGCAACTGCCTTAGAAAAAGCCTCGGTAAGAACACCCCTTGCCATCTAGGGAGCCATCTCTTGACAATCCCTGGAGAACAAGTTCATGTCCTCCGTGAAAGACCAAAACGGCTCCTTCGGAACCTTGTCTTTCGGGAGAAGGGAGTCCTGGAGAGCCCGTCTTCAGGCATGGTCAACCATCCATACTGGGGCCGCTTGGTCCTCTGTAAAATGGAGGGGCGCAAGTCAGGAAGGGCTCCCTGAAAGCACAAGTTATGAGGGAGGAAGTGTCAAAAAAGAATCGGACACAAACCTGGCACAACCCCGGTAGCCTCCTCCACAAAAGCCGGAATGTGGTTGCCTTTGTCCTTGCGATGTCTCTTCAGCTTTTTAACAGTAGGAATCTCGGGTAAAGAGCCTAAAAGCTCCACCAACGAGGTAGGACTCGACGGAGTGAAAAGGGTGACTACTCCGGCGGGTACCTTGGCTGCAGCAATAATAGCCTGAGAAGACGTTGCAGCTACTTCGGAGGGGGCAGTAACCCTGGTGGATATCAGAGTGACATCAACCATGGTGAAGGTTGTAATCGCGTCGGTGGAAGTGGCTATCGCATCGGTTGAGATATCAACCTTGGTGGAGGTAGCAATAACTTCATCGACCTCCACCACATCTTCCGAAGGTGGAGTAAGGGCTCTTTTCTTTGACTTCTTGGCCGAAGACGGTCCGTTCCCAGTGGACTTGCGTCTTTTGGAGCCACTTTTCTTTGCTTGTTCTCCCTTCTCTACCTGACCAAGGAAGAGACTCTTGTAGTAGGCGGCAGAATCGTCAACCATCTCTGAAAAATGGGGAAAAGCATCAGTATGAGTCCAAAAAGGCCACTCAAGCTTAGGATGTGAGTCCAAAAATGGTTAGCCAGAAGAAGAGCTTCCAGGAAGAAAGGAAAACGTCAGCAAAAACTGAAAAAATATGACTTCGGGAGGCTGAGAGGTTAGCAGAAGTCGAACAATTCCCGAGGAAGGCACTCACGAAAAGCCTTGCCGAAATCAGGATTCCTGGATGCCGTCGTAAATAATGGCCAGAAATCGCTCCGCCGTGCAGACCGTCGCTGAAAGAGATGGAAAAGGTGAGAGAAAACGAGAGCAAGAGTGAGAGTGAAGAAAAAACAAATGAAAAGAAAGGCAAGGGGAAGCTTATATAGAGCAGGGAAGGGCAATTGAAAAGGCATCATAACTACTGCGTGGGAGCGAAACGTCACCATAATTACCCCTCCCACACAAAAAGGCGTGCCATACCAATTGACGCTTACCATGTGTCAACCATCACGAGAAACTAGGGCATGTTTTCTGACATCCCAAAGATTTGGGTGCATCCCCAGATTGACACGCCCAGTTTCAAGGCATGACAGTCCACTGATCTGAGACAGAAAAGACAAGATTGGAAATCTCGATGACACCGAAAGACAGGTATGCGACATCCACCCGAGCAAACTACGCCCTTAAAATGGTGAAGTACCTTCCTTGCAAATGATATAAGCTGGATCCTCTGAAAGTGCTCCCGAAAAGGCTACAAGCCGAAGTCACACTTCAGCTTTCCGAAGGAGGGCATGTGATGGCCGAAGTGCTATCACCCTGACCACTGACTTCGGAGGAGGGGGCCACACGCCTGACATATATGACGTCGGAAGCCCCATCGTACCGACCTCAGAAAATTGCCATATCGCCTCTCCATCAGAGGACGAACGAACCGACTTCGGAAGAGTGGGTAACCCTAGAGAGACGGTATCACCCCTGGGAGAGGTCCCTGTTCGTTCCCCTGAAAAGTAACGTCGGCCGAAGGGACCTCGGAGGAGTGATGGGTGACGCAAATGAGTCTCTGACATGTTCGCCCATACACACTAGATGTTAGGTACCTCCTAAGTGCTTGGCTTAGGCCAAGGAATATCAAGGAAAAACCAAGGAGAGTGAGAGAAAATAGAAAGGGGAAGTAAGAGAAGCTCTGGAGACTGGTATAGTGACTTATGTGCAAAACTGGAGACTTTCAGGACTTAATTGCACATAGAAAATATACTATGGGAAAGCTGGCAGAAAACAGAGAAAGGGGACCATAATGTACACTTAAATGAGTGGTACAATTAAAACTATCCACTTCAAGTTGATCATTTCGGCCATGCAAGTTTAATGGGTGACTAGTGCAAGAGTAGCCCAAATTTGGGAGACAACAATGATTACTAGTCAAAATCTTGTCGTCCACTATGTGTACTATTCACTAGTTAACTAAACAAACTAACTAGTTTGTAGTCTAGTTATGGCCGGTTATGCATGGGAGTTTTTGTGACCTTGGTACTAGTGTTACCTTGTGCTTGGCATTATGAGCCAAGATAAGACTTGAGTGTCCATTTTAAAACAAGTTTGAGTGGCTGCTTTGAGTATTTATGGAGTTAAGGGCTACATTGCACCATGCATTTTATTGGAAGGCAAAAGTTAGCATTGTAGCTAACTAAAACACAAGTCCATTCGGCCGAAACTAGTCAAGGCCTCATTTCCTTCACTTGACCGAAACTTGTTTAGCTCTTGTTCTTGAGTTCTCTCAAGCTTGGTCTCGGATTCAAGCTTCATTGGAGAGGTGTGGAGCTTGGGTGATGAATTCATGCTTGAAAGTTTGATTTCAGTGCTAGACTACTCCAAATTCAAGTTGTTCTTGAAGAATCAAGCCAAGGCCGAGAAGGAATCAAGCTAGGGTTCTTGAGGTAACTTCAATGTTTCCTTGAATTCATGGTAGTTCTTCCATGTACAAGGAACTTAAGTGTTCAATTGAAGTTATGTTAAGCTAAATGAGCAAAGTATGTCTCGGTTTGGAGGTGGATTGTTGGCCGAATGTGTTCTTGGTGTTCTTCTTCATTTCCATGGAAATTAATCCATGACTAAGTGTTGTTGTTGCCTATTTGTTGTTGTGCTAGGCAAATTTGAGCAAGGAACATCAAGTTGAACAAAAGGAAGTTTGGCTGAAAAGTGCACTTGAGGTAAATGTGTGTTCCTCATTTGTTTACATGGCATTGATGCCATGGTCATTGATAAATGATGAGTTGGTGAACATGTGTTGGTTTACAGTGATAAGGAACATTGATATGTGAAGTTTGGCTTTATGGCCGAGAGCTTGAAATGGCATGATTTGGTGCTCATAACTTGAATACATGGTAATATTGCCATGAAACGTTTGTTATTGATGTTTTGATGTGTATGTGTGGAGTTGGTTGGGTAAAGGACATAGATATGTGTAACTAGGCACTTTGGCCGAGAACTTGATTTAGAATATCATGATGTACTTCAATGAGTTACATGGTGATAGCCAAACTCTATCGCCTCGATCTGGCTGAACTCCCTGCCACAAGAATGGCCAGAAGAAGCTGGCGCTACCCGAGAAAAGGTGTGATCATGCACCTCGGGAGATAGCCGAAGAGCTCCGAGCCCGGCACGCCAGGAAAACCCGAGGACATACTTGCCCCCCCAAGGTTGTGAATAGATCACCTTCGGAAAAGCAGCACCAGACATAGCGAGCCGAACATGATATCCCCGAAGGCGGAACTCCCTGAAACTGGGAACCCCCGAACTGAGGGCTTGTTTCCCGAAGAGGCTCTGTCCGTACCAAAGGACGACCTCACCCAGGGACCTCGGGAGTACGGCAGGAGCATTTATGGAAGCATTTAAGGAAGCCTCTGACACATCCATTCACAGACGCCACAATCCGCCTCAAAAGGTGCACTGCCACGCTGACGCCATCAAAATCACATCATGGCCCGTCTCAGCACATGGCTCAAGGTAACCTACTATCTGTCTCCTATGCCCAGAAAGTCAGGAACGTCCGACCGAACACGTGTCGTGATCTGAACGGGCTAGGCACTCCTATAAATACCAGGAGTTAGTACCAGACAGGAGAGGTTGGTTAGCTGCTCCGACATACTGAGAAAATTACCAGGCAAGACTCCTCAGCCCTTTGTGCTATTTTTTCTGCCTTTCTCTCAGCCACCACTGACTTGGGCGTCGGAGGCTCCCCCCCCGGAAAAACACTCCGGGGGCCTCCTAACCCTTTGTTTCTGAGCTTTCAGGCACTCTCCTTTGGGCGATCCAATCCACCAGGCGTTCTTCCTCCCAGAAGTCTCTCCACCAGTCATCATGACTCTAAACGATGAGGCCCCTGGCCATCATTTGGCGCCGTCTGTGGGAACCCGCTCTGAGATCGCCGTCGTTGAGACTCGGCGTTCTAAGGACAAGGGACTCCCAAGGTCCCCGTCCGCGCCTGAGATACAACCGGCTGCTGAGCAAACACTCCCAGGGACTTCTGCGCCCGAGGAAGACCGCCCTCTGGTAGTCACCATGAGCTTCTTGAGGGACTTTCAGCGTTCGGTCGTGTCTGAAGTGACCCAGCAGATCGACCGAAGGTGGCCACAGCAAGCACAGGCCCAGAGACCCCCCTCAGTGACACGCCCTCGGGAGAGAAGCCCCAAGTCTACACATCGCAGTTTGGGGAGTGGAGACCCTCGCGAAGAATCATCCACAGAAGATATAGCCCTCGGGAAACGGCCTGTGGGACAAACCGGGTCCAAGCGACTGAGAGTCTCACAGCGAAGCAGTTCGTCGCCTGAGGCGAGGTCCTTGTCCCCTCAGCGCCGAACTCGCTCCCCGAAGAGGCGCCGACGATCTTCATTCCCTGAAGAAGGCCCTAGCGCCACAGTGCTTATGGAGAAGATACTAGCACGGCTGGACAGAGTGGAGAAACAAGTGGCCAGAAAACCCGTTTGGGCCAGACTCTCGGGAACATGCTGCGAAGATGACTCCCCATTCATTCAGGCCGTCGTTGAGGCAGCTATGCCAGGTGACTTCAGAGTACCTCGGTTGGAAATTTATGATGGTCGTACTGATCCACAGGCCCATCTGACGAAGTACAGACGCAGCATGATAATGCACGGTGCTGATGATGCTACCATGTGCAAGTGCTTCGAGGTCACCCTCATAGGGCCAGCAACTGCATGGTACAATTCATTCCCTTCAAGGACCATTACTGAGTTCCAGGAGTTGTCCACGGCCTTCACGCAGCAATTCATTGGGAGCCGACCTACTGCGAAGATGCCTGTCCAGATGTTCGACATAGAGCAGAGGAACGGAGAAACCATCCGAGACTATGTCGAAAGATTCAACAGGGAAGCTCTGAGCGTCCCAGACTTCCGGCCCGAAATCCGCATTCTTGCCATGACACGGGGCCTTCGGCGAGACTCACAGCTATTCTACGAGTTCTCAAAGGACCCCCCGGAGACCCTCGGAGAATTTTACCGAAGGGCAGAACAGCACATGACCGCCGAGGAACTAAGAATGGCAGGGCCGAAGTCCGATCACCACCGCGCCGAAGGGTCCAATCAACAAGCTCGGCATCCGACCGAACAGGCAGGACGACCTCGGAGGATGCAGGGAAGGAAACCTCAAAGTTTCACCCCCCTGAGCACCACACGTACCAACATCCTTATGGCGCTGGAAAGGCAAGGGACGCAGATTCGGCGGCCAAAGGCCATGACCGCCGATAACAAAAAGAATGCCAAGAAGTTCTGCCAGTTTCATCGCGACCACGGTCATGACACCGAAGACTGCTTCCAGCTGAAGAAGTACATAGAGTCACTGATAAAACAGGGCCAACTTCAGAAATACCAGAGGATGCCACCCCCGAAAGGCAGAAAAATGGAGGAAGAAAGGGCCGAAGACGAGGACTATGACTCCGACAGGCGGAGAAACCGAAGTCCAAAGAGACGCCCTCCACCTCCAGCAGGGGTTATCCAAGCCATCACCACGGGGCTCCCATCCTCGGAAAGAAAGCGGAAAGCCAGAGAAAGTGCAGTCATGGAGTATCAAAGTCCATCAAAGAAGCTGGCTCGCAAAGATAGCTCCACCGTCGTCTTCCCCCACAACGATCCGCTGCTGATCATGGCGAGAATAGGGAACTGGGACGTCAAAAGAGTGTTGCTTGATGATGGCTCAAATGCTGACGTCCTATTCTCGCACCTGCTGCCGAGCTTGGGCATCTCCAGCAGCGAACTTAAGCCTGTCACCTCGCCCACTTTTGGGGTTGGACCATCCGAACTCCCCGTCCTCGGATGGATCGACCTCCCACTGATGATGAAAGGGACTTCGGTAAGACGGAGCAGCTGAGTTGTACGCCTCCACAATGGCGAGGTTCATCGTCATGGACGTCCCGTCCTCGTACAACGCCATCCTTGGAAGGCAGACAATGGGGAACCTGCATATTCGCCCTGATGTGAAGTACTTGACTGTCACATTCGCCACCAAGGATGGAGATGCAGAGGTCTTCCTAGACCAAGCCGAGGTAAGAAAGGTGTTTGTAAAAGCACGAAAAGCTCCGGCGAGCAACCTCGCGCAAACGATGGAGGCAAAGGCGCTAGAAAAAGGCAAAGAAGAAGATCTCGCCAAAGCAGAAACGGAAGCAGTAGAGCTTGTCCCAGGTCAATCTACCCGAATAGGGAAGAGCTTGGCCGAAGGTGACAAGGAAAATCTTGTATCCTTTCTGCTAGAAAATAAAGATCTGTTTGCCTACTCGCCGAAAGATATGCCAGGGGTAAACCCTGGCATAATACAGCACAGCCTCAAAGTAAGCCCGGAAGCAAAACCTGTCCGGCAAAAGAAACGAAGCATCTCAGCCCACAAAAGCAACTTTGTCAAAACCGAAGTCCAGCATCTCCTAGATGCTGAAGTTATCAGGGAGGTCAAGTACCCCGAATGGTTAAGCAACGTGGTCATTGCCACAAAAGAAGGTAGCAGCAAACTCCGGATGTGCATCGACTTCAGAAACTTGAACGATGCTTGCCCGAAAGACTCATACCCTCTGCCGCCAATAGATCAACTGGTAGATTCAACTGCTGAATATGGGCTCCTTAGTTTCCTAGACGCCTTCAGTGGCTACCATCAAATAAGGATGGACCCCGAAGATGAAGAGAAGACTGCCTTCATCACCGAGGGAGGAACATATTGCTATATCAGGATGCCCTTCGGGCTCAAAAATGCAGGAGCCACCTACCAAAGGTTGATGAACAAGGTCTTTAAAGACCAAATGGGGAGAAACATGGAGGTGTATGTTGATGATATGATAGTCAAGAGCAAGCTGCCTGGCTACCACGTTGCAGATTTAGAGGAAACCTTCCAAAAGCTCAGAGCCTTCGGGATCCGCCTAAATCCTGAGAAGTGCATCTTCGGGGTGACCTCGGGAAAATTCCTTGGGTACATGGTATCCGAAAGAGGCATCGAGGCTAAACCCGAGAAGATTAAGGCTCTGCTTGGATTCCGAACTCCTACCACAGTCAAAGACGTGCAGAGACTCACCGGAAGAATAACCTCTCTGAGCAGGTTTATTTCCAGGTACGAAGATAGGTGTCGACCCTTCTTCAAAGTCCTCACAAAGGCAGCAAAGATGGAAGGCGACCTCGGAAGGAATGATCTTCCTTGGGATGAAGATTGCCAAAAGGCCTGGGAAGAACTCAAAGTCTACCTGGCCAGCCTGCCGACTCTGCGACAACCTCGGGAGGAAGAGCCCCTCGTACTCTACCTCGCCGTCACAGAAAAAGCTGTGAGCTCGGTCCTTGTGAAAGAAGAAGGGCCAAAGCAATGGCCGGTCTACTATGTCAGCAAGTCCCTGCATGGCGCCGAAGTCAGGTACCCTTTGCTTCAAAAAGCTATATACGCCTTGGTGCTTGCAGGGAGAAGGCTGCGACCATACTTTCAGGCTCACCCCATCATCGTCCGAAGTAGTCTGCCACTACGGGATGTCATGAAGAGAGTTGATCATTCGGGAAGGCTCTCCAAGTGGTGCATAGAGTTGGGCAAGCACGAAATCACGTATGAGCCTCGGAAGGCCATAAAAGCCCAAGCACTGGCAGATTTTATCGCCGAAATACCCACCACTGAGGAGAGCCATTCAGATCCAAAAGAGGGTGAGCCAGAATGGACCTTGCACAAAGACGGAGCCTCGGGGTCCGAACACCAGGGAGCTGGAGTAATTATCAGGGGCACCCGAAGGCCTGAGAGGTACCTTGCATGAAGGCTATCAAGTTCAGCTTCAACAGCTTCACCAACAATGTAGCTGAGTATGAAGCCCTCATAGCGGGATTACGCTTGGCCAGAAAGATTGGCGTGAGAAACTTAAAGGCTCACAGCGATTCCCAGCTGGTAGTTCGGCAGACGGCAGGAGATTATGGGGCGAAGGACCCAATCTTGGCAAAATACCACGAGCTGGTAGCAAAGCTCATCCAAGAGTTTGACGCCGTACGGATCGAAAATGTACCTCGGCGGAATAACACTGAGGCAGATTGCTTAGCGAAGTCCAAAACATACACCGAGGTGCTAGACCATCCGAGCATCTCAGTGCTGAGCATAGCGACCTCGGGAACAGGGTGGAAAGATCCAATAAAAAGATACCTCGCAGAGAATTTGCTCCCCGAAGACCCCGGCGATGCTGTAAGACTGCGAAGACACTCCGGAAGATTCTTCCTGATTGGCGAAGAGTTATACCGGCAGGGATATGCGAATCCGCTGCAGAGATGTGTGGATGAAGAGGATACTGAAATGGTCCTTGAAGAAGTTCACGAAGGCATGTGTGGTTCACACATTGGAACTGATGCCCTTGCAGCAGTGATACTCCGCCAAGGATACTTCTGGCCTACCCTGAGAAAGGACGCAAGGCAGTTCGTCCGAAAGTGCGGTAGTTGCCAGAGACATGCAAAAATCCAGAGGATACCCTCGGAAATGGTAACTTCGGCAGACTATCCTTGGCCCTTCGCAGTCTGGGGTATAGACCTTATTGGGCCACTCCCCACAGCACCCGGAGGCGTGAAATTCTGCGTGGTAGCAGTGGACTATTTCTCAAAGTGGGTGGAGGCAGAACCACTAGCAACTATCTCGGCAAAAGAAGTGCAGAAGTTCGTATGGAAGAACATCGTATGCAGATTTGGCATACCGAGGGTACTAGTAGCTGATAATGGATCCCAATTCATAGACAAAGGATTCCAGGAATTTATCAGCGACCTCGGAATAAAGATGCACTTCGCCCCAGTAGCTCACCCCCAAAGTAACGGGCAGGTGGAAGTATCGAACAGGACCATAAAAGATGGCCTGAAAAAGAGACTGGGAGAAGCAAAAGGGAAATGGCCAGGAGAACTCCAAAGCGTATTGTGGAGCTACCGAACGACGCCCCGAAGGGCCACAGGGGAAACTCCCTTTTCACTAGTCTTCGGGACAGAGGCCATTATCCCAGTCGAGATAGTCAGACCATCAGTACGGGTGCAAATATTTGATGAAGGTGGAAACGACCTCGGCCTCAGAACCAAGCTCGACCTCGTCGGCGAACACAGAGAAATAGCCGAGCTGAGAAGAAAAGCTTTTCAGCAAAGAGTGGCCGCGGCCGTAAACTTACGGGCCAGGCCAAAAGAAATCAAGAAGGGAGACCTCGTTCTCCGAAAGGCTGACTTTGCACCCCGAAGGCCGTCCCACGGAGTACTTCGCGCAAACTGGGAAGGACCTTATCTGGTTCTCGCCGAAGTACGAAAAGGCGTGTACAAACTTGGCGACGCCGAAGGCGTAGAATTGAAAAATACTTGGCACTCAGACGCCTTGAAAAAATTCTACGCCTAAGATGAAGCGGAGGAATTGTAAGTACAGAATGCTCTTAAGGAAAGTTCTTAAGTATCCAAAATTGTGCAAAGTAGAATTCCGTGAAGATGCTCGCCGTAATAAAGCGCAGATTAACCTCCCAGAGTCCCTTGAGCCATCATGCTCTGGAAAAGATGGAGAAATCTCGCAGAGGCAGTTTTCCGAAGTCCCTTGAGCCATCATGCTCGGGAAAGATGGGAAACAAGAACGTCGCAGAAGTACTCGCCGAAATAAGCGCAGAGACAGTTTTCCGAAGTCCCTTGAGCCATCACGCTCGGGAAAAATGGAAAACAACTCTCGAAAGATTTCCTAAGTCTCTTGAGCAAACATGCTCGGGACAATAGGAAAAGAAGGAAAATTTTTTGACTAAGGAATTTCCAAAGTCCCTCGAGCGAACATGTTCGAGACAAAATGGAAATGCAAAAGCCTGCAAAAAGACTTAGTCAAATTTTTCAGACTTTCCAGAAAGTCTCTCGAGCAAACGCACTCGGGACAAAGGAAGGTAAAAAAGTTTCTTTGATCGCAGGTTTTCCGAAGTCTCTTGAGCGAACGTGTTCGGGACAATGGAAATGAAGAAACTTGCAAGAAAAGACTTAGCCAAAAAAATCATCATTAAGAGCAAAGCTGCTTTACCGTAAAGAAGTGCCCGAAGAAGGAATGCAAAATAGAAGGGAAGGAAAAGGGGCCCTAAAAAATAGCCTAAGGGTTCGCGGCGTCCCAAGAGCCACTCGCTGGCCCGCCCTTTTCCACCACCTTTGGCACTGGAATTGAAGGAGGAAGGTTCAAATGTTCGACCTTGGACCATTCCCACCGAGGTCCCCCAGGAATGTTTAGAGCCTCCAGAAAAGAGAGGTCCAGATCTGGGAACCTCTGGAGGACCTGGTGACGAGCAAGGCAGAAGTCGTCCTGAAAGGCAACCTTGGCCATTTGATCAGACTCGTTCTTATCAAGCTCGAGGTCGTCAAGGTCGTCCTTCAGTTCAGCAATCTCCTCCTTCAGCGCCTTTATCTCCAACGCCCCTTGGACCCCTTCTTCAAAGACTCGACCTCAGCCCGAAGAGTGTTATTCTCACTCGTCAACGACACTATAAGGCTGTCAGAAGCAGCCTTGTGCTTGAGAAGATCTTCGTTGGCGGTGAGCATCCCCTTTATTTGATCACCGAGGTCAGCAATCTTCTGGGAGGAATCCTTTTGAAGTTCTTCTTTTTCCTTCCGGAACTCCTCCCGAAGTGCAGTCACTTCTTTCTCAGCAGCCTCTTTCAGCTGCTGGTTTTTGGCGGCCGACTCCGCGAGTGCGATCCTCGCCTCATTCATGGTCTAAGTGGCCGAAGTTCGGAAGGCAACCTCCCTGGCCACCCGAACTCGGAGAAAGCCGGCGTACCCCAGCAGCTGCAAAAAGATAAAACGCAAGGTCAGTAAGAGCCAAACACTTAGGAAAAAATTGAAGGGAAAGAGCTGTGAAGGATATACCTGAGCAGCATGCTCGGTGATCTTTGCGGCGAGAGTGTTATCCCCCGGATGGGCCGCCGCTATAGCCTTGAAGGAGGCCTCAATAAGCACCCCCTTCGAAATTTCCTTCGCCATTTGAGGACAGTCCTCGGAGTACAAATTCATGTCCTCCGTGAACGTCCAGAAAGGCTCCTTTGGTATCTTCCCTTGCGGGATTTTGGCGTCCCGAAGAGCTCGCTTCCGAGCATGTTCGGCCGCCCAGTCAGGGGTAGTCAACTCCCCTGCGTGGCAAGAATGAGAAGGAGATTAAAGACAAAGAAGGCAATCCAGAAAAAACAAAGGAAGTACACTTTGTCTGGAAACAAACCTGGTGGAACCTCGGCAACAACGTCCTCGGAGTCCTCGGCCTCCTCGGCCGAAATGCCCTTGCCCTTCCGCCAGCGCCGCTCCTCGGCAGAAGGTACTTCTACCACTACATCAAGGAGGGCCTGCGACGCGGAAGGACTTTGAGGAGGGATGTCAGTTGAAGAGACCTCGGTAGCAGCAGTCTCAGACGCCGGAATCTCGGCTGTCCCAGTCTCCTCGGGAATTTCTTCTAGAGGAACCTGGGCAGTTCTCTTTGCCCGTTTCCTCGAAGGCCCTGCGCCAGTAGACTTCCGCCTTCGGGAAGCCGCCTTCTTCGTCTGATCGCCCTTCTCCACTTGGCCGGTGAAAAGGGACTTGTAATAGTGATGGCCAGGGGCCTCATCGTTCAGAGTCATGATGACTGGAGGAGAGACTTCTGGGAGGAAGAACGCCTGGTTGATTGGATCGCCCAAAGGAGAGTGCCTGAAAGCTCAGAAACAAAGGGTTAGGAGGCCCCCGGAGTGTTTTTCCGGGGGGGGGAGCCTCCGACGCCCAAGTCAGTGGTTGGCTGAGAGAAAGGCAGAGAAAATAGCACAAAGGGCTGAGGAGTCTCGCCTGGTAATTTTCTCAGAGTGTAGGAGCAGTGTTTTGCCAACCAACCTCCTGCCCAATATTAATTCCTGGTATTTATAGGAGCGCCTAGCCCGTTCAGATCGCGACACGTGTTCGGTCGGATGTTCCTGAATTTCTGGGCGTAGGAGACAGATAGCTGGTAGCAGGTTGCCTTGAGCCATGTGCTGAGACGGGCCATGATGTGATTTTGATGGCGTCAGTGTGGCAGTGCGCCTTTTGAGGTGGATTGTGGCGTCTATGAATGGATGTGTCAGAGGCTTCCTTAAATGCTTCCATAACTGCTCCTGCCGTACTCCCGAGGTCCCTGGGTGAGGTCGTCCTTTGGTACGGACAGAGCCTCTTCGGGAAACAAGCCCTCAGTTCGGGGGTTCCCAGTTTCAGGGAGTTCCGCCTTCGGGGATATCATGTTCGGCTCGCTATGTCTGGTGCCGCTTTTCCGAAGGCGATCTGTTCACAACCTTGGGGGGGCAAGTAGTGTCCTTGGGTTTTCCTGGCGTGCCGGGCTCGGAGCTCTTCGGCTATCTCCCGAGGTGCATGATCACACCTTTTCTCGGGTAGCGCCAGCTTCTTCTGGCCATTCTTGTGGCAGGGAGTTCGGCCAGATAGAGGCGATAGCGTTTGGCTATCACATGCCCCCCTTTGGAAAGCCGAAGTGAAGACTTCGGTTTTGCATCTCTTTCCGAGGTTGTTTATGGGAGTCTCTTTGGAAGCTTAACCTGTTCCGAGGATGCGCCTTTTGCCCGAAGATCATGGGCTCTTCGGCCTTGGCCTGTTCTTTGGTGTCTTCGAGGCGGAGCCTGTGCCGAAGATACACCTTTTGCCCGAAGGCCATGGGCCGTTCGGCCATAGCCTGTCTCTTGGCGTCCTCGAGTTGGCCTGCTCTTTGTTTCTGCAGGTCTGTTTGGCCAAGCGTGTCAGTCTGAGCGGCGCGTCCCAGTTTTCCAGGGATGTCAGAAGACGTGTCCCAGTTTTCAAGGGACGTTTGGAGGACGTGTCCACCATTTTTCCGCAGCGGTTGACACGTGGTGCTTTGCCATTGGAGGAGAGTCGCGTCAGTTACAGAGGGCACGCCTTTTCAGGTGCAGAGAGCAGTTACGGCGACGGTTCACCTCCAAAGGGTACTTATGACGATGTTTCGGTTACCCACCTCTGGCTTTATAAATAGCCCATTCCATCATAAGTTCCCTTTGCTTTTTCTTCTGCTCTTTTCTCTGCTTTGCCCCTGTTCTTGCATTTTCTTGCTTTCTGTGGTGGAGCTACCTTAATCAGAGCTTTTTTCCAGCCAACTTTCACGACGGCGTCCTCAGATTTTGGCAAATCTTTCGGTGGGTTTTTGTTTTCCAGAGCGTTTTGATCCCTCTGTTCTTTTGAGTTTTTTTCTGGAAACTGTTTTCTTCCATTTTCAAACTCGTTTTCATGTCAAAAATGCCCATTCCTGAGAGCTGGCAGCCTCTTTTAGCCCATCCTTGTTGCACCACCCCTGCAAAGTTAGAGAGGTGGAAGAAAAAATTCTTTCTTCCCTCTTACGCCATTACTAGGCTGCCTCGTTCTAGCCATTATGCTTTTTCAAACCATAGTAAGGAGGTTACCGTTTTCCGAGCCCAGCTGAAGGCCGGTCTTCGGTATCCTCCCCCGAAGATGGTGTGCGAGTTCTGCAAATTTCATGGCATTGCTGTGAACCAGCTTCCCCCGAACTCGTTCTGCTATTTTAACGCCTACCTCTGCATGTGTGGCGTCTTCGGGATAGAACCCCATTTCATAATCTTTATGCAGTACTACAAGCTCTCTGTGGTCCCGAAGGGTGGCTTCTATTTCATGCTACCTCGGGGATCCGGGAGCAAGAAATTCATGTTCACCTTCGCGACTAAGGATAGCTGGCGGGGGTGGCAACAGAAGTTCTTCTTCCTGAAGATGGACGAGGCCTGGTCGTACGTTCCGACCAAATGGGCTCAGGGAACACTGGATGTGGACGTTGTTGATCCGAGGATGCTGCTGACCCCAGAGTTGGCTCCCGTGTTCGCGAATTTCGACGCCCGCATTCGGGCTGTCTCTGACTGGGATCCCGAGGTCACTCCGAGCGCCCTTTACCCTTTTCCAATCAACTGGAAGTTGATGACCGAAGAGGTCCTTCGGGAACTAAAGGTGGTAAAGGAGCACGAGACTGACCTTGAGATGCCAGCTCCTGCCATCGCCGGGAAGGATTCCTGATTGGTCAAGCTTCTTAAGGAGGAAATTTCTTTCGAAGAGCTTGCCAAAAGTGAGTTGTCTTCTACTCCTTTGCTATTTTTTTTCTCGGACTTACGCTGATGTTTCTCTCATTTTTCAGAGATGGGCGACGGTACTGCCGCCTATTACAAGTCCCTTTTCACCGGCCAAGTGGAGAAGGGCGATCAGACGAATAAGGCGGCTTCCCGAAGGTGGAAGTTTACTGGCACGGGGCCTTCAAGGAAGCGGGCAAAGAGAACTGCCCAGGTTCCTCTAGAAGAAATTCCCGAGGAGACTGCCGAGGAGCTTGGGTCCGCCGAGATTCCGGCGTCTGAGACTGCTGCTTCCGAGGTCCCTTCAGCCGACGTCCCTCCTCAAAGTCCTACTGCGTCGCAGGCCCTCCTTAATGTAATGGTAGAAGTACCTTCTGCCGAGGAGCGGCGCAGGCAGAAGGGCAAGGGCATTTCGACCGAGGAGGCCGAGGACTGCGAGGACATCGCTGTCGAGGTTCCACCAGGTTTGTTTCCAGACAAAGTGTACTTCCTTTGTTTTTTCTGGATTGCCTTCTTTGTCTTTAATCTCCTTCTCATTCTTGCCACGCAGGGGAGTTGACTACCCCTGACTGGGCGAACTTGAACATGCTCGAATGAAGCGAGCTCTTCTGGGGGAACCTCGGTGGGAATCAAATGAAACTCTTGAACCTTCTTCGATCCTTCAATTCATTGCCAAAGGTGGCCAAGGTCGCCGAGAGGTCTTTGCTCGGGCAGAGGTTCCCTTTTCCTTCCCTTCTTTCTGGACCTCTGAATCGGAAACTTCCTCCTGAAAAGAAACTGACTTTTTACCTTCCAGGCTTGGCCGAGCCTTAATGAAGACTTTTTTTTGCTTCTTGAAGCTTTTTGGAAAGTCTGAAACTCTTTTACCTTCCCTTGGCCGATTTGACTTTTCGGAAAGTCTTTTGACTAAGTCAGGCTTTTGCATTTCCAATTTGTCCCGAACATGATTGCTCAAGGGACTTCGGAAAACCTTCAGTCAAATTTTTGTTTTTCCAGTTGTCCCGAGCATGTTTGCTCAAGGGACTTCGGAAAACCTTTCGCGAGATTTTTCACTTCCCATTTTCCCGAGCACGTTCGCTCAAGGGAGTTCGGGAAATTATCTCTGCGCTGGCTATGGCGAGTACTTCTGCGAGATTTTTGTTTTCCATCTTTCCCGAGCGTGATGGCTCAAGGGACTTCGGAAAGTCATATCTACGCTTTATCATGGCGAGCATCTTCGCGGAATTTTGTACAATTTGCACAATTTTGGATACTTAAGAACTTTCCTTAAGAGCATTCTGTACTTACAATTCCTCCGCTTAATCTTAGGCGTAGAATTTTTTCAAGGCGTCTGAGTGCCAAGTATTTTTCAATTCTATGCCTTCGGCGTCGCCAAGTTTGTACACGCCTTTTCGTACTTCGGCGAGAACCAGATAAGGTCCTTCCCAGTTTGCGCGAAGTACTCCGTGGGACGGCCTTCGGGGTGCAAAGTCAGCCTTTCGGAGAACGAGGTCTCCCTTCTTGATTTCTTTTGGCCTGGCCCGTAAGTTTATAGCCGCGGCCACTCTTTGCTGAAAAGCTTTTCTTCTCAGCTCGGCTATTTCTCTGTGTTCGCCGACGAGGTCGAGCTTGGTTCTGAGGCCGAGGTCGTTTCCACCTTCATCAAATACTTGCACCCGTATTGATGGTCTGACTATCTCGACTGGGATAATGGCCTCTGTCCCGAAGACTAGTGAAAAGGGAGTTTCCCCTGTGGCTCTCCGGGGCGTCGTTCAGTAGCTCCATAATACGCTTTGGAGTTCTCCTGGCCATTTCCCTTTTGCTTCTCCCAGTCTCTTTTTCAGGCCATCTTTTATGGTCCTGTTCGATACTTCCACCTGCCCGTTACTTTGGGGGTGAGCTACTGGGGCGAAGTGCATCTTTATTCCGAGGTCGCTGATAAATTCCTGGAATCCTTTGTCTATGAATTGGGATCCATTATCAGCTACTAGTACCCTCGGTATGCCAAATCTGCATACGATGTTCTTCCATACGAACTTCTGCACTTCTTTTGCCGAGATAGTTGCTAGTGGTTCTGCCTCCACCCACTTTGAGAAATAGTCCACTGCTACCACGCAGAATTTCACGCCTCCGGGTGCTGTGGGGAGTGGCCCAATAAGGTCTATACCCCAGACTGCGAACGGCCAAGGATAGTCAGCCGAACTTACTGTTTCCGAGGGTGCCCTCTGGATGTTCGCGTGTCTCTGGCAGCTACCACATTTCCGGACGAACTGTCTTGCGTCCTTTCTCAGGGTAGGCCAGAAGTATCCTTGGCGGAGTATTACTGCTGCAAGGGCATCAGTTCCAATGTGTGAACCACACATGCCTTCGTGAACTTCTTCAAGGACCATTTCAGTATCCTCTTCATTCACACATCTTTGCAGCGGATTCGCATATCCCTGCCGGTATAACTCTTCGCCAATCAGGAAGAATCTTCCGGAGCGTCTTCGCAGTCTTGCAGCATCGCCGGGGTCTTCGGGGAGCAAATTCTCTGCGAGGTATCTTTTTATTGGGTCTTTCCACCCTGTTCCCGAGGTCGCCATGCTCAGCACTGAGATGCTCGGATGGTCTAGCACCTCGGTGTATGTTTTCGACTTCGCCAAGCAATCCGCCTCAGTGTTATTCCGCCGAGGTACATTTTCGATCCGTACGGCGTCAAACTCTTGGATGAGCTTTGCTACCAGCTCGTGGTATTTTGCCAAGATTGGGTCCTTCGCCCCATAATCTCCTGCCGTCTGCCGAACTACCAGCTGGGAATCGCTGTGAGCCTTTAAGTTTCTCACGCCAATCTTTCTGGCCAAGCGTAATCCCGCTATGAGGGCTTCATACTCAGCTACATTGTTGGTGACGTTGAAGCTGAACTTGATAGCCTTCATTACCTCCAGGCCTTCGGGGCCCCTGATAATTACTCCAGCTCCCTGGTGTTCGGACCCCGAGGCTCCGTCTACGTGCAAGGTCCATTCTGGCTCACCCTCTTTTGGATCTGAATGGCTCTCCTCAGTGGTGGGTATTTCGGCGATAAAATCTGCCAGTGCTTGAGCTTTTATGGCCTTCCGAGGCTCATACGTGATTTCGTGTTCGCCCAGCTCTATGCACCACTTGGAGAGCCTTCCCGAATGATCAACTCTCTTCATGACATCCCGTAGCGGCAGACTACTTCGGACGATGATGGGGTGAGCCTGAAAGTATGGTCGCAGCCTTCTCCCTGCAAGCACCAAGGCGTATATAGCTTTTTGAAGCAAAGGGTACCTGACTTCGGCGCCATGCAGGGACTTGCTGACATAGTAGACCGGCCATTGCTTTGGCCCTTCTTCTTTCATGAGGACCGAGCTCACAGCTTTTTCTGTGACGGCGAGGTACAGTACGAGGGGCTCTCCCTCCCGAGGTTGTCGCAGAGTCGGCAGGCTGGCCAAGTAGACTTTGAGTTCTTCCCAGGCTTTTTGGCAATCTTCATCCCAAGGATGATCATTTCTTCCGAGGTTGCCTTCCATTTTTGCTGCCTTTGTGAGGACTTTGAAGAAAGGTCGACACCTATCTCCGTACCTGGAAATAAATCTGCTCAGAGAGGTTATTCTTCCGGTGAGTCTCTGCACGTCTTTGACTGTGGCAGGAGTTCGGAACTCAAGCAGAGCCTTAATCTTCTCGGGGCTAGCATCGATGCCTCTTTTGGATACCATGTACCCAAGGAATTTTCCCGAGGTCACCCCGAAGATGCACTTCTTAGGATTAAGGCGGATCCCGAAGGCTCTAAGCTTTTGGAAGGTTTCCTCTAAATCTGCAACGTGGTAGCCAGGCAGCTTGCTCTTGACTATCATATCATCAACATACACCTCCATGTTTCTCCCCATTTGGTCTTTGAAGACCTTGTTCATCAGCCTCTGGTAGATGGCTCCTGCATTTTGGAGCCCGAAGGGCATCCTGATATAGCAATATGTTCCTCCCTCGGTGATGAAGGCAGTCTTCTCTTCATCTTCGGGGTCCATCCTTATTTGATGGTAGCCACTGAAGGCGTTTAGGAAACTAAGGAGCCCATATTCAGCAGTTGAATCTACCAGTTGATCTATTGGCGGCAGAGGGTATGAGTCTTTCGGGCAAGCATCGTTCAAATTTCTGAAATCGATGCACATCCAGAGTTTGCTGCTACCTTCTTTTGTGGCGATGATCACGTTGCTTAACCATTCGGGGTACTTCACTTCCTTGATAGCTTCAGCATCTAGGAGACGCTGGACTTCGGTTTTGACAAAGTTGCTTTTGTGGGCTGAGATGCTCCGTTTCTTTTTCCGGACAGGTTTTGCTTCCGGGCTTACTTTGAGGCTATGCTGTATTATGCCAGGGTTTACTCCTGGCATATCTTTCGGCGAGTAGGCAAACAGATCTTTATTTTCCAGCAGAAAGGATACAAGTTTTTCCTTGTCACCTTCGGCCAAGCTCTTCCCTATTCGGGTAGATTGTCCTGGGACAAGATCTATTGCTTCCGTTTCTGCCTTTGCGGGATCTTCTCCTTTGCCTTTCTCCTGCGCCTTTGCCTCCACCGTTTGTGTAGAGTAGTTTGCCGGAGCCTTTCATGCTTTCACAAACACCATTCTTACCTCGGCCTGGTCTATGAAGATCTCTGCATCTCCATCCTTGGGGGCGAATGTGACAGTCAAGTACTTCACATCAGGGCGAATGTGCAGGTTTCCCTGTGTCTGCCTTCCAAGGATGGCGTTGTACGAGGACGGGACGTCCATGAAGATGAATCTTGCCATTGTGGAGGCGTACAACTCAGCTGCTCCGTCTACCGAAGTCCCTTTCATCATCAGCGGGAGATCGATCCATCCGAGGACGGGGAGTTCGGATGGTCCAACCCCGAAAGTGGGCGAGGTGACAGGCTTAAGTTCGCTGCTGGAGATGCCCAAGCTCGGCAGTAAGTGCGAGAATAGGACGTCAGCATTTGAGCCATCATCAAGCAACACTCTCTTGACGTCCCAGTTCCCTATTCTCGCCATTATCAGCAGCGGGTCGTCGTGGGGGAAGACGACGGTGGAGCCATCTTTGCGAGCCAGTTTCTTTGATGGACTTTGATACTCCATGACTGCAATTTCTCTGGCCTTCCGCTTTCTTTCCGAGGATGGGAGCCCCGTGGTGATGGTTTGGATAACCCCTGCCGGAGGTGGAGGGCGCCTTTTTGGACTTCGGTTTCTCCGCCTGTCGGAGTCATAGTCCTCGTCTTCGGCCCTTTCTTCCTCCTCTTTTCTTCTCTTTGGGGAAGGCATCCGCAGGTACTTCTGAAGTTGGCCTTGTTTTATCAGCGACTTTATGTACTTCTTCAGCTGGAAGCAGTCTTCGGTGTCATGACCGTGGTCGCGATGAAACTGGCAGAACTTCTTGGCATTCTTTTTGTTATCGGCGGTCATGGCCCTTGGCCGCCGAATCTGCGTCCCTTGCCTTTCCAGCGCCATGAGGATGCTGGTCCGTGTGGTGCTCAGGGGCGTGAAACTTTGAGGTTTCTTTCCCCGCATCCTCCGAGTTCAGGGGAAGCTGGTTCACAGCAATGCCATGAAATTTGCAGAACTCGCACACCATCTTCGGGGGAGGATACCGAAGACCAGCCTTTAGCTGGGCTCGGAAAACGGTAACCTCCTTACTATGGTTTGAAAAAGCATAATGGCTACAACGAGGCAGCCAAGTAATGGCGTAAGAGGGAAGAAAGAATTTTTTCTTCCACCTCTCTAACTTTGCAGGGGTGGTGCAACAAGGATGGGCTAAAAGAGGCTGCCAGCTCTCAGGAATGGGCATTTTCGACATGAAAACGAGTTTGAAAACGGAAGAAAACAGTTTCCAGAGAAAAAATCAAAAGAACAGAGGGATCAAAACGCTCTGAAAAACAAAAACCCACCGAAAGATTTGCCAAAATCTGAGGACGCCGTCGTGAAAGTTGGCTGGAAAAAAGCTCTGATTAAGGTAGCTCCGCCACAGAAAGCAAGAAAAGTGCAAAGAACAGGGGCAAAGCAGAGAAAAGAGCAGAAGAAAAAGCAAAGGGAACTTATGATGGAATGGGCTATTTATAAGCCAGAGGTGGGTAACCGAAACATCGTCATAAGTACCCTTTGGAGGCGAACCGTCGCCGTAACTGCTCTCTGCACCTGAAAAGGCGCGCCCTCTGTAAACGACGCGACTCTCCTCCAATGGCAAAGCGCCACATGTCAACCGCTGCGCAAAAATGGGGGACACGCCCTCCAAACGTCCCTTGAAAACTGGGACACGTCTTCTGACATCCCTGGAAAACTGGGACGCGCCGCTCAGACTGACACGCTTGGCCAAACAGACCTGCAGAAACAAAGAGCAGGCCAACTCGAGGACGCCAAGAGACAGGCTATGGCCGAACAGCCCATGACCTTCGGGCAAGAGGTGTATCTTCGGCACAGGCTCCGCCTCGAAGACACCAAAGAACAGGCCAAGGCCGAAGAGCCCATGATCTTCGGGCAAAAGGCGCATCCTCGGAACAGGTTAAGCTTCCAAAGAGACTCCCATAAACAACCTCGGAAAGAGATGCAAAACCGAAGTCTTCACTTCGGCTTTCCAAAGGGGGGCATGTGATAGCCAAACGCTATCGCCTCGATCTGGCCGAACTCCCTGCCACAAGAATGGCCAGAAGAAGCTGGCGCTACCCGAGAAAAGGTGTGATCATGCACCTCGGGAGATAGCCGAAGAGCTCCGAGCTCGGCACGCCAGGAAAACCCGAGGACACTACTCGCCCCCCCAAGGTTGTGAAAAGATCGCCTTCGGAAAAGCGGCACCAGACATAGCGAGCAGAACATGATATCCCCGAAGGCGGAACACCCTGAAACTGGGAACCCCCGAACTGAGGGCTTGTTTCCCGAAGAGGCTCTGTCCGTACCAAAGGACGACCTTACCCAGGGACCTAGGGAGTATGGCAGGAGCATTTATGGAAGCATTTAAGGAAGCCTCTGACACATCCATTCACAGACGCCACAATCCGCCTCGAAAGGCGTACTGCCACGCTGACACCATCAAAATCACATCATGGCCCGTCTCAGCACATGGCTCAAGGCAACTTGCTACCAGCTATCTGTCTCCTACGCCCAGAAATTCAGGAACATCCGACCGAACACGTGTCACGATCTGAACGGGCTAGGCGCTCCTATAAATACCAGGAATTAATACTTGGCAGGAGGCTGGTTGGCAGAACACTGCTCCCACACTCTGAGAAAATTACCAGGCTAGACCCCTCAGCCTTTTGTGTTATTTTCTCTGCCTTTCTCTCAGCCAACCACTGACTTGGGCGTCGGAGGCTCCCCCCCGGAAAAACACTCCGGGGGCCTCCTAACCCTTTGTTTCTGAGCTTTTAGGCACTCTCCTTTGGGTGATCCAATCCACCAGGCGTTCTTCCTCTCAGAAGTCTCTCCTCCAGTCATCATGACTCTGAACGATGAGGCCCCTGGCCATCACTTGGAACCCCAATCGGCGACGGCTCGGATACGTCCGTCGAAATCCGTGAATACGGAAACCAACTCGGGAGTCAACAGTATCCTCGGATCTAGGACGTTGTCCTCCAATCGTCCCTGAGCCCACTTGGTCGGAACATGCGACCAGGCCTCCTCCATCTTCAGAAAGAAAAACTTTTTTTGCCACCCTCGCCAGCTGTCCTTAATGGCGAAGGTGAACATATACTTTTTGCTCCCGGATCCCCGAGGTAGCATGAAGTAAAAGCCACCATTCGGGACCACGTAGAGCTTGTAGTACTGCATAAAAATGATGAAGTGGGGTTCTATTTTGAAAATGCCACACATACAGAGGAAGGCGTTGAAATAGCAGTACGAGTTCGGAGGAAGTTGATTTACGGCAATGCCATGAAATTGGAAAAAGTCAGAAATCAACTTCGGAGGGGGGAACTGAAGTCCGGCTTTCAGTTGAGCTTGGAAAACTGTGATCTCGTTACTATGGTTTGAAAAGCTGTAGTGGTCAGGACGTGGCAACCTCGTAACAGCGTACGAAGGAAGGAAAATTTTTTTCTTCTACTTCACTAATTTTGCAGGAGTGGTGCAACAAGGGAGAGAAAGAAGAGGCTGCCAACTTTCAGGAATCGGCATTTTTGGCTGAAAAATGAGTTCGGAAAAGGCAAAAATGAACTTCGGGCAAACTTTGAAAAATAAAGAGCTCTGGAAATCAAAACCCACCAAATCTTTTGCTGAAATCTGGGTGTGAAGACGCCATCGTGAAAGATGACCAGAAAAAAGCTCAGGTGAAAGAACAGCCGCAAAAAGCAGAAGAGAGCAAAAGGAAAACCACAGCAAAAGCAAAAGCAAAAGAGACAAATGACGGAATGAGCATATATATAGGCCGAGCGGGGTAGGCGGACCGGCGTCATAAGTACTCTGTGAAGGCGAAATGCCGCCATAACTGCCCTTTTGCACCTAAAAAGGCGCGCCCGTGATAACCGATGGAACCCCATCCAACAAAAAGCCGACACGTGTTAGCCATCGCACCAAAAGAGGAACACGCCCTCTGACAGGCGTCGCGCCACTCCAGACTGACACGTCTGGTTACGAGACGCGACGTTTCACTAACCTACAAAAGTAAAGAAGTGGGTTACCTCGAGGACACCAAAAGGCAGGCTATGCCCGAACAGTCCGTATCTTCGGACAAAAAGGTGTATCTTCGGCACAGGTTACACTCCCTAGAAACTCCTGAGAAGCATCCTCGGAAAGACAGCGAACCGAAGTCTCCACTTCAGCTTCTTCGAGGAAGTCCTCAAAAGCTGGAAAGCAGGTTACTTCAAAGACACCACCAGACAGGCTATGGAAGAAAAGCCTACATCTTCGGACGGAAGGTCTGTCTTTGGAACAAGTACTGCACTCAAGGCCCAAAGAGAGGCCCTCAGGAAGCGAACAAACCGAAGTCTCCACTTCGGCTTTTTCAAGGGGGGGCCTGTGATAGCCAAAAGGCTATCGCCTCCCCCAGTATGAATTTCCCCGAAGGTTTGTCCAAGGAGCCTGACGTAGCTCGGAAAGAAGCATTGCCACAGACCTCGGCAGAAGCGAAATCGAGCATGACGAAGTAAGCACTTCGGCTGAAATGCCAGGTTATCTAAATGTGTCGCTTACTCTCTCGGGGAACCGAACACATCGCCTTCGGGAGAAAATAACCAGCTACTGAAAGCAAGAGAGATTTTCCCCGAAGGCGGAACCCCCGGCTAGAGAACTCCCCGAGCCACCAACGTGATTCCCGAAGAAAGGCGTCCGTACCAAAAGATGACCTCGCCCAAAGGACCTCGGGGGTACGGCATGAGCATTTAATGAGCATTTAATGAGCCTCTGACAGGTCACCCATACGTTGCCTGAAACGGCGGCTTGACGCGCCGAAGCCGTCTGGGTCTTGTCACGACTTGACTCGGTTCAAGGCTTAAAGAGCCTGCCACTGGCTACTTGTCCCCTACGTCCGATGGTACAGAAAAAATCTGACTGAACACGTGTCATGATCTAAACGGGCCAAGCTTCCCTATAAATACACAGGAATACGTCCTGGCAAGGGATGGGACTTCTCTCTCTTGAAAAAACACAAACAGGCAAGACCGCAAAACTTCCTAAGGTCCCCTTTTACCTTCTCAGGAAACTGACTTGGGCGTCGGAGGCTCCTCCCCGGAAAATCATCCCGGGGACCTCCTAACCCCTTTTTTTCGGAGTCTTTCAGGTACTTTCCCACCTGGGGAACCTCTTCGTCAGACGTTCTCCCTCCTCGGAAGCTCCCTCGGAATTCACCATGTCGCAAGACGAAGATGCTGAAGGGCATCAGTAAGTACAGAAAATTTTCTAGAAGAATAACTCTACTTAAGAAACCCTGCCGAACAAGATGCAAGTAAGTACTTGTGAAAATGACATTTTTCCTCCAATGTTGGTTGGGTTATTTTCCCCGAAGGGTGCATCGATCGAGCATGGCTGAGGAAAATAAGTCAAGTATTGAGTAAAGGTATTCGTCAAAGTTAGCTTTTTTCCCGAAGATGGTTGATAAAAAAAGCAAAAAGTATCTTACTCAGGGTCCCAGACCGACAATGGTCAAGGCAACCCTTGGAGATGAAAATTACTGCTTGGGGACTTAGCCAGATTTTAAAAGTAGGAAAAGTGTTTTTAAAAAGGCCTTATTACAAGGAGGAAGATTACAAGAAAAAGATTACAAAGGAAAAGAAGAAGACAAAGTAAAAGCCCTAAAACATCTAAGGGACCCCGACGCCATGAGAAGCTCCGTCCCCAGCATCCTTCGGCGCCGGAGGAAGGACGAAGGGCAGGTTAAGGAACTCCATCTTCGACCAGGTCCAGCGAGGTCCCTCGGGGATGTTCAGGGCAGCCAAGAAGGAGAGGTCGAGGTCTGGATACTTGGCCAAAACTTGGTGTCGAGCTAGGCAGAAACCATGTTGGAAACCAACCTTGTTTGCCTGGTTAGCCTTGTCCAGCTCGACTGACAATTCTTCCACTTTGCTTTCCAGATCGGCCACCTCCTTCTCCAACTTCTTTTCATCTTCTTCTTCTTCTTTGTTTCCTTCTTCAGAGCCTCAACCTCGGCTTGAAGGACGACGTTGTCGGCGAGGGCCTTTGTCAGGATAGCAAAATTTTCTTCCTTCGCCTTTCAATAAGCCTCATTGGAAGAATTGCGCTTGACGACCTTCGCGCTGAGGTCTGACATCTTTTGAGAGAAATCCTTCAAGAGCTCCTCCTGGCCCTTCAGAAATCCTCCCGAAGTTTGGCGACTTCCTGCTTGGCGATTCTGCTCAACTCGGCATTCTTGACGACCGAGTTGGCGCAAAAGACCTTGGCCTTCTCCAGGTGATCTTTGGCCCAGGCTTGGACTGAAGACTGTTTTGCTGCCCAATCTCTGAAGTATCCACTATACCCTAGGAGCTACAAAAAAGGGAGTAAAACACTTTGTAAAAATCGCACAAGGAAAGCCAAACACTTAGAAAAAGTTGGGAGAAAAATGCATAAAGGGCTTGACGGTTACCTGGGCAACATGCTCGAACATCTTTACAGCGAGAACCTCCTCGTTCACGCATTCTTCGACAACCACTTTGAAGGAAGCCTGGGTGAGAACCCTTCTCGCCATCTGAGGGGCCATCTGCTGGCAGTCATCGGAGAACAAATTCACGTCCTCCGCGAAAGCCCAGAAAGGCTCCCTTGGGACTTTATCCCTTGGGATATGGGAATCCCGAAGGGCCCGCCTCTGAGCATGCTCCACCATCCATGACAAGGGTGCCAATTCCTCTGCAAAGTCAAGGCAAAGTTCCATTAAGACATTGATCCTCAAGTCACATGTCAACAAAATTGAGAACACTAAAGATTGTCTAAGGAACAAACCTAGCGGCACCTCGGCGACGTCGTCGTCGGAGTCCCGAACCTCTTCCACCTCGACAGGGACGTGTTTGCCCTCGCTTCTTCTGCATTCTTCAAGTTCTTCAGCAAAAGGGCCCTCTGCCGAGGAGCCTAGAAGGTTCGCCGAAGTAGTGGGACTCCGAGGAATGGAACTGACAAGGAGCTCCGGTTGCAGGTCGCCCTGGACCTCGGGTTGATCCTCGGCCTCCTCAACATCTTCCGGAGGTAGGGGAAGGGGGCCCTTTCTCACCTTCTGGGCCGAAGACTGGCCGGCCCCAGTTGTCTTTCGCCACTTTGAGGCCCCCTTCTTCGTTTGTTCCCCCTTCTCTGCTTGACCAAGGAAGAGAGCTTTTTACAATGTGGCCGACTGATCGCCCATCCCTGAAAAAGCAGGAAAATATCAATGTAAGTCCAAAAGGATACTTATGCTAAAAATGGGAAAGAAACTTACTCTAAAAAAGGGCTTGGTAAGAAAACTCCCCCCGAATGACCATCACCAACCAGGATTTCTTCTCGTCGGCCGCAAGAGCTGGCATGCCGAGGTCTGTCTTGTGCTACTTGATTACCCCTAGCTCCCGAAGAACCTCCTCGGTCATGAGGTCCCATTTAATGGGGAAGGGATACAAGAAGCATGGTGGGACCTCGGCATCCCAGTCGGTGACAGCCCGGATATGGCTGTCAAAGTCCTTAAACCTTGCTGCCAACTCAGGAGTTAGCAACTTTTTGGGGTCAACGACGTCCGTCTCCAGCCTCCCTGGAGCCACCTGGTTGGCATGCCCGACCATGCCTCCGCCACCTTCAGGAGGAAGAACTTTCTTTGCCACCCTCGCCAACTGTCTTTAGTGCCGAAGGTGAACATAAATTTTTTGCTCCCAGATCCCCGAGGTAGCATGAAATAAAAGCAACCCTTCGGGACCGGATAGAGCTTGTAGTAGTGCATGAAAATGATGAATTGGGTTTCACCTTAAAAACCCCACACATACAGAGAAAGGTGTTGAAGTAACAGTAGGAGTTGGGAGGAAGTTGATTCACGGCTATGCCATGGAATTGGCAAAAGTCACAAATCATCTTCGGCGGGGGAAACCAAAGTCCGGCCTTCAGTTGGGCATGGAAGACGGTAACCTCCTCCCTACCGTTCATAAAGCTGAAATGACCAAGATGAGGTAGTCTGGTGGTGGCATAAGACGGAAGAAAGAACTTGGTCGTCCATTTCGCTAATTTTTCTGAAGTGGAGCAACAGGGGTGGGACATGAGAGGCTGCTAGCTCTCGGGAATGGATTGGACTGACATAATAGGTACAGGGGAAGACATGATTCAGCAAGAAGAAAAAAGGACTTCGGAAAGAGTGTCAAAGGACTTCGGGAAAAAGGAAGGAAGCTTCGGGGACTAGAAAAAACAGAAACCGAAATGACCAAAGGACCTTGGAAAAAGAAACCCACCAAAATGCTTGCCGAAGTTAGGGTTAGAAGATGCCGTCTTAGATGGTTGCCGAAAATCGCACCGCTGCTTGCACCGCCGCGAAAAGAAGGAAGAGAAGGAAAAGTCAAAGACAGATGAGAGCAAGAGAAGGATAAAGGAAAGTGATGGCCAGGGGCCTCATCGTTTATAGTCATAGTGACTGGTGGAGGGACTTCTGGCAGGAAGAACGCCTGGTGGATTGGACGGCCCAAAGGAGAGTGCCTGAAAGCTCAGAAACAAAAGGTTAGGAGGCCCCCGGAGTGTTTTTCCGGGGGGGAGCCTCCGACGCCCAAGTCAGTAGTGGCTGAGAGAAAGGCAGAGAAAATAGCACAAAGGGCTGAGGAGTTTTGCCTGGTAACGGGAGCCGTATTTTGCCAGCCAACTAACCCCCTGTCTGGTATTAACTCCTGGTATTTATAGGAGTGCCTAGCCCGTTCAGATCGTGACACGTGTTCGGTCAGACGTTCCTGACTTTCTGGGCATAGGAGACAGATAGTAGGTTACCTTGAGCCGTGTGCTGAGACGGGCCATGATGTGATTTTGATGGCGTCAGCGTGGCAGAGCGCCTTTTGAGGCGGCTTGTGGCGTCTGTGAATGGATGTGTCAGAGGCTTCCTTAAATGCTTCCATGAATACCCCTGCCGTACTCCCGAGGTCCCTGGGTGAGGTCGTCCTTTGGTACGGACAGAGCCTCTTCGGAAAACAAGCCCTGAGTTCGGGGTTTCCCAGCTTCAGGGAGTTCCGCCTTCGGGGATATCGTGTTCGGCTCGCTATGTTAGGTGCCACTTTTCCGAAGGCGATCTGTTCACGACCCTGGGGGGGGCGAGTAGTGTCCTGGCGTGCCGGGCTCGGAGCTCTTCGGCTATCTCCCGAGGTGCCTGATCACACCTTTTCTCGGGTAGCGCCAGCTTCTTCTGGCCATTCTTGTGGCAGGGAGTTCGGCCAGATAGAGGCGATAGTCTTTGGCTATCACATGCCCCCCTTTGGAAAGCCGAAGTGAAGACTTCGGTTTTGCATCTCTTTCCGAGGTCGTCTGTGGGAGTCTCTTTGGAAGCATAACCTGTTCCGAGGATGTGCCTTTTGCCCGAAGATCACGGGCTCTTCGGCCTTGGCCTGTTCTTTGGTGTCTTCGAGGCGGAGCCTGTGCCGAAGATACACCTCTTGCCCGAAAGTCATGGGCTGTTTGGCCATAGTCTCTTGGTGTCCTCGAGGTGGCCTGCTCTTTGTTTCTGCAGGTCTGTTTGGCCAAGCGTGTCAGTCTGAGCGGCGCGTCCCAGTTTTCCAGGGATGTCAGAAGACGTGTCCCAGCTTTCAAGGGACGTTTGGAGGACGTGTCCCCTATTTTTGCGCAGCAGTTGACACGTGGCGCTTTGCCATTGGAGGAGAGTCGCGTCGGTTACAGAGGGCGCGCCTTTTCAAGTGCAGAGAGCAGTTACGGCGTCGGTTCGCCTCCAAAGGGTACTTATGACGACGTTTCGGTTACCCACCTCTGGCTTATAAATAGCTCATTTCATCATAAGTTCCTTTTGCTCACTCTTTTGCTCTTTTCTCTGCTTTGCCTCTGTTCTTGCATTTTTCTTGCTTTCTGTGGCGGAGCTTCCGTAATCAAAGTCTTTTTTCCAGCCAACTTTCACGATGGCGTCCTCAGATTTTGGCAAATCTTTTGGTGGGTTTTTATTTTCCAGCGCGTTTTGATCCCTGTGTTCTTCTGAGTTTTTCTCTGGAAACTGTTTTCTTCCGTTTTCAAACTCATTTTTACGTCGAAAATGCCCATTCCTGAGAGCTGGTAGCCTCTTTTAGCCCATCCTTGTTGCACCACCCCTGAGAAGTTAGAGAGGTGGAAGCAAAAATTCTTTCTTCCCTCTTACGCCGTTATCAGGCTGCCTCGTTCTAGCCACTATGCATTTTCAAACCATAGTAAGGAGGTTACCGTTTTCCGAGCCCAACTGAAGGCCGGTCTTCGATATCCCCCTCGAAGATGGTGTGCGAGTTCTGCCAATTTCATGGCATTGCGGTGAACCAGCTTCCCCCGAACTCGTTCTGCTATTTCAACGCCTTTCTCTGCATGTGTGGCGTCTTCGGGATAGAACCCCATTTCAGGATTTTTATGTAGTACTACAAGCTCTCTGTGGTCCCGAAGGGTGGCTTCTATTTCATGCTACCTCGGGGATCCGGGAGCAAGAAATTCATGTTCACCTTCGCCACCAAGGATAGCTGGCGGGGGTGGCAACAGAAGTTCTTCTTCATGAAGAAGGCTGAGGCCTGGTCGTATGTTCCGACCGAATGGGCTCAGGGAACACTGGATGCGGACGTTGGTGATCTGAGGATGCTGCTGACCCCAGAGTTGGCTCCCGTGTTCGCGGATTTCGACGCCCGCATTCGGGCTGTTTCTGACTGGGATCCCGAGGTCTCTCCGCGCGCCCTTTACCCTTTTCCAATCAACTGGAAGTTGATGACCGAAGAGGTCCTTCGGGAACTAAAGGTGGTAAAGGAGCACAAGACTGACCTCGGGATGCCAGCTCCTGCCATTGCCGGGAAAGATTCCTGGTTGGTCAAGCTTCTTAAGGAGGAGATTTCTTTCGAAATGCTTGCCGAAAGTGAGTTATCTTCTACTCCTTTGCTGTTTTTTCCTCGGACTTACGCTGATGTTTCTCTCCTTTTTCAGAGATGGGCGACGACACTGCCGCCTATTACAAGTCCCTCTTCTCCGGCCAAGTGGAGAAGGACGATCAAACGAAGAAGGCGGCTTCCCGAAGGCGGAAGTCTACTGGCGCGGGTCCTTCGAGGAAACGGGCAAAGAGAGCTACTCAGGTTCCTCTAGAAGAAATACCCGAGGAGACTGCCGAGGAGCCTGGGACAGCCGAGGTTCCGGCGTCTGAGGCTGCTGCTTCCGAGGTTCCTCCAACCGACGTCCCTCCTCAAAGTCTTACTGCATCGCAGGCCCTCCTTGATGTAGTGGTAGAAGTACCTTCTGCCGAGGAGCGGCGCAAGCGGAAGGGTAAGGGCATTTTGGCCGAGGAGGCCGAGGACTCCGAGGACAATGTTGCCGAGGTCCCACCAGGTTTGTTTCCAGACAAAGTGTACTTCCTTTGTTTTTTCTGGAATTGCCTTTGTCTCTGACCTGTTTTTCTTTTTCGCCCTGCAGGGGAGTTACTTACCCCGAACTGGGCGGCCGAACACGCGGAGGCGAGGGCCCGTCGCGACGCCAAAGTCCCGCAAGGGAAGATACCAAAGGAGCCTTTCTGGACATTCACGGAGGACATGAACTTGTACTCCGAGGACTGTCCTGAAATGGTGAAGCAGATTTCGAAGGGGGTGCTCACCGAGGCCTCCTTCAAGGCTATAGCGGCGGCCCATCTAGGGGATAACACCCTTGCCGCAAAGATCACCGAGCATGCTGCTCAGGTATATCCTTCACAACTCTTCCCCTTCAATTTTTTCCTAAGTGTTTGGCTCTTACTGACCTTGCGTTTTATCTCCTTTGCAGCTGCTGGGGTACGCCGGCTTTCTCCGAGTTCGGGTAGCCAGGCAGACGGCATTCCGAGCTTCGGCCTCAGAGGCCCTAGAAAAGGCGAAAGCGACGTGCTCGGAATTGACCGCCAAGAACCAGCAGCTGGCAGATGCTGCGAAGGAGGAAGCTGCCACCCTTCGGGAGGAGTTCCGAAAGGAGAAGGAAGTTTTGATGGCGGACTCCTCCCTGAAGATTGCCGACCTCCGCAATCATGTGGCGGGGCTGCGCGCTGCAAACCAAGACCTTCTCCAAGACAAGGCAAAAAAAGAGAGAATATCATAGTCACACTCTTGTCTGAGAAGAAAACCCTTCAAGCCGAGGTCCAGTCTTTGAAGAAGGAGCCGAAGGGGGAGGAGCGGATAAAGGTGCTGGAAGAGGAGGTCGGGGATCTGAAGGACGAGCTTGACGACCTTGAGCTTAAGAAGAACAAGTCTGATCAAATGAACAAGGTCGCGTTTCAGGACGGCTTCTGCCTCGCTCGGCACCAGGTTCTCCAGAGGTTCCCAGGTCTGGACCTCTCTTTTCTAGAGGGTCTAAACATTCCTGGGGGACCTCGGTGGAAATGGTCCAAGATCGAACATCTGAAGCTTCCTCCAATTCCAGCGCGGAAGGTGGCGGAAAAGGGTGGACAAACGAGTGGCTCTCAGGACGCCGCGAACCCTTAGGCTTCTTTAGGGCCCCTTTTCCTTCCCTTCTTTTTTGTACTCCTTCTTCGGGCACTTCTTTATTGTAAGGCAGCTTTGCTCTTAACGGAGATTTTTTTGGCTAAGTGTTGCTTCAAGTTTCTTTATTTCCATTGTCCCGAACACGTTCGCTCAAGAGACTTCGGAAAACCTGCGATCAAAGAAACTTTTTTACCTTCCTTTGTCCTGAGTACGTTTTACTCGAGAGACATTCTGGAAAGTCTGAGAAAATTTTGACTAATTCTTTTTGCAGGCTTTTGCATTTCCAATTTTTCCCGAACATGATTGCTCAAGGGACTTCGGCAAACCTTTAGTCAAAATTTTTGTTTTTCCAGTTGTCCCGAGCATGTTTGCTCAAGGGACTTCAGAAAACCTTCCGTGAGATTTTTCACTTCCCATTTTCCCGAGCACGTTCGCTCAAAGGAGCTCGGGAAATTATCTCAGCGCTGGCTACGGCGAGTACTTCTATGAGATTTTTGTTTTCCATCTTTCCCGAGCGTGGCGGCTCAAGGGACTTTGGAAAGCCATATCTACGCTTTATCATGGCGAGCATCTTTCACGGAAGATTGTTCATTTCTGCACTTAAGAAATTTTCTCAAGATACTACTATATATGTAGAACATTTTTTTTTGTTCAACATACCTCCTCCGCTCAACCTTAAGCGTAGAATTTTTTCAAGGCGCCCGAGTGCCAATTGCTCTTCAATTCTATGCCTTTGACGTCGCCAAGCTTGTACACGCCTTTTCGTTGTTTCAGCAAGGGCCAGATAGGGTCCTTCCAAGTTTGCACGAAGTACGCCATGGGATGGCCTTCAGGGTTCGAAGTCGGCCTTTCGGAGAACGAGGTCTCCCTTCTTGATTTCTTTTGGCCTGGTCCGTAAGTTTATAGCCACGGCCACTCTTTGCTGGTAAGCTTTTCTTCTCAGCTCGACTATTTCTCTGTGTTCGGCCACCAGATCGAGATTGGTTCTTAGGCCGAGGTCGTTACCACCTTCATCAAATACTTGCACCCGTACCGAAGGTCGAACTATCTCTATTGGGATAATGGCCTCCGTTTCAGAGATGAGTGGGAAAGGAGTTTCCCCTGTGGCTCTTCGGGGCGTCGTTTGGTAGCTCCATAATATACTTTGGAGTTCTCCCAGCGAATTCCCCTTGGCTTCCCCCAGTCTCTATTTCAAGCCATCTTTTATTGTCCTATTCGATACTTCCACCTGCCCGTTGCTTTGGGGGTGAGCTACTGGGCGAAGTGCATCTTCATTCCGAGGTCGCTGGTGAATTCTTGGAATCCTTTGTCTATGAGCTGGGATCCATTATCAGCCACTAGTAAACCAGCATACGATGTTCTTCCATACGAAGTTTTGCACTTCTTTTGCCGAGATAGTTGCTAGTGGTTCTGCCTCTACCCATTTTGAGAAATACTCCACTGCTACCACGCAGAATTTCACGCCTCCGGGTGCTGTGAGGAGTGGCCCAATAAGGTCTATGCTCCAGACTTCAAAGGGCCAAGGATAGTCTGCCGAGGTCAATATTTCCAAGGGTGCCCTCTGGATTTTTGCTTGTCTCTGGCAACTACCGCACTTTCGGTCGAACTGCCTTACGTCCTTTCCCAGGGTAGGCCAGGAGTAGCCTTCGGTGGAGTATCACTGCTGCAAGGGCATCAGTTCCAATGTGTGAACCACACATGCCTTCGTGAACTTCTTTAAGGACCATTTCAGTATCCTCTTCATTCACACATCTTTGCAGCGGGTTCCCATATCCCTGCCGGTATAACTCTTCGCCAATCAGGAAGAATCTTCCGGAGCGTCTTCGCACTCTCGCAGCAACGCCAGGGTCTTTGGGGAGCAAATTCTCTGCGAGGTATCTTTTTATTGGATCCTTCCACCCTGTTCCCGAGGTCACTATGCTCAGCGCTGAGATGCTCGGATGGTCTAGCACCTCGGTGTATGTTTTCGACTTCGCCAAGCAATCGGCCTCAGTGTTATTCCGCCGGGGTACATTTTCGATCCGCACGGCGTCAAACTCTTGGATGAGCTTTGCTACCAGCTCGTGGTATTTTGCCAAGGTCGGGTCTTTCGCGCCATAGTACCCTGCCACTTGCCGGACCACCAGCTGGGAATCACTATGGGCTTTCAAGTTTCTCACGCCAATTTTTCCGGCCAGGCGTAATCCTGCTACCAGGGCCTCATACTCGGCCATGTTGTTGGTGGCGTTGAAACTGAACTTGATGACCTTCATTACTTCTAGGCCTTCGGGGCCTCTGATAATTACTCCAGCTCCCTGGGGTTCGGATCCTGAGGCTTCATCTACGTGCAAGGTCCATTCTGGCTCACCCTCTTTTGGATTTGGATGGCTCTCCTCAGTGATGGGTATTTCGGCGATATAATCTGCCAGTGCTTGAGCTTTTACGACCTTCCGAGGCTCATACGTGATTTCGCGTTCGCCCAGCTCTATGCACCACTTGGAGAGCCTTCCCGAATGATCAACCCTCTTCATGACATCCCGTAGCGGCAGACTACTTCGGACGATGATGGGGTGAGCCTGAAAGTATGGTCGCAGGCTTCTCCCTGCAAGCACCAAGGCATATGTAGCTTTTTGAAGCCAAGGGTACCTGATTTCGGTGCCATGCAGGGACTTGCTGACATAGTAGACCGGCCATTGCATTGGCCCTTCTTCTTTCACGAGGACCGAGCTCACAGCCTTTTCTGTAACGGCGAGGTAGAGTACGAGGGGCTCTCCCTCCCGAGGTTGTCACAGAGTCGGCAGGCTGGCCAGGTAGACTTTGAGTTCTTCCCAGGCCTTTTGGCAATCTTCATCCCAAGGATGATCATTCCTTCCGAGGTCGCCTTCCATTTTTGCTGCCTTTGTGAGGATTTTGAGGAAGGGTCGACACCTATCTCCGTACCTGGAAATAAACCTGCTCAGAGAGGTTATTCTTCCGGTGAGTCTCTGCACATCTTTGACTGTGGCAGGAGTTCGGAACTCAAGCAGAGCCTTAATCTTCTCGGGGTTAGCATCGATGCCTCTTTCGGATACCATGCACCCAAGGAATTTTCCCGAGGTCACCCCGAAGATGCACTTCTCAGGATTAAGGCGGATCCCGAAGGCTCTGAGCTTTTGGAAGGTTTCCTCTAAATCTGCAACGTGGTAGCCAGGCAGCTTGCTCTTGACTATCATATCATCAACATACACCTCCATGTTTCTCCCCATTTGGTCTTTGAAGACCTTGTTCATCAACCTCTGGTAGGTGGCTCCTGCATTTTTGAGCCCGAAGGGCATCCTGATATAGTAATATGTTCCTCCCTCGGTGATGAAGGCAGTCTTCTCTTCATCTTCGGGGTCCATCCTTATCTGATGGTAGCCACTGAGGGCGTCTAGGAAACTTAGGAGCCCATACTCAGCAGTTGAATCTACCAGTTGATCTATTGGCGGCAGAGGGTATGAGTCTTTCGGGCAAGCATCGTTCAAGTTTCTGAAGTCGATGCACATCCGGAGTTTGCTGCTACCTTCTTTTGAGGCAATGACCACGTTGCTCAACCATTCGGGGTACTTGACCTCCCTGATAACTTCAGCATCTAGGAGATGCTGGACTTCGGTTTCGACAAAGTTGCTTTTGTGGGATGAGATGCTTCGTTTCTTTTGCCAGACAGGCCTTGCTTCCGGGCTTACTTTGAGGCTGTGCTGTATTATGCCAGGGTTTACCCCCGGCATATCTTTTGGCAAGTGGGCAAACAGATCTTTATTTTCTAGCAAAAAGGATACAAGATTTTCCTTGTCACCTTCGGCCAAGCTCTTCCCTATTTGGGTAGATTGACCTGGGACAAGCTCTACTGCTTCCGTTTCTGCTTTGGCGAGATCTTCTTCTTTGCCTTTTTCTAGCACCTTTGCCTCCATCGTTTGCGCGAGGTTGCTCGCCGGAGCTTTTCGTTTTTTTACAAACACCTTTCTTACCTCGGCTTGGTCTAGGAAGACCTCTGCATCTCCATCCTTGGTCGCGAATGTGACAGTCAAGTACTTCACATCAGGGCGAATATGCAGGTTCCCCATTGTCTGTCTTCCAAGGATGACGTTGTACGAGGATGGGACGTCCATGACGATGAATTCTCGCCATTGTGGATGCGTACAATTCAGCTGCTCCTCATTTACCGAAGTCCCTTTCAGTCCCTTTCATCATCAACGGGAGATCGATCTATCCGAGGTCGTGGAGTTCGGATGGTCCAACCCCAAAAGTGGGCGAGGTGACAGGCTTTAGTTCGCTGCTGGAGATGCCCAAGCTCGGCAGCAGGTGCGAGAATAGGACGTCAGCTTTTAAGCCATCATCAAGCAACACTCTTTTGACGCCTCAGTTCCCTATCTTTGTCGTGATCAGCAGCGGATCGTTGTGGGGGAAGACGACGGTGGAGCTATCTTTGCGAGCCAGTTTCTTTGATGGACTTTTGATACTCCATGACTGCAATTTCTCTGGCTTTCCGCTTTCTTTCCGAGGATGGGAGCCCCGTGGTGATGGTTTGGATCACCCCTGCTGGAGGTGAGGGGCGCCTTTTTGGACTTCGGTTTCTCCGCCTGTCGGAGTCATAGTCCTCATCTTCAGCCCTTTCTTCCTCCATTTTTCTGCCTTTCGGGGGTTGCATCCTCAGGTATTTCCGAAGTTGGCCCTGTTTTATCAGCGACTCTATGTACTTCTTCAGCTGGAAGCAATCTTCGGCGTCATGGCCGTGGTCGCGATGAAACTGGCAAAACTTCTTGGCATTCTTTTTGTTATCTGCGGCCATGGCCCTTGGCCGCCGAGTTAGCTTCCCCTGCCTTTCCAGCGCCATGAGAATGTTGGTCCGTGTAGTGCTCAATGGTGTGAAACTTTGGGGTTTCCTTCCTCGCATCCTCCGAGGTCCTCCTGCCTGTTCGGTAGGATGCCGAGCTTGTTGACTGGACCCTTCGGCGTGGTGATGATCAGATTCTGGCCCAGCCATCCTCAGTTCCTCGACTGTCATGTGTTGCTCCGCCCTAAGGTAAAATTCTCCGAGGGTCTCCGGGGGGTCATTTGAGAACTCATAGAACAGCTGTGAGTCTCGCCGAAGGCCCCGTGTCATAGCAAGAATGCGGATTTCGGGCCGGAAGTCTGGGACGCTCAGAGCTTCTCTGTTGAATCTTTCGACATAGTCTCGGATGGTTTCTCCGTTCCTCTGCTCTATGTCGAACATCTGTACAGGCATCTTCGCAGTAGGTCTGCTCCCAATGAACTGCTGGGTGAAGGCTGTGGACAACTCCCGGAACTCAGTAATGGTCCCTGGAGGCAAGGAATTGTACCACGCCGTGGCTGGCCCTGTGAGGGTGACTTCGAAGCACTTGCACATGGTAGCGTCATCAGCACCGTGTATTATCATGCTCCGTCTGTACTTCGTCAGGTGGGCCTGCGGATCAGTACGGCCATCATAAATTTCCAACCGAGGTACTCTGAACTCGCCTGGCATGGCTGCTTCAACGACGGCCTGAGTGAAAAGGGGGGTCATCTTCCCAGGATGTTCCCGAGGGTCTGGCCCCAACGGATCTTCTGGCCACTTGTTTTTCCACTCTGTCCAGCCGTGCTAATATCTTCTCCATGAGCACTGTGGCGCTAGGGCCTTTTTCAGGGAATGGGGATCGTCGGCGCTTCTTCGAGGGGCGAGTTCGGCGCTGAGGGGACAAGGACCTGGCCTCAGTTGACGAACTGCTTCGCTGTGAGACTCTCGGCTGCTTGGACCTGGTTTGTCCCACACAACGTTTCCCGAGGGCCATAACTTCTGTGGATGATTCTTCGCGAGGGTCTCCATTCCCCGAACTGCGATGTGTGGGCTTGGGGCTCCTCTCCCGAGGGCGTGTTACTGAGGGGGGTCTCTGGGCCTGTGCTTGCTGTGGCCACCTTCGGCCGATCTGCTGTGTCATTTCAGACACGGCCGCACGCTGAAAGTCCTTCAAGAAACTCATAGTGACTACCAGAGGGCGGTCTTCCTCGGGCGCAGAAGTCCCTGGGAGTGTTTGCTCAGCAACCGGTTGTATCTCAGGCGCGGACGGGGACCTCGGGAGTCCCTTGTCCTTAGAACGCCGAGTCTCAACGACGGCGATCTCAGAGCGGGTTCCCACAGACGGCGCCAAATGATGGCCAGGGGCCTCATCGTTTATAGTCATAATGACTGGTGGAGGGACTTCTGGGAGGAAGAACGCCTGGTGGACTGGACAGCCCAAAGGAGAGTGCCTGAAAGCTCAGAAACAAAACGGTTAGGAGGCCCCCGGAGTGTTTTTCCGGGGGGGAGCCTCCGACGCCCAAGTCAGTGGTGGCTGAGAGAAAGGCGGAGAAAATAGCACAAAGGGCTGAGGAGTTTTTCCTGGTAATGGGAGCCGTATTTCGCCAGCCAACCAACCCACCAACTTCGTGTCAAGTATTAATTCCTGGTATTTATAGGAGTGCCTAGCCCGTTCAGATCGCGACACGTGTTCGGTCGGATGTTCCTGAATTTCTGGGCGTAAGGGACAGATAGTTGGTAGCAGGTTGCCTTGAGCCATGTGCTGAGACGGGCCATGATGTGATTTTGATGGCGTCAGCGTGGTAGAGCGCCTTTTGAGGCGGCTTGTGGCGTCTGTGAATGGATGTGTCAGAGGCTTCCTTAAATGCTTCCATAAATACCCCTGCCGTACTCCCGAGGTCCCTGGGTGAGGTCGTCCTTTGGTACGGACAGAGCCTCTTCGGGAAACAAGCCCTGAGTTCGGGGTTTCCCAGCTTCAGGGAGTTCCGCCTTCGGGGATATCGTGTTCGGCTCGCTATGTTAGGTGCCAATTTTCCGAAGGCGATCAGTTCACGACCCTGGGGGGGGCGAGTAGTGTCTTGGCGTGCCGGGCTCGGAGCTCTTCGGCTATCTCCCGAGGTGCCTGATCACACCTTTTCTCGGGTAGCGCCAGCTTCTTCTGGCCATTACTGTGGCAGGGAGTTCGGCCAGATAGAGGCGATAGCGTTTGGCTATCACTTAAATCCATCCAAATTTTGTTTGCTATTGCTGCATACTATGATTATGAGATATGACAAATGGATGTCAAAACTACATTCCTAAATGGAAAGCGACTTGAGGATGTGTACATGACACAACCTGAGGGTTTTGTCACTCCTGAAATGCCAATAAAGTGTGCAAGTTGCAAAGGTCCATTTATGGACTGAAGCAAGCTTCTCGAAGTTGGAATCTTCATTTTGATGATACAATCAAAGAGTTTGGTTTTATCAAAAATGAAGATGAACCTTGTGTCTACAAGAAGGTTAGTGGGAATGCTATTGCCTTCTTGGTGTTGTATGTAGATGACATACTACTCATCGGGAATGACATTCCTGAGCTATAGTCTATGAAGACTTGGCTAGGGAAATGTTTCTCTATGAATGACTTGGGTGAAGCAGCCTATGTGTTAGGCATCAGGATCTATAGAGATAGATCTAGAAAGCTTCTTGGCTTAAGTCAAAGTACATACATTGACATGGTGCTAAAGAGATTTAGCATGCAAGATTCCAGGAAAGAATTTTTGCCTATGTCACATGGTATAACTCTTTCTAGATCTCAGTGTCCGAGTACACCTGAGGAGAGAGAGCACATGAGTAAGATTCCATATGCCTCAGCAATTGGATCTATCATGTATGCCATGATATGTACTCGTCCCGATGTCTCATATGCCTTGAGCATGACGAGTAGGTATCAATCAAACCCCGGTGAGAGTCACTGGATAGTTGTTAAGAACATCCTTAAGTACATACGAAGGACTAAGGATGCATTCTTGGTCTTTGGAGGTGAAGATGAGCTCGTTGTAAGGGGTTACACCGATGCAAGCTTCCAATCCGATAAGGATGATTTTAGATCACAATCTGGTTATGTGTTTTGTATTGGTGGTGGTGCTATGAGCTGGAAGAGTTCAAAGCAAGAGACAGTAGCTGACTCTACAACAGAATCTGAGTACATTGCCGCCTCTGATGCTGCGAAGGAGGCAGTTTGGATCAAGAAGTTCATCACTGAACTTGGAGTGGTTCCAAGCATTGTCGACCCGATAGAGCTCTATTGTGACAACAATGGAGCAATCGCACAGGCTAAGGAACCTCGATCTCACCAGTGATCCAAACACATACTCCGACGCTATCATCTCATCAGGGAGATCATCAAGAGGGGCGATGTAAGGATATGTAGGACTTCGACAGACAGCAATGTTGCTGATCCACTGACAAAGCCCCTTATGCAGCAGAAGCATGATAGCCATTCTAGGTCCATTGGTATTAGATACATGGATGATTGGATTTCAGTGCAAGTGGGAGATTGTTAGTGTTGTGCCCAAAAGCCAATCATGAGTTGATTGTATTTTTTGCACATTGAGTCATGATATTTTATTAAGGCATTAATCCAGCAATTATGTTTGTTGTTCTGTTTCTGTGTAACGCAATAAAGATAATTGTTACCCTAGAATAATGATATTCTCAAACGTCCCTAGTCTAGTATTATTGTGGAGTGGGTTGCAATAATACATAACGACTAGCATATGTGGAGACTAATATGAGATATGTAGTCTACATATGGTTACAAGTTGGAGAACTTGTGTACTGGACCGACCCACCATGAGAACACTACATGGATCGTTATATGAGTGTCATAAGTGATTCTCATAGTGATCATGGTATATGCAATCCTTTGACCTAAGGTCATCAAGGTTCCCTACAAGTGAGTCACATACTTTGATACTTTCCTTTGTTGCTCGTACCTGAGTGAACTTGAAGGAGGTCACTGGGTATGTCACATATCATGCGGAGGGATTGTATGATCAAGATGGGATTTGTCCCTCCTATGTAACGGGAGTGATATCTTTGGCCCCCTTGATAGAGTGAGACTTAGAAAATGCATGGCCATGCTCGGATGAGTTGATATACGATATCAATGTCATCAGTTTAAGTTGGTCTACTTGGTAATCAAGAAACCAAAGATTGAGCTATACGAGAGTGACACATTCCATGTCTCGTGCTTAGTCTTGATATCTTGGACAAGGGGACAATGGCATATATCGGTGATGATCATAAAGGTTTTGTTGAATCACTGGCAATCTTGTCACTTGGGTAGCAATGATGTGTTGCTAGACACCGCTCATTGCTTATGATCATAAATGTGATTTATGATCATTGCCAACGTGGTAAGAGCCTATTGGGTCACACACATAGAGGTATTTGGATCATTAGAGTGCATGGGCTAATTATTTGGGTTATGGTTTCACTTTAATTTCGTATTAATAATGGGCCCAAGAGTTGAGCCATTATTAAGCCCAAAATTAAAGCCTAATTGGATTAGGGCTTTGAAACCCATTGGGCTTGGAAGTTGAGTCTCACTATAAATACAACTTTTAGTGAGAAATTCGCAGTTCTCCTTGCCCTAGCCTACCAAAAGGACTGCCGTACTCTTCTCTTCCAATTCCTTAGAGGACGCAAGCTAGCACTACGAATGCAAAAGAAACACATCTGCCGGGATGTGGTGGAAGCGTGGTGATCCCGAGAGGCTTGTGTGGATACCATAGAGAGCTTGAACACGTCAACTGTTCAGGTTTTGTGATTTGTCTCTACAGTTGAGTGAGAGATCTCAATAGAAAATTAGGTATGAAAATTTTTGAACACCCGGTTTACCCCGTTTCCCTTGGATCCTGGAGGGTTTCAATTAATTTCCGCTACGCTGTTTGGCCCCCAAAACCCAACACTTTTCACTCAACTTCCCTTCATTCTTTTCTCTTGGAAATTCTCCTTTTTTCCCCCCTCATGTTCACTCTTCTCACGTAGCCTCTTGGATGTTCTCCCAAATTGCCTCTACTTCGGCCCTTAACTTTCACCTTTTTTCCTTTTCTCTTAACCTTACTTTGAAGGTTTTTTTGGTCTTCCAATATTTTTCGTGGTGATAGTGGAACAATCATGATTGGCCTCCTTTGGTGGAAAATGAATACACATTCTTCTCTCCATCATGTGAGACCTTCCTATCAACCTGCCACAGTCTTTCGAGTAAGATGTGGTAACCTTGCATGAACACAACATTAGAAAGCTCTTGATCATAGTAAGTACCAATGTTAAAATTAACCAAAACTTGGTTAACTATCTTTACCTTAGCCACATCATTCAACCATTGAAGCCTGTACGGTTGAGGGTGCTTTTGTGTTGGAAGCCTCATCTTCTCAACCATGGTGGGGCATGCTACATTGGTACAACTCCCTCCATCAATGATAAGGCTACAAACTTGGCCTTGGACACGACACCTTGTATGAAAGATGCACTCCCTTTGGTTGGTCTCATCCTTGACTTGCACACTTAGAGCTCTTTTTACAACAAAGGTAAAGTCTCCCTCTTTGGGCTCTAAGGTGTTTGTGGGCATGTCTTCTAAATGTGATGTTTCTCCCATATGATCTTGCAAAGCATCTTCATCCTTAGATGTAAG
>SMDT01001424.1:0-90463 GCA_005392925.1 Aquilaria sinensis
TTAATTCCCATGATATAAAATAAATGCATAAATTAATCCGTACTTGGTTATCATAGAAGAACCGAGTGATAGTCTCCTTGATTAAAAAAAACCTCTTTACGCATGTTGCGAAAGATGTGACTTGTTGTGAACACCCATAATTAGATATTTAATTAGAATGGAAATACAAGTAACTAAATAGGCTGGTTCATAGCCAATACTTGGCCAGAATTCTCTTTTTGATGATACAGAAGTGTGGAGGGTGAAATAGAATAAATAGAGCCTTCAGAAATTGTGTTTGCAACTTCGATTTGCATAATTCTATTGCCCTCTATTTATAGAGGATGAATTGGCAGTTATGGAGGGTCATAACCCTTCATAATAGAGTCATAACGCTTCATAAAAAGTTGTATTATTTCACCACAAGGTGCCTTTATCTACCCATAACTTCTTCCCTTAAAATAAGGTAATAACTACCCTTGGAAAGGATGTGTTGGTTCGGCCATACAGTCACAACTCTTCTAAGAGTTGTGTCTCCTTAAATCAAAGCCATAACCACCTTCTAAAGGTTTCTAAATTCGCCTAAAACATGAACCTTCACTAAAAGTCATGTTATTTCACTAATCATGGTAGTTATAGTGCATAACTACCTCCCCAAGGGCCATTTATATTAGGATAGATATATCTTTGCATCTAAAGATCATATCACTTCATAATATGAGTAGTTATGAGGTGATTATTAATCGATTATCCCATGTTTTAAGATTGTACATAGACACATCACACAATCACCATATGCCAACTTCTTATTGGTTCTAATGTGATGACGTGTTACACATATGCGCCACATCATCTTAATCACTTTACTACCTCTAGTTAACGTTAGCAGTGGTGATGTGAGTTAATGTGACAACACCAACATATGGTATGACCATACCAAGCAATTGTAAAACATGTATATCTTAGCACGTTTATGGAATTCAATAATCACTCTTGTGAACTAAATTCTGACACCTGTTGGATGGATTCAACCTGGACTGTTCATAGTTCACAACAAACCTTTCCCACTACATTAATGAATAATGTGGTGTTGGGTTTCGGGAGCCAAACAGCGCAGCGGAATTTAACCGAAACCCTCCAGGATCCAAGTGAAATGGGGTAAACCGGGTGTTCGAAAATTTTCATACCTAATTTTTGGTTGAGATCTCTCACTCAACTGTAGAGTCGAATCACAAAACCTGAACAGTTGACGTGTTCAGGCTCTCTATGGTATCCACACGAGCCTCTCGGGATCACCATGCTTCCACCACGTCCCGGAAGATGCGTTTCTCTTGCGCTCGCAGTGCTAACTTGCATCCTCCAATGAATTGCAAGAGAAGAGTGTGGTTGTCCTTTTGGGAGGCTAGGGCAAGGAGACCTGTGAATTTCTCACTAGAAGTTGTATTTATAGTGAGACCCAACTTCCAGGCCTAATGGGTTTCAAAGCCCTAATCCAATTAGGATTTAATTTCGGGCTTAATAATGGCTCAACTCTTGAACCCATTATTAATACGAAATTAAAGTGAAACCATAACCCAAATAATTAGCCCATGCACCTTAATGATCCAAATAGCTCTATGTGTGCGACCCAATAGGCTCTTGCCATGTTGGCAATGATCATAAATCACATTTATGATCATAAGCAATGAACGGTGTCTAGCAACACATCATTGCTACCCAAGTGACAAGATTGTCGGTGAATCGACTAAACCTTTATGATCATCACCGATATATGCCATTGTCCCTTTGTCCAAGATATCAAGACTAAGCACGAGACATGGAATGTGTCACTTTCGTATAGCCCAATCTTTGGTTTCTTGATTACCGAGTAGAAAAACTTAAACTGATGACATTAATATCGTATATCAACTCATCCGAGCATGGCCATGCATTTTCTAAGTCTCACTCTATCAAGGGGCCCAAAGATATCACTCCCGTTACATAGGAGGGACAAATCTCATCTTGATCATACAAATCCCTCCACATGATATGTGACTTACCCAATGACCTCCTTCAAGTTCACTCAGTTACGAGCAACAAAGGAAAGTATCAAAGTATTTGACTCACATGTAGGGAACCTTAATGATCTTAGGTCGAAGGACTACATATACCCTGATCACTATGAGAATCACTTATGACACTCATATAACGATCCATGTAGTGTTATCATGGTGGGTCGGTCCAGTACACAAGTTCTCTAACTTATACCCATATGTAGACTACATATCTCATATTAGTCTCCGCATATGCTAGTCATTATGTATTATTGCAACCCGCTCCCCAATAATACTAGACCAGGTACGTTTAAGAATATCATTATTCATGTGAAGTCATGGCCAAGCACACTTATCATCAAAGTATAGCAGTGGTAAGTAGTAAGAACTTTTTTCCTAAGGAACAGAGGTTGTCTGCTATACTCAACCTTTCTCTATTATCTAACTGTCAGTTAAAGATGTTTATTTAACTAACTACTATGAATTAACTAAACTAAACTAATGCAGCAAAATAAACTACTAACTATTAACCCATGGTGGAAAATAACTAAGATAATCAATAATAAGAAACCTCATACTTAGAATCAAATCTTACTAGAAATTCCTTTGTGTTGTTTTTACTTTGGTTTAACAAGATTATGATTTACTTGGATTGTAGAGTACTACCTAATGTAGATTAGTTTCCTATTATTGCCATTACACTTACCCTATTCTTAAGTCACCAATTGGGTGTATAGGCCTATTATGCTTCCTAAGATTGCCTTACAAGTCCTATGGCCTACTACTAGGTTTCACCCTAGTCTGGAGGTATTACATAGCACCTATTCCTCCCAGTTATGATATTACCCCTTTTATCCAACAGTGATCCCTAAAAAACATACTAAAAACTACTTGACATATGATCATCATCCCACATTGAATTAATAGGCTAGCTACTATTAATCAACATAACAATGAATATTGGATAAATTGCAAGAAAAACACATAATCATATTAAAATAGAAAAGCAATCACAATCACAAAATCATCCTAGGGTTCATCTATTCTAAGTATGAGTTGGAAAAGTTTAGCTCATATGTTATAAAATAAATACAATAGAATCAGAAGAAAACTAAAAAAAGAAAAATCAATAGGTGAATTTCTTATTCTCCAAGAGAGCTTGAATCTGGCATTCATAAAATAATGTTGATCATCAGAACTGCCTGTTGTAGCCTTCCTTCATCAAAAACTCTCCTTTGTCTATGTTTTTCACCATCTTGGTCTTCCCAGATAGCCTTTGGCCATCTCTAGGTACCAGGACCCCCTCCTTCTTCTTCTCTTTGAAACCCCTAAAAGTAGCTCCAAAAACCTTAATAATGTACAAACACAAGCTATAACATAAGCGTGTTTGGGCAAACACGGTTTCTAACATAGGCGTGTTATAGCCTATGTTCGACACTTGGAGTGTAAAAATTGTGAACTTTAATGACATGGCTAGGAACACGGCCATCTAACTAAACATAGGCATGTAAGGCACTATATGGGCATGTACCAAGGAAGGTAAGCTCCAAAACTTCGCCAAAATTTGCAATTCATCTCCAAAACTTTGCAGAAATCCTTCCTAACTCAAATGAAACTAAACTATGACCTCAAAATAAAAATGAACTAACTAAGCACCATATTCTAGCTTAAAAATATCAAAAGAAAAGTAAATACAAAGGACAAACATATAGAAAACATGACTAAATATGAGCATATTCGTATTTTTCCCCTACACTAGAACATTTGCTTGCCCTTAAGCAAAAACTCAAGAAAGAAAACCAAAAATTTTTTTAAAACTTTGAAATTGATTATAACATAGAATCATTCCTTGAGCAAAAAGATATAGAGAAGATTGAGACTTTAATTATCTTAAGAAATTAACAAGACTACCAAGCATGCAACTTTTCCCATCTAACACTTTTAAAAAAAAATTAATTTAATGGGAACAATTTATTCTCAAGCTAGCAACCCATATCTCTCAAAACTTAAAGGATAACATCAAATTGTCAACCAAATTAAAAAACACAAACCACACCAAGCCAGAGCTAACTATGTGTAAACTTTCAAACCACAAACCATGGTTGGGCAATTAATTGATTTTTTTTTCAACTTCTTTTTCTTTTCTTTTCAATCACTTTTTGTCATGTGCCAAAAACTTTTGTAACAATTGTACCTTATAGGAGCTCTGTCTATACTCAAGCTAATCCTCAACACAATCCAAATTGGCCTTTTGATCATACTCATGCTTTTAGCATCTTTTCTAGTTGTAATCAACTCTTGCCTTAAGAGAATACCACAAACTACTTCAACACTAAAAATAATGGAGTAGCATATATTCATACTTTACTTTACTTTATCAATAATCAACCACTAATCCATCAACCAAACTTCTCATCAATCCAAAAAAGAAACTCAAAACTTAGCATGCTTTGAACAATGTACTAAACCTAAAAACATGATGCAAAAATAGTTTCTTGAAACCATCTTCCACTAGCTTGCTAATGAATCACAAAAACATTTTAAAAGTGGATTAAGCACCAAAGTGAAAGTTTAGGAATCACTTACTTGGTCTTCAAGTTAAGAAATCAAGACATTAAATTAACAACCCCTATCTAATAAGAACATGCCCAATAAAATGATTCAAAATATTAAGCTCCAAAAAAATTTTAAAAATATTTAAAATTCTAAAAAATATTACTAAAAAGATATAAATAAGCAAAAACAAAATAAATAAGGGCTAAAAAACAAAATCCACTCCCCCTACACTTAAATTGTACATTGCCCTCAATGTACTAGCATGAGAAATAAAGTGAAAAAAAATGAGTGATAGAAACTAATATTACCCTTGAAAAGAAAAATCTTAGTTGCTTGTTGTGCAAGCCAACGTTCCAAAAAGAAAATTCCAACAAGAAGGTTGAGTCGGCCTTCCAATTGAAAATTTAAAGGCTTCCAAAGAAAATAGGAAAGATGATAAACCACAAAAATAAAGTAAAAAAACATAAGCAAATATAAGAACTAAAATGAAATAGTATTAAAACTAATCACAAAAGCAACTGATGCTCCAATATCAAAACACAAGTAGCAAAGAAAAATAAATAACAAAAACATAAAGTAGGAATATGAGCAATATCCACAGTTACATAGCCATTAGCAATAAAGAAACCACAATAAAGAAAATAGAACTCTAGCTTAATTACATCCATAGTTCATGCCTTAATATCACTAATAGCAACTAGCAAACAACCATAATAAAGAAAATAGAACTCTAGCTTAATTACATCCAAACAAACCAAATTAGAACCATGGAGACATGAAGAAAATATTCCAAAAAAATAGCCTTAGCCTAGGTGTACTTCCATTGAGTTCTTGAATAAGGAAACAAAGAAAAACTAGAATAAACAAGGTAGACTTTGAATTAAAGAGGAAGAGGGTTGATGATACATTACAGAGCTCAAAATCAAACAAAACCTCTGGTTCCCCAAGCCTTGGGTTGTAGGAAAGCATGTAATTTGCAACTAAGATTGCCAAAGAAAGTTAAGAGGCTTTTTAGGCCACTAGGGTTCAACACAGTCATGTGCACAGGTGTGAACATGTCCATGTTACTTAAAATTGTGAGGGACACCGTTTCTAACATGGGCGTGTTAGTAACCGTGTGAGGCTTTTGGGCCCTAATTAAGAGTGATTTAAATATGAAACATGAGATTTATAAAATGGTCATGCTAACAACCATTTAGAATGAACACAGACATCATTATGGGCATGTTATAGATCGTGTTTAGGCTTTAGAAGTTGAAATGTTTGCATACACAAACCTAAACATGGGCTTGTTATGGGCAATGTACAAGGAAAAAGCTCATTAACATGAATGAGGTGTACACCATGTTTAGAGTTTGTTGACCCTTAAATCTCTTTAAAAAAATTAGAGCAACATGAGGGCAAGCATAGGCAAGTATACAAGCGTGTTAGTCAGCACAATTAGTAACAAGGGCATGTATGTAACCGTGTTTTGGCTCTATGTTTCAAAATGTGTAATTTTAGAAAAAAAACACATTTCATAACATGGGGGTGTACATGACTATGTAACATAAACACGTTCTAACACATGGGCATGTATGCACATGCGTTTAAATTCTAGAGTGTTAAGTTTTTGATAGATGCAAGTAAGAACATAGTTATGTATGAGACCGTGTAAAACATCACACTTTCTAATATAGCTAGAACATAAACCGTGTTTGGCTATTATAGTTCAAATAAAAAGTCTCATAAATAAATCAATTTTAATAAATCAAACATGGATATGATTAAGACCATGTTGGGTAACACTAATCTGCACAGGGGCGTCTTTAACGGCATGATTGGCTCCTAGATTTTGACAATTTTTGCAAACTTACCCAAAATTGAATCCAACCTTTTTCACACCATTTTCAGCACTAAATTCCTTTTAAAAAACATTAGATTACTGCATCGACAGCACAGATTATAGGATTGCTGAGCAACCAAAAGCTAGTTAAACCACTTTAATATAAAATAAAATAAATGAAGATAAATGAAATAGAGAATTCAATGCTTGGGTTGCCTTCCAAGAAGTGCTTGGTTTAATGTCGGCCACAAATGTTCTAAAGCCCTAATTAAAACTTGGTTCTTGGTGGTTGAATATGATGTCCTCTTGATTGATGCCGGCAATCTTGCCTCCAAAATACCACTTAAGTTGGTGGCCATTCACCCTAAAAGTTCTGTTTTGAGGATGCTTGATCTCTACAACACCAAAATAAAAAACCTTCCTTGATATAAATGGCCTAGAGCAGTGTGATTTAAGCTTATGTAGAAAAAGCCAAACTTGAGCATTGTAGATTAATACCCGATCATCTGCTTGAAACAATTTCCCTTACTTTATCCTTGTATTGTGCCATTTCTTCACCTTCTCTTTATCGATTCTAAAGTTTTCATAGGTGATAGCCGAAGGGCTATCGCCCACAGGACCCTTGGATTAACAGATCTGGCACCACCCTCAGAAGATCCATAGAACCAACCTCAGAGGAACGATCAACCTCAGAAGAAGGGCTTAGTACCACCCTTACATGAATAATCTCGAAAGAGGGCTCAACGCAACCCTCGGAAGATAACACAGGCAACCTTGGAAAAGGAGAACTACCACCTTCAATAACATAAAGATCTCCCGAGCATGATTTATGCCTCCCATAAGCTTCTCTTAACCACCTTCGGAGGAGATTGTACTGCCGTATGGGTTCTCAAGTCCCTGACGAGTCCTAAAGGAAAATGACAATCACAGTTTTGAGGGACAACTGACAGGAACCTTGCACATGTCTCTACCCTTTAAACATAACCGCCTGTAGACAGCTAGAGACACCTTTCCCTGAAGGTACAAACTAAATGTCCAACAAATCTGGCTAACCACATTTCCTAATCTACTCAACTTGGGTATAATGGCCTTCTCCTCCATGCTTGCTATAAATACTTAGAAGGCTCTCAAGTAATATAGGATACTCAAGACATCTTCTATTTCTGCTCTCTACTTTTAGCAACCTCTTCCTCATATATTGACTTGGCGTCAGAGATCCCTCCCCCACAAAAACACTCTTGGGAGCTCCTAACCTATGTTCTTCAAGTGCTGCAGATATCACTCAAGCGAAGTTCTACCGGAGGTCCAGTATGTCCTACCTCAAAGATGTCCTCGAGCATCATTTGGCGCCATCAATGGGAACTCACTCCCAGGTTGTTGTCGTAGAAACTCGGCATTCCAAGGACAAGTGTATCTCGAAGTCCCAGTCCATGCCTGAGCCTCTGGTGGAAAATGATCAAGCACGGCAGGGCCTTCGTTGCCAGAGGATAAACATCCTTTGACAGTCACTATAGGCATCCTGTGCGACTTCCAGCCCTCTACAGTGGCTGAAATGACACAAAAACTTAACCAAAGATGGTCACATGCACGTTCTTATGCAAGGATCCCATCCCCAAAGGTTCATCCGGAGAAGGGGCACCAGTCATCCCAATGGAGTTCCCCTAACATGAGCCCCTACAAAGAGTCTTTCATGGAGAAATGACCGTTGTGTAGGCGGTACATGGCAAGGTCTGGATGGCATCAGAGTCCTTCCCTTAAGGAGAAAACTTTGTCTTCTCACTGTCGAAGTTGCTCCCTGAAAAGAGCACATTATTCTCCTTTACTGCAGGTTCCCTGGCAACGGGGAGAGGACAGTACCACTGTCCAAATGGAAAAAATCTTGGAAAGGTTGGACAAGGTTGAGAGACAAATCTCCGAAAAGTCCGTCTGATCATGGTTATCTGAGACCTTCACTAGAGATTAGTCACTGTTCACTCGGGTGGTAGTGTAAGCACCAATGCCCAGTGACTTCTAGGTACCTTGCCTAGAGACCTATGATGGGCAAAGAAATCCTCAAGCTCATCTGACCAAGTATAAGGATAGTACAGTGCTTTACATTGTTGATGATGCCACCCTTTGCAAATGTTTCAAAGTGACTCTCTCCGAACCAGCAACTGCGTGGTATAACTCCCTGGCACCCGAAACCATTATGGGTTTCCAAGATTTGTCCACTGCATTCATCTAGCAATTCATAGAAAGCAAGCCGATAGCGAACATGCCCGTTTAAATGTTTGACATAGCCCAAAATAGTGGGGAGACCATTCAGGACTATGTCGAAAGGTTCAACTGAGAGGCCCTCAATGTCCCTAACTTCCATGTGGAGATTCGGATCCTCACAATGATCTAAGGTTTCAGAAGAGACTCCCAACTCTTCTACAAGTTCTCCAAGGACCCCCTGGAAACCTTAAGGGGGTTTTACAGGAGAGCCAAATGGCACATGGCCGCTGAAAATATAAGGATAGGAGGACAGAAAACGGACAATCAATACTCCAAAAGTCAAGGTCACTAGCCATGATTCCGTAGTGACTGACCTCGAAAAACAAGAAGTGGGGAATATTTTAATGGCTTTGGAAAGACAACGAATGTCAATACAACTGTCGAAGCTAATGATTTCAGAAAACTAGAAGAACATGAAGAAGACTGCCAATTCCATTGAGACCATGGCCATGACACAGAGGATTATTTTTTACTAAGGAAACACATAAAGCCTTCATCAAACAAGGCCAACTTCAAAAGTATTTGAGAATACCCTCACCCAAGCAAAGGGGCAAAAGAGAGGATGAGCAAAAAGGAAAAGATGAGGAGTATGATTAAGACAGATGTAAAACAAACCAAAGTCTGTGAAAGCACCCACCACCTTCAGCTGGGGTAATCTAGACAATCACCACTAGAATGCCTTCAGTTGAGAGAAAAAAATGGTACGGAAGATAGCAATGATGAAGTTTGATAGCCCCACGAACAAGCTCACCCGGAGGGATGGGTTTATGGTGAAGTTTCCACGTGACGATTGATGAATACTCATAAGTGTATTGCTATTAAGGGTTTAAATCATCATTATACACTTTGAGTATGATTAATTTCTATATTCTAAGCATTTTTCCACCGAGTTACTATTCACACACATTTTTACTATTCATAATTACTATTCATCGACTTACTGTTCATACGCATATTTCACTATTCATATGCGTATTTACTGTACATATGTGGTTTACTGTTCATTAATATTAAAATATATATATTAAATAATTATTTTTTTTATATAGGTAAAATCATCACTTGGGGTCCCTTCACGAGAAAAATCATATCTGGAGCTGTACGCGTTGGAACTGAGTGATTCCAAATTCATCTGAAAGCCAACACATAGATCTTCAACTTTGCTTCATTCTACAAGCTAGTTTGATCATTTTCATTGCCAAAATTTGATTATAGGTGAGACCATTTGTTCTTTCATGTGCTAAAGAGCAATTCGGTAGAAAAATCATAACTTGAGCTACATATGTCTGATTTGAATGAGCAAACTATCAATTCGAATCTAAAGAAGAGATCTACAAGTTCTGTGCTTTGAGGAAGAGCTGATTCAATGTCTATGATGGTCAAAAAATTTAAAAAAGTTGCAGCTTGCCTTTGTTGATTTGTATTTACCTACATTTTACTATTTTACTATTTCACCCACCCCAAAAACTCTATAAATAGGCACCTTGGGCGGGAGGATGAATTTATGCCATTTTTTAGGCCTCATTTATGTTTTTTTTATCAAAGTTAGCTTTTCTCCTTTGTTCTTATTCTTGTTTTCAATACCGAAGCTTTGTCTAAGTGTTTTCTTCTTGTTCTTCTTCTTGTTCTACCTTTGATCTTTCAATCCATGTTCATTTCATCTTTCTACATGTTATTTACTTTTATTATGACTAACTAATCTTCCTTTTGCTAAGGTGAAAGAGTGAAGCTTTTGATACAGAGGTTATAATTGATTTGAATGGATCACAACGTTAACGGTATTTTCTTCCTTAATCTATTTAACTTCCCTCCTTGTTAAGTAGGAGTCTTGATTCATCATAGTCAAATCATTGGCACAAAAACTGCTTGATTCTCTCTGTAGAACATGGCTTTACCGGCTATATTAGAATCTTAAGTTATTATAGACAAAGGTTGACATGATGGATACTTGAACCCATTAGCAAGCGTTGGAGTTTTAAGATCAATGAAAGTTAATACTAACTAAATTCCCTTATTGGAACCTCCTTTATGTGTGGATCTCAATTGAGTGGTAAGATGAGCTAAAATTAATCATAACCGATATATTAAAAATGGATCCCTTAACCTTACCTATTTTATTTGAATTTCAATTTTTAATCAACACTTGTTTACACCTTTCACGAAAACCTTCTTTATTAAATATCTATAATTTGTATTTCTTAATTCACTTCCCTGTGGTTCGATACTCGGACTCCCGAGATTTTATTACTTGCAACAATCTACACTTGGGTTACAATTACTAGAGTGTAGCAACGATCCTCTTTTTATCATTGTTAGGATTAGAAATTGGGATGTTAAGATAGTACTCTTAGATGATGGCTCAAACATAGACATCCTTTTTGGAAACCTACTACCAAGCTTGGGTATCAACGAGAACGAGCTCAAACCAATAACTTCACCCACCTTCGGAGTAGGACCTGCCAAACTCCCCGTATTGGGATGGATTGACCTCCCACTCATGCTAAAGGGTACTTTGGTAAAGATGGGAGAAGAACTCTTTGCATCCACTATGACAAGGTTCATAGTCATAGACATTCCATCATCTTACAACACCATCCTTGGTAGACAGACACATGGCAACCTTCACCTCTAAACGAACGTAAAGTACCTAATTGTCATGTTCGAGGTGAAAGAAGGAGACTTTGAAATATACTTCGATCAAGCTGAGGTCAGGCAGGTGTTTCTCAAAGCAAGACAAAACCCTCCTAAGGTTCACATCCAGACTTAGGAGAAGGACAACATACTTGCCAAAGATAGGCTAGAAGGGGAAAAGGGTGATAGCCGGAAAATAAAAACCGATGATGTTGAATTAGTTCCTAGTGAAGCACTTGGATCGAGAAACAGCTGGTTGAAGGTGAAAAAGAGAGACTTATATCCATTTTATTAATGATCAAAGATCTATTTGCCTACTCCTTGAAAGTGTTGTGCCCAAAAGCCAATCATGAGATGATTGTATTTTGCACATTAAATCATAACATTTTATTAAGGCATTAATCCAGTAATTGTGTTTGTTGTATTGAATCTGTGTCACATAATCAAACGTAATTATAACTCTAGAATAATAGTATTCTTAAAAGTACTTGGTCTAGTATTATTGTGGAATGAGCTGCAATAATACATAAAGACTAGCATATGTAGAGACTAATATGAGATATGTAGTCTACATATGGGTAAAAGTTGCAGAACTTGTGTACTGGACCAACTGACCATGAGAACACTACATGGGTCATTATATAAGTGTCATAAGTGATTCTTATAGTGACATTGTATATGCAGTCCTTTGACCTAAGGTTATCAAGGTTCCCTACATGTGAGTCACATACTTTGATACTTCCTTTTGTTGCTTATAACTGAGTGAACAAGAAGGTGGTCATTGGGTATGTCACATATCTTCCAGAAGGTTTACATGATCAAGATGAGATTTGTCCCCCCTATGTAATAGGAGTAATATCTTTGGGCTCATTGATAGAGTGAGACTAAGAAAATACATTGCCATGCTCGGATGAGGAGATATACAATATCAATGTCATCAATTTAAGTTATTCTACTCAGCAATCAAGAAACCATAGATTGGGCTATACGAGAGTGACACATTCCATGTCTTGTGCTTAGTCTTGATATCTTGGACAAATGGACAATGACATATATGGATTATGATCATAGAGGTTTAGTCGAATCACTGACTATCTTGTCACTTGGGTAACAATAATGTGTTGCTAGACACCGCTCATTGTTTATGATCATAAATGTGATTTATGATCATTGCCAATGTAGTAGCCTATTGGGTCGCACACATAGAGCCAATTAGATTATTTGAGTGCATGGCCAAATTGTTTGGGTTTTGGTTTCATAATAATTTCATATTAATAATTGACCCAAATGTTGAGCCATTAATGAAGCCCAAAATTAAGCCTAATCGAATAAGGGTTTTAAAACCCATTGGGCTTACGAGTTGAGTCTCACTATATATACATCATATAGTGAGAATTTCGTAACTCTTGCTCTAGCCTCCCTAAGGATGAAATGAGAAGGGTTCTGAAAGTTCCAGCCGTATTCTTCTCTTGCCATTCCTTGGAGGACGCAAGCTAGCACTACGGGCGCAAGAGGAATGTACCTACTGGGATGAAGTCGAGGCATGGGGATCCCGAGAGGCTCGTGTGGATACCATAGAGAGCTTGAACATATCAACTGTTCAAGTTTGTGATTTGACTCAACAATTGGGTGAAAGATCTCAACCGAACTATGTATAAATTTTCAAACACCCGATTTAACCCGTCTCATTTAGATCCTTGAGGGTTTCGATTATATTCCACTGCACTTGTTTGGCTATCAAAATCCTACAATGCCCAGGATAAGTCCAAACATAATCAGCCATAGTCTAAAAATATGCCCTAAAGCAAAGCAAGTTCAGCAAACGAAGTGCAGCACCTTGGCACATAAGAACAACTTCGTCAAAAATGAGATCCAATTACTAATGGAAGCCGATATAATAAGGGAAGTTAAATACCCTGACTGACTCAACAACATCATTGTTGCTACCAAGGAATGGAATGATAAGCTCTGAATGTGCATTGACTTCCAAAATGTCAATGATGTTTGTCCCAAGGACTCATATCCTCTGCCTTCAATAGACCAACTAGTAGAATCCACTGCCAAATATGGGCTTTTGAGTTTCTTCAATGCATTTAATGGGTACCACCAAATTCAGATAAACCTTAAAGATGAGGGAAAAACTTCATTCATTACCGATTGTTAGGACATATTATTAAGCCAAGATGCCCTTCAGACTGAAAAATGCAGGAGCAACATATCAAAGGTTGATGAACAAGGTTTTCAACTCCAAGATTAGGAGAAATATAGAAGTATACGTCAATGATATAATAGTTAAAAGCAAAATACCCAACAATTATATCATGCACTTGAAAGAAACTTTCCAGCAACTTTGGACATTCAAAATCCATCTCAACCCCGAAAAATGTGTATTCAGAGTAACAGCCAACAGATTCCTTGGTTTTATGGTGTCTAAGAGAGGCATAGATGCCAATCCAGAAAAAGTCAAGACCTTGCTTAAGTTCCAAACTCCTGCAACCACCAAGGATATCCAAAGACTTACTAGAAGGATAACAGGACTTAGTAGATTTATCTCCAAATACGAAGATTGATGCCGACCATTCTTCAAAGTGCTCACTAAAGTAGCCAAAATGAAGATAAGCTTGATGTCAAAGAACACCCTGGAATGAAGAATGTCAAAAGGCTTGGGATGAACTCAAGAATTACCTATCCCACCTACCAACACTTTGGCAACTTAGGGAAGGAGAACCCCTCATCCTCTACCTCGCAGTCAATGAAAAAGCAGTAAGTTTGGTTCTGGTGAGGGAAGAATGAGGAAAACATTGGCTTGTATATATGCTAGTAAGTCATTACACGGTGCCAAAGTTAGCTACCCAACATTGCAAAAAGCCATCTATGCCTTAGTCATGGCAAGCAGAAGACTTTGGCCTTACTTCCAAGGACACTACATTATGGTCTAAAGTAACCTACCCTTTCGGGATATCATGAAAAAGGTGGACTATTCATGCCAATTATCAAAATGGTGCATTGAGCTTTATGAGTATGACATTACATATGAACCAAGGAAGACAATTAAAGCTCAGGCCTTAGTAGATTTCATTACCCAAATACTTGAGATTGAAGAAGCGCTGAGTAACATCGGTTATGAGCAACCCAAATGGGAGCTTTACCTAGATGGCACTTCAAGATTAGAATACCAGGGTGCCAGAGTAATACTTCAAGGACCCAAGGGTATGGAAGCATCGAAGGCTATCAAATTCGGATTCCACATCACCATTAATATTGTCAAATACGAGGCTCTCATAGCAGGCTTAAGATTGGGGAAAAAAGTTGGTGTAAAAAATCTAAATGCCTATAGTGATTCATAATTGATGGTTCGCCAGACGCAGGAGAATATGGGGCCAAGGACCCTAACATGGCAATACCATGACCTTGTCAAAAAGTTATTCCAAGAATTCAACAAGGTACAAATAGAAAAGGTACCACAGAAGAAAAACATGGAAGCAAATATATTGGCTAAGTCAAAACAGTGCACCGAAGTAATTCATTCCTCAAGCATCACCGTAATGGTACTTACTACCTTGAAAAAAGGATGGAAGGACCCTATAAGGGACTACCTGACAAGTTCCTCTTTACCCAAAGACCCTCAAGAAGCTGCAAAGGTGCGAAGTCAGTTAAAGAGATACTTCATGATTGCAGAGGAGTTGTACCGACAAGGGTACTCAAATCCCTTGCAAAGGTGCATCAATGAAGAAAACGCTAAAGCAGTCCTGAAAAAAGTTCACGAAGGAATATGTGGATCCCACATTGGCACAGATGCTCTTGCCAGAGTACTACTTTGGCAAGTATATTTTTGGCCCACCATAAGAAAGGATGCTAGGTAGTTTGTCAAATGATGCAGCAAGTGTCAAAGACACACACCCATCCAAAGAGCACCTTTGGAAGCAATAACTTTGGCAAACAACGCTTACCCCTTGCCGTATGGGGAATTAACCTCATAGGTCCCCTCCCTATGGCTCTAAGGGGTGTTAAGTATTGTATTGTGGTAGTAGATTACTTCACAAAGTGGATTGAAGTAGAACCCTTAGCCACAATTTTGGCTTAGGACATTCAGAAATTCATCTGGAAGAACATCATATCCAAATTCGGTTTTCTAAGGGTGATAATAGTGAACAATGGTTCCTAATTCATTAACAAGGGTTCTAAGAATTCACCACCAACCTCAGCATAAAATTGCACTTTGCCCCAGTTGCCCATCCTCAAAGCAATGAACAAGTTGAAGTGTCCAACAGAACACTGAAAGATGGCCTAAAGAAGAGGTTGAATGAAGCCAAGGGAAAACGGCCCAAAGAACTCCAGAGTGTACTATGGAGTTACCAAACAACTCCTCAAAGAGCTACTGGGGAAACACCTTTTTCACTCATGTTCAGTACCAAGGCTCTTATCCCTATTGATATTATAAAGCCTTCTGTCATAGTACAAGTATTCGATGAAGAAGGGAACAACATCGGCTTAAGAACCAAACTTGAGATAATTGATGAGCATAGGGAGATGGCCGAATTTAGAAGAAAAGCTTTCTAGCAAAGAGTAGCCATCGCATCAAACCTAAAGGTTAAACCTAAAAGAATCAAGATAGGAGACCTTTTCCTTTGAAAGGCAAAACTGGAAGCCTGAAAACCGTCTCATGGTGTACTTCGGGCAAATTGAGAAGGACCTTATTTGGTCATACATGAAGTTCATCCCAAAGTTTACCAACTCAAAAATGCTGAAGGAGAAGAATTAAAAACACATGGCATTCAGATTCTCTGAAGAAATTCTATACTTAGAAAATTTTAGAAAAAAATATACTTAAAGGAAGAAATTCCAAATGAGATATTGAAAAATTAGTGGTAGAAATTCCTGAAGGTATGCAAGTATTTTCTGAAGATGTTGTATGAATGTCAGAAATTATCCAACACTTCAAGAAAATTTTCATTGATCTCTTTCGGAGATGGTATACTATTGTGCCTCTTAACCATTTTGCCAAAGGGGGCGTATGCTACTGAAAATACTACTCTTTTCTTCACTGAAGGTGGTAAGACCTTGTGCCTCATAATGAAGTTGCCAAAAGAGGTACACATCGCCAAAGACGATAATTTTACCGAAAATGGTGAATAAGGAGTCAGTGGTTTCTCCGAAGATAGTGAATAAATTTTCTAAGTAAGCGAAGTTAGCTGAAGATGGTAAAAATGCTGAAGAAGGCTAAAATGACTTAAAGTATCAACACTTCTCATGGACTTAGCCAAAATTGTAGAATAAAAGCTATTATATTAAAGAAGAATAGTACAATAGTGAATTGCCAAAAAAAAAAGATAAGGAAAAGGATGAGAGCTACTCTTCAGCATCATCTTCGATCAAAGGCTCCTCAGCATCATCATCTTGGGTGTCTTCATTTATTGGACGTAGCTCCAGAAGATTGAGAAACTCCATCTTTGACCACTCCAAAGTAGGCCCTTTAGGAATGTCTAGGGATTGGAGGAAGGAAACTTTGAGGTTGGGGAAGTGTGAAAATATCTGATGGCAAGTAAGATAGAAGCCATCTTGAAATGAAGCCTTAATTGCCTCATCTACCTTCAGCTTCTTCACCTTCAAGTCTTCCACCTCCTTCTTCAGAGCTTCCATCTCCTTCTCCTTCTTCTTCTTCTTCTTCTTCTTCTTCTTCTTCTTCTTCCATTTTTCAACTGATCAAGCTCGACACCAAGTTTGGGATTTATCCCTATGGCCTTGGTCAAATCAGCCATCAAATCCTCATTCTCCTTCTAAAGGGCCTCCATCAAATAAGTTTGCTCTATTAACTTTGAGCCGAGGTCAGAAACTTTTGAAATATACTTTTTGAAGAATTCCTTTTTGCTCTCCACCACCTCTTGGTAAAGATTCACTAGTTCTTCCTTGGAAATTTTATTGAGCTCTCTATACTTGAGCCAAGAGTCCATGATAATCTCTTCAGCCTTAGCCAGATTTTATTTTGATTGACTTTGGACCGAAGTCTGCTTTGCTGACCATGCTTAAAAGTAGGGACCATAAGCAAGCATCTGCCAAAAAAAAAAATAGCACTAAGGGTGAAACAGATGTTTCAACATAAAAAATTATTCTAAGTATCAAGGATGAAGAAGTACCTGAGTCACTTGCATAGCTATCTGAGCAGCGATAATCTCTTTATTCAGACAAGAGTCCATTAGAGGTTGGAATGTGGCGTGGGTCATAATTCCCCTTTCCATCTAAGGAACCATCTTTTGACAATCCTTCGAGAATAAGTACATATCCTCGGTGAAAGTCCAAAAGGGCTCCCTCGAGACCCTTTCATTGGGGATCTTCGCATGCAGGCCTAAGCACGTCCAAAGACGTGGCCAAGGTCTCCGCCGCCGAAGTAAGGCTGACGGGGACAAAGAGGATAGCCACCTCAGATAAGGATTCCACTACCTCGGTGACACCTTTGGGGGTGGTGGAAGGAAATCTTCCTTAGCTTTTTTCTACCTTGGGGCTACCAAAGATTGCCTAGCGGAATTGCCCTTTCTTCCTTTTTAGAGCCTTCTTCTTTTGCTCCCCTTTCTCGGCTTGACCAAGGAACAAACTCTTGTAGAATGTAGCAGACCTGTCACCCATTTTTGCAAAGTAAAAAATATTAGTGCAAGTACAAAATTCACTAAGTAAAACTTGAAAATGACTTACTCTCTACAAGGGCCGCATAAGACAATTCACCTCGAACGAGCAGAACCAGCCAAGACTTCTTCCCATCCATTGTCGGCTTTGGCATATCTTTGTCAGTAACATGCTCCTTAATGATCTCCAATTCCTAAAGGACCTCTTCGGTCATTAAGTTTCACTAGATTGGAAATGGGCAAAGGGGCTATCATACCTGTGACTTGTACAGGCCCTAAGCTATAATAAGATGCACATATCAAGTACATTATTTGAATATATGATTAATAAAAGTCACAAGTGTAATATTAAGGGCTACACAATGTAATTGCCCTATGAGGGTGCCCCATATGCACTCTGTCTGAAACCCAAAGTGGAATTTAATGAAATGTAGTGAAACCATGATCCAAATGAAGCTATATCATAGTGCTAAGGCACATTGTGATATTGGGACTCAATTTGAAGGATTAAATTGGTCTCCTAACCAAGAAGCTGAGTGACATGAGCTGAGATACACAAAAAGGGACCCTTAGGTACACCCTAGTGTCCTCCTATTAGAGCTTAGAAACTCTAAAACCTAAAGGAGAATGTATGGATACAATGCCTATAGTAGAGATACCAATGTGGGTAACCATACACCTATAAAAAAATGTGGTGACTCTGCAGAAAGTGGCAGATACGCACTAGAGTGCACTAGAACACTCTTAAGTGCACCATTGTGCACCATTATGTGCAAATGGGTGCTTATGATGGCATAAAAGCTTATGGACTTGAAGGCATTCTATGGAAATGATATCTATTATTCAAAAGGCAATATGGGCTACAATGTGTACCAATGAGAGGTGGAAAACACTAAGGCAACATGAAGATACCTCAAGAGCCACTAAAGTGCTCTTAGGTGCATTCTTAAGTGAACTTATGTTCAAGACAGAGTTTGAGGGCCTAATTGGCTGAATGAGTTGTCAAAGTAGGTGCTTAATAAGCACCACATAAGAATTTAAGAAGTTTTAAACAAATTCCAAAGAGACTTAGGCTACTTTTAAAAAGGTTTTACCATGAAACAATTAAAAATTTTGGCGGCTTGGACAATTTGACCAGCTTTGGACTTATAGTCCTCAATAAACATTTGATGCAACTTCTTGGCCATTTCTTGGTAGCTTCCTAAGCCCATTCAACCTATCTAAGCACCTTCCATGCACTAAAAGAAATGCCAAAACAAAGAAAGGAAATAAACTAGTCAAAAGACTAGGTTGGCAACTTGGTAGGTCTTTTCGGCCACCGTTTGATTTTGGTCTCTAAGACCAAATTAGGGAAGGTTCCTAGCTATTTCTTGGTAGCCATCAAAGTGCATTAAGTCAAGCAAAAGAACTATAAAGGACTGAGACAAGAATAAAACAAAAAGGAAGCAAAACTAACTAAATCACGTGGTTATCAAGCCATTTAGCCAACCTTGTCACAAAGTCTTTTACGGCAACTTCCTAAGCCATTTTCCTAGTAATTTCCCATAGAATTTACTAACTAAGACTTAGTTCTGAGGTTTTCCAAGGACCATCAAAAATAATGAGAAAAAAGGGGACCAAAAGAAAGACTAAAACAATTAAAGAAAATGTAAATGACTTATTCAAGTCATTCGGCCACCGCCAATATCCAAGCCTCATTAAGGCAATTTGTTTGCAAGTGTTTAACCATTTCTTGGATATTTTCTAATATCCTATCTTTTTCAAACACTTTAGACATAAACCAAGAGTATATGGAGGCCAAGACATAAGCAAGAAATCCAATACAACACCAACAAGCCAAAACTGAGGCTACATTGATACATCCAAGATGGTGTCCTTCTAAAGCTACTGTCTTCTTCCTTTTTTCTTAAATTCTCATCACCATCTACCTAGTAGTACCCCTTCCTAAGTACTTTTAAGTTTTAGGAAGGAAAAGCTATGAAGAAGGATGGATGAAGAGTGAATCCAAGACAACCTCAAGCAAGCCTTGCACTTGGTGTTACATAAGTTGGTACCTATGTTTTTGAGTGAATGATCAAGCTTCCTTATTGCTTCTTGAGTATAGGTGATGACCTAATATGAAGCTTCTCCTTTTGTAATTTGAAGGGGAAAAGCTACCCTAGGTGATGGCTTAAGTCAAAGGAACCTAGAAGCTATGTTAATGGGCTATGTGTGCTTAATGCACTATGGTAAGCTAGCTAGTTTGCTTTCAACAAGCATAGGGTTTTTGCCCAAGTTGGGCCAAGCTTAACAATTACCTAGAGCTCTATGAAAAATAAGCTTAACAAGATGAAACTGCCAAAGAATCATGCTTGTTATGTTATGGAAACCTAGTGTTATGGTGTGTACGTTTATGTGCTTCTCTAATTCCATGCATGTATTAACCCCTTATCATTTATATATTTATTATGTATTATCCTATACATATTTTTCTTGGTGTTTTTTTTATGCAGGTACCAAAGAAGTTTAGAGGTTTATGTATATCAATGTTTTAAACATTGAATATGGCACTAGGTGCTGTTCAGATTCCTCACTTAGTACTTATGTACTCATGCCCTCTTTTTCCCATTTTAGGTAAAGAAGTGGAAGGCCAAAGGGCTTAGGAACCTCTATAGGGGGTCTATGTACAAAGAGGTAAAACTCTCAGTTATGGCTTATGAGGAAGGAAGCATAAAAAGGTTCACCAATCTAAACTGATGTTGTGTTTCTGTGTTATGTAAGCCTTGATGGCTATGGTGGGTGTTGCTATTGTTGGTTCAATCTTAGTATGGACCAGAACCAGGAAGGTCATGAATAATTAGTAGCCCAAATATCAAGTTAAAGTGAAAGTAGAAGTCTCAGTGAGTCTAGAGACTGTATAAACAGAAATGAGTGTACCATGCATAAAACCTTTTGAAACATCAAACTTTGGTGTTTTAGGCCATGTAGTCCTTGAAATTTTGGCTTGTATATAGCTGTATATGTAAAACAAGAGGACTAGGCTAGAATAAATGTGTGCCTGTACATTTTTTTGGGCCTAGATGGGCCATAGGGCATTAAGGAAAACAAACATTTATGGTTTAAATCTTATGGTGCATGTATCCATGTATGGTCATGGTTATTTCTGATGGAACTCTAAAAACATGTAAGGTCCTACTTCTACATGCATACTTAGCCCCTAAGCAATCTCAACTGAATAAAAACCTACCTATTGGTTAAATTAAGTAAACTTCACCAAGACTTAAAAAGCTTGTGATTCCCAATAAGATAAACTTTAAGTTAGGGTAAAGAATCCTAGGAGTCAGCGTCCAAGTCACCGTATAAAATCAACTGAGTAACTAAAATCCACTAGTTGTTAAGAATTTGATGAAAGGAGTAGGGAAAGGGTGAGTTGGGCCCTGACAGGGGCCGCAAAGGTGCCTAATTTTGCCAATCGGCTTCCACCTGTGTTTGGCTATGAAATTCCTCAAACTTGGACTCTAATTCAAGGGTTAGTAATTTCAACAAGTCCATCACATCAATTGCCAAAGTCCCAGAAGCCCACTTCGCTGGCAAATCCTTCCATTTTTCATCTATCTCCATAAAAAAGTACTTCTTCTGCCACCCTTGCCAGCTGTCCTTGGTGCCAAAAGTGAAAGTGAATTTCTTTCTCCCAGATCCCCAAGGAAGTAAGAAATAGAATCTCCCTTTTAGGATAGGCTAAAGTTTATAGTATTGCATGAAGAAGATAAAATGAGGAGCTATCTTAAAAACTCTACACATGCACAAAAATGCATTAAACTAGGAATATGAGTTTAGCTACATTTGGTTAACAACTATGCCATGAGACTGGCAAAAGTCACTAACCATCTTCAATGAGGGATACCAAAGGCCCACCTTTCGCTGGCACCTAAAAATGGTTACCTCTTTTTCTTGAGGTTGGTAGCTCGGCTCACCACGTTCAGGAACTCTTGTCTTAACATATGATGGAAGGAAAAATTTCTTGCACCACTTCTCTACCTTCTCTAAGGTCGCATAACTTAAGTGGGAATCAAGGGAACTCTAATCCTCTTTAGCAACACAAACTTCAGGCCCTGAAGATGCCATAAATCCTAAGGATCTATACTCTAAAAGAAAAATGAGAAGAAATAAAAGAAAGGTGACTTCAGGGAGAATACCCACTTATTCGGCTGTAGAGAAAACTTGCAAACTGTCATGAAAGGTTGCCGAAAATTGCTCTACCACAAGAAACCGCCAGTACAAAAAGGGAAGCTAGCAAAAAGAGAATAGGAGAACAGAGAACAAAGTGAGAAGTAAAGAACTTCGAAGGCAAAGTGAGGTTTATACAGCCCAAAGAGGGTAGGTGAAAGGACACCATAATGACCCTCTGCAGCCAAAGAAATGTAACTAATGTAATGAACTGGAAAGATTTCCACTAATCTGGTGACACGTGTCAGCTAGCAGAAAAAACAAAGGCATACCCCTTAATTTGTTAGGTCTATGTAACGTACATATTGAGATGGTAGGGCTATTCACTGGCGAAGATGAAGCGCTCTTGGGGGATTGTGTACATGGCAGGTGGCAAAAAATAAAATTCCTCAAACAGGAATCAAGCAACTTCGCCAAGAAAAAGTTTGGTTCAATGTAGCATATTTCTACTGAAGCTATAACTTTGCCAAAATAGAATATTGAAGTAAAAGCCAGCCCAAAGCTTGCCAAAAATACTTCACAAGGAATTTTGGCTCATAATCACAGAAAGCACAACCTCAAAAAATGAAAGGATCTTAGACTAATAAAGCATAAACTTACCAAAGGTACGATTCCACCAAAAGATGAGGGGTTTTTGGTTGAAAGCAACCTAGACTTGCCAAAGGCTTAACTTCGCCAAAGAAAATTCACCTTTCGCTAGAAGTAACCCATGTACATCGAAGGGGTAATACCGAGGGTGTAACCACAGTAGAAAAAGGAATATTTTACCTAAAAATTGCCTTTTCATGCCAAGGGAATAACTAACGGTGAAATTTTGATTAAAAAGTAGTCCTTGAACGCCAAGCATATAACTTTGGCGAAAGAAGGATAAACATTCGACTAAACACTAATGTTCCAAAGGTGTGACTTCAACAAAAAAATAAATCTTGAATTAAGAATAGCCCTAAGTGGCCAAGGGTGCAACTTCGATATATTTTTTGACTAATCGACAAAATGAAAAAACCAAATATACAACTTCGATTCTTCCGGATGGGGCATGTGATAGCTGAAGGGCTATCGCCCATAGGACCCTTAGATTGACATATTTGGCACCACCCTCGAAAGATCTATAGAACCAACCTCAAAGGAACAATCAACCTCAGAAAAAAGGCTTAGTACCACCTTCACATGAACAATCTCGAAAGAGGGCCTGATGCCACCCTTGAAAGATAACACAAGCAACCTTGGAAAAGGAGAACTACCACCTTCGGTAGCATAAAGATCTCCTGAGCACAATTTATGCCTCCTGTAAGCTTCTCCTAACCACCTTCAGAGGAGATTCTACTGCCGAAGGGGTTCTCAAGTCCCTGAGGGGTCCAGAGGGAAAACAACAAACACAATTTTGAGGGACCACTGATAGGAACCTTGCACACACCCCTACCCTCTAAACATAACTGCTTACAGACAGCTGGAGACAACTCTCCCTGAAGGTACGGACTGAATGTCCAACAAATCTAGCTTACCACGTGTCCTGATCTGCTCAACTTGGGTATAATGGCCTTCTCCTCCAAGCTTCCTATAAATACTTAGAAGGCTCTCAGGTAATATAGGTTACTCAAGACACCTTTCTTTCTACTCTCTACTTTTAGCGACCTTTCCCTCACATACTGACTTAGGTGTCGGAGATCCCTCCCCTCAAAAAACACTCCAAGAAGCTCCAAACCCACGTTCTTTGAGTGTTGCAAATATCACTCAGGCAAAGTTCTATTGGAGGTCCAATATGTCCTGCATCGATGATGTCCTTGAGCATCAATAGGCAACTTTCTTCCACCCGTCAAGCTCATTTAACTGCAACAAACATTTTTCACCCGTACATTCAAAATGATAGTTAATATTCTTTATAGCCCAATATGCCTTATGTTTTAACTCTATCGTAATTTGGCATGCTTTTCCATAGACTAAACGATATGGGGTAGTTCCAATAAGTGTCTTATATGTCATTCGATATGCCCATAGAGCATCATCTTACTTAAGAGACAAATCCTTCCTAGTCATAAAAACTACTTTTTCTAAAATATGTTTGATTTCTCTATTAGGCAATTCGGCTTAACCAGTAACTTATGGGTGATAAGCAGTAATTGTTCGATAAGTGACTCTAAACCTACTGAGTACTTTCACAAATTGAGAATTATAGAAGTGTGTGCCTCTATCACTAATGATGGCTCTTGGAGTTCTGAATCAGGTTAATAATTTCCATAAGAATTTAACCATAACCCTTGCGTCATTTATATGTAAGGCTTGTGCTTTTAACCATTTAGAGACATAGTCCATAACTACTAAAATACACTTATTTCCCAAAGACGATGTAACAGGAGCCATAAAATCAATGCCCCAAATGTGAAATACTTCACATACCTGGATTCCATGTTGAAGCATGTCATCTCTTTTCAAAATATTACCACACCTTTGGCAACTATCACATGAAGCTACATACCTTCTTGCGTCCTAAAGCAAGTTTGGCCAATAGAAACCTAACTCCAACACTTTTCTTGCCATAGTGTTGCCTTAAAAGTGGCCTCCAACTGCACCATTGTGGTAGTGCTCAAGATTTTCTTTGTATCTAGGTAGCACACACATCACCAATTGTTTTATTTGCACAGATTCTAAATAAAAATGGTTAATCCTAGAAATAATACTTCGACTCTAAAAAGAATTTCTTCTCTTGTTGATAAGTCATATCTCGAGGTAGCTCCCTACATACAAGATAGTTGGCATAATTAGCAAACCATGGGTCATCTGCATGTTTAGTAGTAAGCAAATAAAGATGTTCGTTAGGGAATGAATCATTAATTATCCTTCTCCTTTGTGAGATCTCCTTCAAGATTTTCCAACCTGAAAAGGTGATCTATAGCCAAATGCTCCCCTTTCTTTTTCTCTAAGATTTCTTAGCCAAACTCTTAAAGTAAAAGAATCAATCTAATTAATCTTGGCTTCACATCATTCTTATTCCATAGATACTCCAATGCAGAATTTTCAAAGTATGCAACAACCTTAGACAAAAGTAAATAAAAACAAAACTTGTCAATAGCGAAAATTACGGCTAACAGCTCTTTTTTAGTAATAGTATACTTCTCTTGTGCACTAGTCAATGTCTTACTAGCGCAGTATATAGGTTAGAAATGTTTATCTCTATGCTGGCTGAACTTAACACCCACTGCCTAATCACTAGCATCACACATTAACTCAAATGGAAGTAACCAACTGAGTGAGACCACAAAAGGTGCATTGGTTAAACGGTCCTTAAGAACGTTAAAGGCTGACAAACATTCATTATTGAAATAAAAAACTACATCTTTTTCTAACAACTTAGTAAGTGGTTTTGCTATCTTAAAGAAATCTTTAATGAACCATTTATAAAAACCCACATGACTGAGAAAACTTCTAATCGCCTTAACTGAATATAGAGGCGGTAGTATTGAAATAGTTTCAATTTTGCTTTATCTACCTCAATACCCCTATTAGATATCTTGAGACCTAAAACTATACCTTTTTGAACCATAAAATGACATTTTTCCTAATTTAGCATTAAGTTAGTTTCTTCACACCTTTCTAACACTTTATCTAAATTATGGAGGCATTTATCAAATGAATCCCCATGGATAGAAAAACCATCCATAAAGACCTTCATAATGTCCTTCACTAAATCATCAAAAATTGCAAGCCTGCATCATTGAAATGTAACAGGGGAATTGCACAAAACAAAAGGCATTCTATAGTAAGCAAATGTACCATATAGGCAAGTGAATGTAGTCTTCTTTTAATCCTGCAGTGGAATTGGGATTTCAAAGTAACCTAACATATCATTTAGCAAACAATAGTATGCATGACCGGCTAACCGTTCTAACATTAAATTGATAAAATGAAAAGTAAAATGGTCCTTTTTCAGTGCCATCATTGTGCTGCCTATAATCAATACACACTCTCCATCTAGTGATCATTCGAGTGGGGATAAGCTTGTTATTCTCGTTCCAAACAATGGTCATCCTTTCTTTCCTAAGTGCGACTTTAACTGGGCTCACCCATACATTGTCTAAGATAGGGTAGATTACTTCAACATCTAACATCTTAATTACTTTAGCCTTCAAGACCTCTTTGACATCCGTATTCAATCTCCGTTATGGCTGTACTACCAATTTATGACTTTCCTCCATCACAATTTTGTGTGCAAATTGGGCGAGTTTATCCCCTTTATGTCCACAATGGACCAAGCTATTGCTTATTTTCACATTTGCATCACTTCTAATAACTTACTCTTTTCTTCTTTACTTAACAAAGCTAAAATAATTATTAAAAACTTAGAATTTGGCACTAAGAAAGTGTATTCCAAATGATCATGTAGATTTCTCAAGTCTAAATTTGGTGGTTCCTCAATTGATGTATTTCTCTTTGTTATACTTGGAGTTATTCGTTCTTCTTTTTCCCATGGTCAGGAGTTCCCTCAGCATACAACTGGACTACTAGTTCTTCCTTTTCTAGGGTATCAATTTCAAATTTGTTCCCTTGGGCAATACACGCCTCCAACTGATCCTTTGAGATGCATTCCTAAAAACAATGAACAACTTTAGTATTTATTGAATTTAAAGAATAACAAGTGTCATCCTTATCAAGAGTATTTTTCATGGTATCAAAAATATGAAAAGTAGCCTTTTCCATCCCTTTTTTCAAAACTAATTTACTACTTTGAACATTAATTAGTGCTCCTACAGTAGCTAAAAATGGCCGACCTAAAATCATAGGTACGTGTGCATCCACATCCATATCTAATATGATGAAATCAGCTGGAATAATAAACTTATCTACTTTTACCAAAACATCTTCAATTATTCCCCTCGGATATTTAATTGATCTGTTAACTATCTAAATCCTCATCCTAGTTGGTTTAGGTTCTCGTAACTCTAGTTTTTTAAACAAAGTATAAGGCATTAGATTTAACTAATACCCAAATCTGCTAATGCTCTACCAATTGTCAAATGACCAACAATACAAGGAATAGTAAAACTCCCTAGAAAACCAATTTTCCTTGGCAAGTCATTTTGAATAATAGTGGAGCATTCCCCATTTAGAATCATTAAAGATAGTTCTTCTAGCTTCTTTTTTTTTTGGCCAAAATGTCCTTCAAGAACTTTGTGTAATGCGGCTGAAAAAAGGATGTTAATATCAAGCTATTTAAACATAGCTAAAAATTTAGGAAATTGTTCCTCATCTCTATTTTTCAACAAATGGGAAGTATACTTCAATGGTGGACAATATTCCTTGACTTCCTCTTTCTTTCTTGGTGGTCCCGTTGGTATTTCCTCCTTGTAGGGTATATTGATTTCCTGCTGGGACTCTTGATGTCGTTTCTCCATGTCTATCAACTTTGTCTTCTCACCATTTCTTTTATTTGGAAGCTCCCTTCCACTACAAAGATGTTAGTGTTGTGCCCAAAAGTTAATCATGAGATGATTGTATTTTTGCACATTGAGTCATGATATTTTATTAAGGCATTAATCCAGCAATTATGTTTGTTGTTTTGTTTCTGCGTAACTTAACAAACATAATCGTAACCCTAGAATAATGATATTCTTAAACGTCCCTGGTCTAGTATTATTGTGGAGTGAGTTGCAATAATACATAACAACTAGCATATGTGGAGACTAATATGAGATATGTAGTCTACATATGGGTACAAGTTGGAGAACTTGTGTACTGGACCGACCCACCATGAGAACACTACATGGATCGTTATATGAGGGTCATAAGTGATTCTCAAAGTGATCATGGTATATGTAGTCCTTCAACCTAAGATCATCAAGGTTCCCTACATTTGAGTCACATACTTTGATACTTCCCTTTGTTGCTCGTAACTGAGTGAACTTGAAGGAGGTCATTGGGTATGTCACATATCATGCGGAGGGATTTGTATGATCAAGATGGGATTTGTCCCTCCTATGTAACGGGAGTGATATCTTCGGGCCCCTTGATAGAGTGAGACTTAGAAAATGCATGGCCATGCTCGGATGAGTTGATATACGATATCAATGTCATCAGCTTAAGTTAGTCTACTCGGTAATCAAGAAACGAAAGATTGGGCTATACGAGAGTGACACATTCCATGTCTCGTGCTTAGTCTTGATATCTTGGACAAAGGGACAATGGCATATATCGGTGATGATCATAAAGGTTTAGTCGAATCACCGACAATCTTGTCACTTGGGTAGCAATGATGTGTTGCTAGACACCGCTCATTGCTTATGATCATAAATGTGATTTATGATCATTGCCAACGTGGCAAGAGCCTATTGGGTCGCACACATAGAGCTATTTGGATTATTAGAGTGCATGGGCTAATTATTTGGGTTATGGTTTCACTTTAATTTCGTATTAATAATGGGCCCAAGAGTTGAGCCATTATTAAGCCCGAAATTAAATCCTAATTGGATTAGGGCTTTGAAACCCATTAGGCCTGGAAGTTGAGTCTCACTATAAATACAACTTTTAAGTGAGAAATTCGCAGGTCTCCTTGCCCTAGCCTCCGAAAAGGACAGCCACACTCTTCTCTTGCAATTCCTTGGAGGACGCAAGCTAGCACTGCAAGCGCAAGAGAAACGCATCTACCGGGGCGTGGTGGAAGCGTGGTGATCTCGAGAGGCTTGTGTGGATACCATAGAGAGCCTGAACACGTCAACTGTTTAGGTTTTGTGATTCGACTCTACAGTTGAGTGAGAGATCTCAATCGAAAATTAGGTATGAAAATTTTTGAACACCCGGTTTACCCCGTTTCACTTGGATCCTGGAGGGTTTCGGTTAAATTCCGCTGCGCTGTTTGGCTCCCGAAACCCATCAAAAGAATGATGGCATCTTATTGTATAGAAGTCGGTGTCACGGTTGCCTTGTTGATTTCCATCATAGTTTGTGGCATTTGTTCCATTTGCTTCTGAAACATTACCTGTTGCTTCTGCATAATGTCCTTCAAAATCTGACACCAAGCTTGAATAATTCCCATAGATCCTATTACTACTTCTTCAAAATTCATGGAAAAGAGAAAATGTTGGAAATTCATGCTTCTTCCTCGAATATTCCAGCAATCCATGTGGTAGCTTTCCCATCTTGGTCTGAAATGGTTGTTTCCTTGTGAACCTAACAAGTTCCCAATGAAGTTGACATACTTATTCTTACTCCTGCAATTGTTCAATGGACACTCCCAAGTCTAGTGCTCTCCTCCACAGTTATCATAAAATACCACTACATTTTGCTTTTGACTAGCTGAAATTTTTTTGAATTCTCTAGTTTAAGCTTCAACTTGGGTTGCCAAAGCTGAGTAAGCATCAAAAACCTGATTTATAGCTGCTCTATTTGGCTTAACCATTGATGACGATTGCCAACTCCTCAATTAATTCTTGGGCTGCTTTAGTTGTTTTGCTATTTAAAGTACCACTAGCTACTATGTCAATCATCTACTTGGAAGCATAACTCAAACCATTATAGAATGTTTGCACTTATATCCATGTATGAAATCTATGATGTAGAAACCTTCTTAATAAATCCTTAACTTTTTCCCATGCTTCATATAATTTTTCTGAATTTATTTGACTGAAAGTAAAAATGTTGTTATGGAAATTCATAGCCTTGGCTGGTGAAAAATACTTTAGTAAGAACCTTTTAGCAATAGTGTTCCAAGTAGCAATAGAACTTCTTGGAAGTGAAGTTAACCATTACTTAGCTTTTCCCCTCAACGAGAATGGAAATAATCTCAATCAAATGTTATTCTCACTAACTCCAATAATTTTGAAAGTATCATATATCTCCAAGAAACTAGTGATATGAGTATTAGGATCCTTATCTGCCAAGTCATTGAATTGAACATAATTATGCACCATCTGACTAATATTCGGCTTGATCTCAAAATTATTGGCATTAATAGAAAGTCTAACAATACTTGATTTTGTTCCTTTAGAAGAAAGTTTAGCAAATTCTGACATAGTCCTAGCTTGATTGTAGTCTTCCATGATTAATCTTTCCTCATTCTCTCCATGTTGCTCTAACTCATAATGTGATTATTGTGACTTTGTACCCTTCAAAGATAAGAATTTCCTCAAAGTATTCTAAATTTATGTATCCACTTAAACAACTTCATCTAAATGGTCACAAGTCATACACCAAAATTTCTGCAAGAAAAAAAAAAGTAATCAATAAACTAAAAACAACAAAAAATTCAGAAAAAAAAAATGGTTGCAATAAGTTAAATGGCTAGATTAATAAAGATAATTTTTTTGGGTAGCAAACTCATCAAACGTTCCCGGACAACAATGCCAGAAAACTTGGTGTGGATGTGTCAAATCTCATTATACTCTTAAATATGTGAACTCACAAGTAAGCGCACCTATCATCAACTATAGTAGTGGCAAGTACCAAGATCATTTTTCAAAAGGAATAGAGGTGGTCTACTTACTCAACCTTTCTCTATTATTTAATCATCAATTAAATATGTTTATTCAACTAATTACTATCAATTAACTAAACTAAACTAATGCAAAAAAATAAACTACTAACTATTAACCGATAGTGGAAAACAACTAAGATAATCAACAATAAAATACTTCATATTTAGAATCAAAGCCCCCTAGAAAGTCCATTATGTTGCTTTCACTTTGGTATAACAGGATTGTGATTTACTAGGACCATGGAGTACAACCTAAGGTAGATTAGCTCCCTATTATTCCTTATACACAAACCCTATTCTTAAGTCACCAATAGGGTCTTTAGGTTTACTGCACGTCCTAAGAACGCATTACAAGTCCTACAACCCACTACTAGGCTTCACCCTATTCTAAAGGTATTATATCGCACCTATTACTCCTGGTTACGATAATATTCCTTTTATCCAACAGTGATTCATAACAAACATATCAAATACTGCCTGACGTATGTTCATTATCCTACATTGAATTAATAGGCTAGCTACTATTAATCAACGCAACAAAGAACATTAAATAAATCACAAAAAAAAAACACATAATCATAATAAACCAAAAGCAATCACAATCATAAAATCAACCTATGGTCCATTTACTCTAAACATGGGTAGGAAAATTTTTGCTCATAGTGTCATAAAATAAACACAATAGAATCAAAAGAAAACTAAGAAAAGAATAATCCATGACTGAATTTCTTCTTCTACAAGAGATCTTTGATCCAACGTTAATAAAATGGTGTTGATCATGAAAACTCTCTCTAGTAGCTTTCTTCCATCAAAAACTCTTTTTTTCTTTATATTTTTCACCTCCTTGGCCTTCCAAGCCAGCCTTTGCCTGCCTTTGGGTAGCCCTCCTATTGTTTTCTTTGAAACCCTTAAAAATAGTCAAGAAACCCTAATAGCATACAAACATGAGTTGTAACATGGGTGTGTTTGGATAAACACGGTCTCTAACACGGGCGTGTTACAGACTATGTTCAACACCTAGAGCATAAAAATTGTTAACTTTAGTGATACTTCTAGGAACATAGGCATGTAACTGAACATAGGTGTGTAAAGCATTACATGGGCATGTAATAGGGTGTGTAAGCTCCAAAACTTCACCAAAACTTACAATTCAGTTCCAAAACTTTGCAAAATTCTATCCTAACTCAAATTAAGCTAAAATATGACCTAAAAATGAAATATTAACCAATTAAGCACCATATCCTAGCTTAATCATATCAAAAGATAAGCAAATACAAGGAATAAATATATAGAAAACATGACAAAATATGAGTATATTACAACCAATTCAAAATGGTTTAACACATGGAGGAAAGTATTACTACATGGGTCATTGTAGATGGCTTCCACATGAACACATTTTTCATTATAAAAAAGTTGTTTTGATGGGAATGAAGAGTTAAGGCTTGCTGCTACACTAATGAGTGAGAGTGATGGTGTAAAAAAATTAAAAGAAAGAAAATTTTCTGAGGGAAAACATAATATGAGAAAGAAGAAAAAGGGTGTAAAAAAGAAGAAAGATGTTTCAAGCTCTAGAAATCTTGGTAAAGATCTAGTAACATGGTGGGAAAAAAATCAATATTCTTCTAATTACCCTATTGGGAACAGAACTTATTAAGGCATAATCTTAATGTCATGCATATTAAAAAAAAAGTATGTGATAATATTCTTGGTACTTTATTAAATCTTGAAAACAAGTCGAGGGATAATGGGACAGCAAGTAAGGACTTGAAATAAATAGGTTTGAGGCCCAAACTTTATATTCAAGTAAATGCCAAAGGGAAAGAAACTCTTCCACTAACTAGTTTTACATTATCAAAAAATGAGAAAAAGATTTTTTGCAAAGTCATCAATGATCTAAAAACACCTTATAGTAACATGTCAAATCCTTCAGGTTGTACTAATATTGTGAAAGAATGTAAGGCTATGGGTCTCAAAACCCATGACTGCCACATCCTTCTACAATCTATTTTGTCTCTTGCATTGTGATTCTGTAGTCCATTAAAGCAGGTGGTTGTTCCTGTTGTTGAAATTGGTGGACTTTTCAAAGCTTTGTGTCTTAAGGTGTTAGATCCAAAATAGTTAGATAAATTGCAGGGGCATATTGTTATAGCATTTTCCAAATGAAAAAATCTTTCTCCCATCTTTCTTCACAATCATGATTCATTTAATCATCCCTTTGGTATATGAAGCTAAACTTGGAGGCCTGATGCTATATAGATGGAAGTATCCATACAAAAGATAACACTTTGCTTATTTTCTTATTTATTAAAGAAGTATGTACAAATATTAAAGAAGTATTTTTTTCTTATTTTCTTATGTCATTTCTTCCTTTAAAAAGTTATGTTTGTAATCGAGCTCAACTAGAAGGGTCAATTGCTAAAGGATATATAGCAGATGAGTGCTTAACATTTTGCTTGAGAGATCTACTTGGAGTATAAACTAGATTTAATTATCTGGCATGGAATCCTAGTCCTCAAGGAACTGAAGAATAATTTTTTTTTCAAGCCATTGTGAACCAATAAAAAACCAGAATACTATTACTTTAAATGATATAGAATGGCAACAAGCACAACATTATGTCCATCATTGTGATCAATTTAGAGAACTAAGCAAGTAAGTTTAATTATAGCTTGATAATATTCACTTTTAATGTACACTATTGACATTGAGCCTACACTACTAAATATATATTTAGGAGTTCATTAAGGAAAAGATGAAAAGGCATCATTGTTCCACCTAATTTAGTGGAAAAGAGAATTTTAAGATTATAAATGATAAATTCCACTATTGGTTAAAAGAGAAGGCATGTATATCATTGACTACTATTATTGTTATTATAGGTAATGAGAGGAGGTGACCCGCAAATTATAAGCAAAATCAAAATTCTTGCCTTAGGATTGAACTATAAGTCTTAAAGCTACAATGGTGTTAAGTATAAAAAGCTTCTAATTTCTTTCCAAGCACCATGATAAGACTATGAAGACACCAAGTAATGGTGTAGTTAATATAGCAAAGGGGGTATTCTCTTTTACAGGGAGCTAACCGATATTATTCAATTGAATTATCAAGAAATTCTTAGAGTGGTGTTGCTTAAATATGAATGGATCAATATTCATTCTTCTTTATGTTTGAAGAAGGATGAATTTGGTTATACCATCGTTAATTTTTAAGACTTGATCTATACAGGGTGAAGGATTGATGGTTAACCCTCACATTCACATCTCAAGTGAAGCTAGTATTTTATGTGGAAAACCCTACTAACCCTAGGTGGCAAACCTTACCAACCCTAGGTGGTTTACTATTGTTAGGGTCAAGCCAAGAGATTTATATAACATGGGCATGGACAAGGAGTTGATCAATGATAATGGTGTTAGTGTCACGGAACCAATGAAGGTTAATTTCTATTATGATGAGTGTCCTAATGTGGTTAAGGAGGATATAGAGGTTGAAGATTATATTGTCTCTATTGCCCTAAACTAGTATATGGAGCTTCTAAATGTATGAATTTTAGAACCTAATGTATAGATACTTTGTGATTTACTAGATTTATTCTAGTTTGTTTTATTACATTGTTGATCAGTTTATGACTAAATTTTTTATCTCCTTTTCTTCTGTGTACCTTCTAGGTTGTTATAATCTTCACAAAATAGGAAAATTATAGCATAAGGACCTAAACTTATATGCTTTAATTTTCACCATAGTGTATGAATTATGAAGTCTAAAGTGTTCAATATACACTTCCTTAAGTGACAAAAACAATGATAGCTTGGTCCTTAAGAAAGCATTAGCACTTCGCCTAATTTTCAAGTAACCTATGGACTAAATTGTAAGGTTACAATGGTTGGGTACTCAATTGCATAAATTTCCAAAGATGGCTATGAAAAGGACATTGATGGAATTATGAAGAAAGGACATCGAAGGAATTAATGACATTGTTGGGGACCAAAGTGCTCAAAGAGGCAAAGTTTACCAATTATGGCATAATGCCAACCAAGGTACTTAAGTGTCCACACTTTTGCCTAAAGTCAAAATGATTTTTGGACAAGGTTAAAAAAGGCCAAAATCTGCCATTTTCCCAACCAAAATGGATAGAAATAACCTGTCCACGTGTTGGCCAAATTTTTAGAAATTTGCATATATGTCACCTTGGTCAAAATGATGTATAAATGAAGGAAAATCTTCATTTCATTGCCATTATTCTTAAATTTTGTCCTCCAGTAGCTAAGACCTCTTCCTTAAGCTCTTTCATCATCCTCCATAGCCACCATACCTTAAGAAAACAAGAGGAAGCAAGAGAAAGTAAAGAAGACATCAAAGAGTGCAAGAAAACCTAATGTTGGTTCTATTTGGGTTTTCAAATTTCATAGCAAAAGGTAAGGGTTTTCTAAAGCTTGTTGGATTATTCACTGTATTTCCAAACTTCCATGAAGCTAAGACCATTCTTGGAAGAGAGCAAAAATCTCAAGGAACCAAGTATAGGTTGAGGCAAAAGAAGCATGGCAAGGTTTTGGCCTTAGTGTTACCATGCTAAAGATGGTAGCAAGAAAGAAGGGTTTCTAGAGCCCAAGTCAGTACTAACTAAGACCTAAAAGACTCTTAAGACCAACCAAAATCTTGAGGAGGTCTGCCATAGTGTTACTAAAGTGATATCTTATTGTTTTATTCGCATCAGAGTGGAAATTTCTTAGACTAAATGATATTCAAAGATGGAGTCCTCTATTTCTAGTCTTCATTTGTTTATACTATGTTTATTTTTTTAGATAATGGGATAATTTTTTGCTTATGTGTAGAGTAGATGAACCTTATAATAATCATGTTTCTATGACTGTGTTGGTTTGATTGAATATAACTTTTGGCGATCTACCATTATGTTCTTCACATTTGTTGGATTAATAGTTACAAGCCTATTGATTCAATACTTGATATCGAGCATGTTACACTAATTGCTTGTGTGTTTGATTTGATTGTCATGTAGGTAGAAGGGATTACATCCAAGCTTAAAGATGAGGCAACATAAGACTTCCAGACTAGGGTCAAACCTAGAAGTGAGATTCATAGAACGTTAATGCATTTTTAGGGGTTTTGATTAGGGGAAGATTTTGGTTAATCAACTTGAGGATAGAGTGTAGCTACCTCGAGAGATAAATTAGACTATTTTAGAAGTTCTTCACGGTCCAATAGTATTATATTTTAGTTAAACTAATTCAAGAGTAATGTGTTGAGAGTTCTAGGAAGATTCGTATCTAAGCATGATTTTCGTTGATTATTGATTCCTTCAATCTATTTCTCATTACTTTTATTGCTTTCAATTGTTTATTCACAGGGGTGGTCTAATTTCTCTTTAGCCTTTAGTTTAATCAATTCATCATTTGAGATTGCTTGTTAGATAATAGGAAAAAAAAAAGTAGTAAGGTAGACAATTTCAGACCCATGGAATACAACCATGATACTTGCCAATGCTATATATATGAAGTGATAGGTGCGCTTGCCTTTAGTTATCATATAGTCGGGAGTTTATAGTTCTATATTTTAGAGTTAGGTTAGGGACCATCAACCACCATCCTTCACCAACCCAATCATCTTCTGTAGAACCCAGCCATTGAAACGCCCTATCATGTCACAACCACAATCAAACCCATATTTGATCTAGTCAAACTTTTCTCCATTGCTTGATTTGAATGGGAGTCATGAAGTCGGGGATTTAATGGCTGGTGTTGGTGGTGTACTTGCCATAATGAGATGTTGGAGAAACGAGCGACAAAAGTCACCTATGAAAGACAAGGATGTGATCATCAGATGCAAAAGTTTATGCCTATCATGGGGAAAATATAAAGAATTAGAGACCAAATCTATTGTTTTTTCTTCGTTATCTCATTTTAGTCATCTAAGACCTATAGTGAGCATTTCCATTTGCATGATAATCAATCACATGACTCATTTTAAACGGTAAAGGGGTAATCTATCTGAGTTGTAAGGTTTGAGATGTGACTTGGCCTAAGTTATAGTTTAAGAGATAAAAGATATGAGTTAGGAAAGTTTGAGGGGCAAAATAGTGTTTATGCCCTTAGTTTTTAGGTAACCGGGAAACTGCTGTTGCTTGCAAAGGGAAAGAATAAAGAAAAAGTAGTCTGGACTGTAGAACCAGTTGGCAATAAAGAAACTTTGTAAAATAATAAAGAAAATCCAGAAATGGACACCAGATGAGCCTTCCGCATCAACCCTCTGTTTTCTCGCACACGCTCTCGTCCTCCACAGCTCAGGAAAAGGGTATTAAGCGTTAATTATGTGCTAATCCTGATAATTAATCCCCATAAATATGTTTTATAATTAATTACAGTAGCTTATACGCAATCAACTCCAAAATAACACTAGCTTTTACCCGCACCGGGGAGAAAATACCTGCCCCTAATAGATCCTCTCTCTGTTTTCCGCCTTCTCACCTCTGACGAGAGCTCATCAGGTACAAGAAAATTGTATTTCCTTAATGCCCAGATAATAATGCTTCTATCATTTCCTTCTGCGTTCTTCTTTATCACCGGGAAATGTTAGCAGCTCTTTCGGTTTTAGCAAGTTCGGGGAGTTGATGGTAATCTGAGCACCTTTCTTTCAGGTTAGCCTTTTATCCGCTCTGGAGTGAATTTTTCTGACAAGGAAAGGACCACTCTTTCATGTTTATCTGCAGATTCATCGATTGCTTTGGTTGCTAATATGAGGGTTTTGGAGAGGCGCAAGATTGTGCAAAGACACTGTACTGAATCAGATAATACGAAGTTTGATGCTTATGGTTCTTAGTTGAAGTTTGTCTTTTGCTGGGAAGAATTTCAGGAGAGGGGTTGCTGAAGTCTTCTTCAAGACCTCTTAGGGTTTAAACGTTAAATTCTGGGTTTCTGTGTTCTGCCTGCTCTTGAAAGTTTACTGCTTGCTATAATCATGCTGCTTGTGAATGCCACCTAGCAAAAGTTAAATAGGGTTTCAAGAATCTTGATGCTCATCAGAAAGGTGACTTGTTGGTTTGCTCAAACTTCAACAATGTCAGAAAAGGGTGCTTTTACCATGAGATTGTTTTTGTACATAGTAACCGTTTCAATGTTCCTTTTGATCCTTTCTTGCATGTTTGTTCTTCAATTTAGCAATACATCCCTTTTTCCTCAGTCAGTCTTCAAACTGGTTGTTCCTCTGAATGGCTCATCCACATACTTAAAACCAAATCTCAAGGGTGGGCGAATTAGGCTTCCTTTTCTCTCGTCTGATTATAACCTAAAAAAGAGAAGGGAAGACTCTTCACTTCAGAATTTTGTCCCTGGAAAGAGAGTGGCAGGTTACTGTAAGAAGAAAACGAATCCTTGTAACGCTAGCACTGTTCTTCTCAGGGTATTCATGTATGACTTGCCATCAGAATTTCACTTTGGGTTACTGGGTTGGAAGGGCAGTCCGAAGCAGACATGGCCAGATGTCAAAGATCTGAGAAATATACCACCTTATCCTGGAGGGTTAAATTTACAGCATAGTATGGAGTACTGGCTCACCCTTGATCTTCTTTCTACTGAAGCCATGAATGTGGTTAGACCTTGTAGTGCAGTTAGAGTAAGGAATTCACATGAAGCAGATATTATCTTTGTGCCATTTTTCGCATCTCTAAGTTACAATAGGCATTCTAAACTCAAGGGAAAAGAGACAGTCAGTGTGAACAAGTCATTGCAGAACAAACTAGTAGAGTTTCTGATGGCTCAAGAGGAATGGAAGCGATCTGGTGGGAAGGACCATCTGATAGTAGCCCACCATCCAAATAGCATGTTGGATGCAAGAAAAAAGTTGGGCTCTGCCATGTTTCTGCTTGCTGATTTTGGAAGATACGATGTTGGTGTAGCAAATATTGAGAAGGATGTTATTGCTCCATATAGGCATGTTGTGACGACGATTACTGGAACTAATTCAGCCCCATTTGACAAACGCCCTACTCTAGCCTATTTTCAAGGAGCAATCTATAGAAAGGATGTAAGTTTCTCTTCTTTTATGAATAAATTTAAGAGGTTATTTATAGCCTTTGCCTTTTCTTGCACAATTTTTTTCCCTAAAAACTTTGGTTGTATAAATGAACTTACATGGCCCAATATTATTTTGTCATCTGACAGTATTCATTTCAATTTTTTTTAGTTTAACTAGAACTCTTGTGTCTGAAACTTTCAGGTAGAAATAAAGAGTGTGGAATGCTTGTGTCCTCTATTAGCATTAGCTGATACTCCTACGTCATTACAGAAAAGTAATATTAGTTGGTAATGGTAGTAGACTATTACGATGCTTGCATAATGGAAAATGTTTAATTTTCCTATTTACTCCCAAACTGTGACTAAAAGCTTTTTGAACGATTTATGCTCCTACAATAGTTTCTGATAACATGAAAATGATGGACTGGATTTGGTTAGAAACTGATGGCAGTTGGGTATATGTAACTGAGACGAGGTCTTGGTACTTCCTTAAAACTGAATCAGAAACATTTCGTTTAACTATAGATCTGGTGGAGTTGGTATGTGATGGTAGGGGGAGACTGAGTTGTAAACAGTTAGATTATTCTAGATTATTCATTAAGTTCAAGCATGGATCACCAATGGAATACATCTGTGATTATTGTAGCCTTACTAGGCCAGAGTTATTTTGCGTGTGTTCAATATATTAATCGAGCATCAACCACAATTAGCTTTGGCTGACTCTTGCGCATAATAAGCTGTCTGAATTTTCCATATTAATACATTATTGAAATCTAAATAATACACGCACTAACTGCTTCTACGGCTTGTTCCTGGTCACTGAAAGACTTTACATTGTTCCTCGTTTGAATGATTATTTTTTCCTTAACTGACGTTCAGAAAATCTAATGGAATTAAAATATTTCCACAGCAAGGAATCATCCGCCAGGAGCTGTATTACCTTCTCAAAGATGAAAAAGATGTCCACTTCTCATTTGGAACCAGTCAAGGCAATGGGGTGAAGCAGGCAAGCCAAGGAATGGCCTCATCAAAGTTTTGCCTCCATATCGCTGGCGATACCCCTTCATCAAATCGTCTCTTTGATGCCATAGTCAGCCATTGTGTGCCTGTGATTATAAGTGATGAGATTGAGCTTCCATTTGAAGATGTGTTAGACTATTCTGAGTTTTGCATTTTTGTGCATGCTTCCAATGCTGTGAAAAAGGGTTACTTGCTGAACCTTCTTCACGGAATTAAAAGAGATGAGTGGACAGCAATGTGGAAAAAATTGAAGGAAATTGTTCAGCACTTCGAGTACCAATATCCGTCCAAGCCTTGTGATGCAGTGGACATGATTTGGGAAGCTGTTTGGCGTAAGGTCTCTTCTGTGAGATTGAAGCTTCACCGGGAGAGGCGATACCGAAGATCAGAGATGTTGGAATGACAGAATATAGCCAAACATTTGTGGCTGCTCAGGTGTTCAGCTAGTCATTGATTTTTCCATGCGAAACTGACATTGTTTTCGTTGAGAGCTACCCGTATCAGTGTTCGTTCATGATCCAACCAATGGTAACACCCATTCTCTCTATAGATATACATGGTAAAACACGGACAGTTTCAGTTATTGACCATTGCTTTTGGATGTTCGATTCTTATCTCTGATCATTTGTCTTTTGTTCTTTGGTCGTTCCATAGGCAGAAAGTTCTTTCTATCTAATATAGTTATGATTAAAGATTACTGTTGGATTAAACATGTTCCCTTCCATTTCCTCTTGTTTTCTAAGAAGCAATGAGAGGAGTAAATAAGTACTCAATATTGTAGGAATGGGTTATGCTAAGCTCAACTTCACAAACAGAAATATCTCCGACCAGGGGGACCCCTTCCAATTTAGGGGGCTCCAACTAATTTGACGCTTGAGATTTCTGGAGTCGTTTATCATTGGCCAATATAATAGAACCACAAAACTGAAATGCTTACTAAATTTGCAAGAAAAAGAAAGGCTATGATTTGGCTTTGTACGAAATTCAAATAAATCATATAGGTGGTATTTGGATATAGAAGGTTTTCTCATTTTTCTTTTTTAAATTTTCTTTGGTAAAAGTTGGAATGGATAACTTGTTTTAAGGACGTGAAAAATTTTATTTTCTAAACTTTAAAAAACTCATGTTATAAAAGTGAAAATCCTTATTCTAAAATTTTTCAATTGTAACACATGAGTTTTTTAAAATTTAGAAAACAAAGTTTTTCACATCATTAAAACATGTCATGCACTTAAACTTTTATTAAAGAAAACTTGAAAAAAGAATATGAAAATTTTCCATAACTAAACATCGCCTTAGTGTTTTAGAGAATGGAAAAGGCAGCGTATAGCAAGGCAAATATATATATATATTGCTTGGAAGTTGCCACATTGATATGTCTCATATTGAACAAACTAGGGATACACAGATATTCTAGACTAATCTAATCTCTATACTTAGTACTAGGGATGAGACTATGCGTTGAGGTTTTCCTCTGTAAGTTTTTGAAACTGCTCTATACTACAAAAGAAGCATGGTGGCTACTAGCTGGAAGTTTTCTTTACCGGTTATAGCTGTAAACAAATAAAACTGTATGAATCTTAGAAAACCCAAAGAAGAATGAAAGATGAACCAACTGAAACCCAAACGAAAAAAGAAGAAGAACAGGACAACGCCCTCATTTTTCATTCCTCTGTTGACAAACCTACTCATCAGTTCCTCCTGCAGGAGGAACATCTTCAGGTCGGATCAGTCACCATCTGTTGTGAATGGGGTCAGATCCTTTCTTAACTTCTCTCTTGTTGTACTGAGTGGGATCAAACATAACAGAAGGGGAAGGTGCCAAGTTCTGTTTGGTTAGCAAAGTCTCTGAGGCAGCAGTCTGCAGAAGGCGTGAGTACTGGACAAAGGGAGGCAGCCCTCTAATTCTGCTGCCAGAAGCATTATCTGGTTGTAACATTGGAAAGCAAAGACAAAAGAGAAGAACTAAGCACCTGTGTGCTGAAACACCCATTGCTTCTGTATTTGGGTATGGCAATGACAAAGAAATGAGTAGTGTGTGCCTCTAAAACAAGACATGTGCAGCAGGAATATCCAAAGGCACAGTTATATATATATGTGCAGGAGGTAAGGGTGGGGCTATGTGTTATGGGATTTGGAAGAGCAAAAGCGAAAGGCAAGAGAAGTGGGAGGCCCCAGAAACATGTAGGGCAGCTGTAAGATTCAGCTCAGATCAATCATAAGCCTGTCAAAGAAGCAATCTAAAAGGTGGATATTAGAAGAGTTTGACAGGTTTGAACAGAAAGTTTTTGAGAGCTGGAACTCTATTCTTGGGAGAACAAACAAACTATATCATTCTTTTCAGTTTGCCCGCCTTCTTTGTTTCACCTAAACTTGTTTTCTTTTCTCAACAGGGTTATTAACAGTTACTAATTAGAGATGAAACCTTGTGAGATGACCCAATTTTTTTCTTTTTGTTCTGAGTTTGGTCGCAGACCATAAATATCACCACTTTAAGATTTTTTAGATTATTTACAGATGAATGGTCGTGGCCCTTAGTACTCAAGAGGGCCCAACCTTCCAACCTTCCAACACTTCAAAATTTATTATTATTATTATTATTATTATTATTATCGAATAAAATATTTCAAAAAAATTATTACTGAAAAAAATGAAAAGAAAAGAACGCTAGGCCGAGCCTAGAGAAAGGCCATGACCAACTAGAATAAGTGCCGCAGTAGCAAGAATGCCATTAAAAGTAGAGATGTTACTTAAGGAGCAGGATGAGGGAACGTAATAGATGTAGGAAAAAAGAAAAAGAGAAAAAAAATACAAGCAATTGCTTTATTATGCTGAACTAACTTTAGAATTCCAAGCTCTAATTCCCACGCAACTAACATCAAGGAGGAAAAGAGAATCAGACTCTTGGTCCCTTGTGCTAAATGGGTTTCCTTTATGTTTTATTTTTTTTAAAATTATTGATTTTTTTTCTTTTCTCTCTCGCTCTAATCTGTATGGACTGTGGCCTTGCCAACTCTAAACTGCCCTCCATTTAAGGTTTCAAATGGAACCTCCTCGTTTTCATAACATCCTAGATAGTATAATGAAAAGGGAAATGTGATATTTGTGATTTAGAAGACGTTGCAGGCCAGGAAGAGAGAAACACACGCAAGGTTAAAAACGAAACACGCATCCTACGTGGACTCGGTATAAGCTGGACAAACCTCAGTGCTCTAGATCGTCCCGAGACCAGGAGAGTGAGAAACGTCACGTTTTAAAATTTAAACCAAAATATTCTTTTAGCCCATGAACTCGGTTGATTGGGATATTTAATCACTTAAATTTTAAGTGCTTGAACTTGAACTCAGGCCGACTCAACCCCGGAATCGTGGAATTAAATACCGCAGTATACTACACAGTATATAACTTATTGTAAGTAAGCAATACAGGATATAAATATTTTCGCACTTTATTATTTTATAGGACAGTATATCGCAGTATTTTATATACCACTTATTTTTTGTATACATTTTGTTCAAAAACCGCCATATATTGCAAATATTGCAAGATACGTGCCGTAATATTTTATCTTTTACGGATATAAGTGAGATATTTTTTTTATCATTTTACTTCAAAATATCATAAATATATAAAAAAAATTACAATATAATTAATACATATATATCATAAAATAAATATTTACTTTTATCTCAGTGTGGTATTATAAAATGTATTGTTATTATTAAAGTATTATTTTTTTTCTCTTATATCAATAAATTAGTTTTTTCTGAGTACTATTTATTTTTCTCCATATATAACATTTTTTTATGTTTTTTTATTAATAAAATATCTTCTACCATATATATTTTATTTATATTTGACAAATTATGATGAGAAAAATTAAAATACATATAAAATGTGCAAAAAAAATTATTGAATTTATGTCATCTCAAAATAATATTCTAACATTTATTTTTTTATGAAAATGGTAACATATGTTGTGCGGTATACTTTAAAAATTTGGAATGCAATGTGTTAGTGTTGTGCCCAAAAGCCAATCATGAGATGATTGTATTTTTTGCACATTGAGTCATGATATTTTATTAAGGCATTAATCCGGCAATTATGTTTGTTGTTCTGTTTCTGCGTAACGTAATAAACATAATTGTAACCCTAGAATAATGATATTCTCAAATGTCCCTGGTCTAGTATTATTGTGGAGTGAGTTGCAATAATACATAACAACTAGCATATGTGGAGACTAATATGAGATATGTAATCTACATATGGTTACAAGTTGGAGAACTTGTGTACTGGACCGACCCACCATGAGAACACTACATGGATCGTTATATGAGTGTCATAAGTGATTCTCTTAGTGATCATGGTATATGTAGTCCTTCGACCTAAGATCATCAAGGTTCCCTACATGTGAGTCACATACTTTAATACTTTCCTTTGTTGCTCGTAACTAAGTGAACTTGAAGGAGATCATTGAGTATGCCACATATCATGCGGAGGGATTTGTCCGATCAAGATGGGATTTGTCCTTCCTATGTAACAGGAGTGATATCTTCGGGCCCCTTGATAGAGTGAGATTTAGAAAAATGCATGGCCATACTCGGATGAGTTGATATACGATATCAATGTCATCAGTTTAAGTTGGTCTACTCGGTAATCAAGAAACCAAAGATTGGGCTATACGAGAGTGACACATTCCATGTCTCGTGCTTAGTCTTGATATCTTGGACAAAGAGACAATAACATATGTCGGTGATGATCATAAAGGTTTAGACGAATCATCGACAATCTTGTCATTTGGGTAGCAATGATGTGTTGCTAGACACCGCTCATTGCTTATGATCATAAATGTGATTTATGATCATTGCCAACGTGGTAAGAGCCTATTGAGTTGCACACATAGAGCTATTTGGATCATTAGAGTGCATGGACTAATAATTTGGGTTTTGATTTCACAATAATTTCGTATTAATAATGGGCCAAATAGTTAAGCCATTATTAAGTCCGAAATTAAAGCCTAATTGGATTAGAGCTTTGAAACCCATTAGGTCTGGAAGTTGAGTCTCACTATAAATACAACTTTTAGTGAGAAATTCGCAGGTCTCTTTACCTTAGCCTCCCAAAAGGACAACCGCACTCTTCTCTTGCAATTCCTTGAAGGACGCAAGCTAGCATTGCGAGCGCAAGAGAAACGCATCTGCCGGGACACGGTGGAAGCGTGGTGATCCCGAGAGGCTCGTGTGGATACCATAGAGAGCCTGAACACGTCAACTGTTCAGGTTTTGTGATTCGACTCTATAGTTGAGTGAGAGATCTCAATCGAAAATTAGGTATGAAAATTTTCGAACACCCGATTTACCCCATTTCACTTGGATCTTGGAGGGTTTCGGTTAAATTCCGCTGCGTTGTTTGGCTCCCGAAACCCAACAGTGGTATTAGAGTTACTGGTGAAACCCTAAATCGAGATTGAATATTGAATCACATGATGTTATGTGTTCGGTTGCTTTCATCCATGATTAATTAGATTGATTCATGATGCATGAAACCGGAATTCATAATGAACATATGACATAGATGAAGAAACGACACTAATTGGTTAAATGAGATTAGCCCGAAATTGATAGGTATGAGATACCTATATGGATTAGGATTCTTGTAATAGTTGCAAAAACCCTAGCTTGGTTCGGATTCGGCCTGTTCAGGCACCGAAAGTAAGGTATTTAGGTGGCACGAATAGAGGAGTCTCGGGTGCTTACTTGCTTAAAATAGAAGATCTCGGGCTAAGCAATTGTAAGACAATTTTTTGTGCCGGAAGGGCACTGCCCCCCTCGCAACCGCCCGTAAGGGTGGCCCCCCTTAACCCCGTATGCTGACCGGTCAGTGGAACCACCGCCCGTTGACCGGCCAGCTGGACCGCCATATGCAAAGCGCCACATAAATAAAAACTGTTTAATCAACTCGCGAAAATTGTCATGCATTTGTTGAATGAGATTTGGCATGTTTTGCTGATTGATGGTTGAAGCATGGTGCATGGTATAGCCCTTGATTGGTTGTACTTGTAAATACGGCCTGCGAGTCGTGCCTTCTCTTGTTACTCTCATTGTACATTCTCTTCTCACCTTACTCTCCTCGAATGTAACTTGAGGTTTCTATTATTAATGTAATGGTACATCATGGGATCATCCAAGGTGGTATGTCCAAGAAGGTGACAACAAAAGAGCAACCAAGAAAGGAAGAGAAGGAGCTTGTGAAGACCCTTTTCTTTTCTTAGGCTTTTATGATATTCTCATTGGCTTGAGAATATCGCATAGTTTGGGCTATAACCATGTCACGTTTTCTTTCTTGTAAGCATGAGATGCATGTTTTATATTTGTATGTGATGCATGTATAAGACAACCGGAGATAAAAAATTGGTGAGATCAAAACAAAAATCCCTCAAACAAATATTAAGTTATTAAATGTGATGCCTTCCAAATGTTGGCACTCGTAAAGACTTTGATGAACATTAGGTGGGTTTGCCAAAGCAAAGCACCTATGTTCATCTTGGTAAGGCGTGATGGGATAATAGTGATATCCGAATTGCTAACTTTAGGTCTAACTTAACTAAGTCATGCTAATAGGATTAGGGACTTAGAGGCATAAAGTTCGGCTTAAGTTCATGGAATGAGCTTGGACAAGTGTTGATTCACCAACTATCCAAGAGTTGCATGAGATGCAATTGGTAAGGAGTTGCCTACCTAAATAGCTGTAACTTAAGAGAAAAGCCAAAGCTGACTCAGGTTATGGTCAAATATGGATCTTGGCCCACTAGAATACCTTAACGCTGAGGTGTTTCGAAATAATATCGAGGGTTATTATTTTGAGGAAAATAGTGGGAGTATCGTTTAATAAAAATCCTTATTAAATGAATTAAAATACATGACTCTTACACTGCATATTTACTGTTGTAGATAACCATGGCACAAAACACATCGACACTTTCATCGCGATTGATCCTTAAGAAGGAAAAACTGAATGGGACCAACTTTCTCAAATGGTACCGAAACTTAAGGATAGTCCTCAAGAAAGAGAGAAAGACTTATGTCCTAGAGCAGCCCATTCTGAATGAGCATGCTGCCACTACTCCAAGTGCTGAAAGGGATGCTCATAAGAGGCATTCTGATGATACTTTAGATGTTGCATGCCTCATGCTTATTACCATGGAATTTGAGCTTCAGAAGCAACATGAGAACATGGGGGCGTTCGATATGATCGAACATCTCAAAATGCTTTTCCAAAAGCAAGCTAGGCATGAGAGGTTTGAGACCTCTAAGGCATTGTTTCAGTGCAAAATGTCTGAGGGAAGTTCCATGGGTCCTCATGTGCTCAAGATGATTGGGTACATTGAGAATATTGAGAGTTTAGGATTTGCTCTTCAGAAAGAGTTGGTTGTTGATGTAGTCTTGCAATCGTTGCCTGAAAGCTACAGTCCGTTCGTCATGAACTATAACATGAATGACCTTGATAAGTCCCTCCTTGAATTGCTCAACATGTTGAGACCTGCTGAGCAAAACCTTAAGAAGGCTAAGGCTATTTTGGTGGTTCAAAAGGGAAAAGGAAAGGGAAAAGCCAACAAGAAGAAGGATAAAGCTAATGGAAAGTCCAATGCTAATTCTTCTTCAGCTGCACTGAAACCAAAGGGTAGTGTGGCTAAGGAAAGAGAGTGCTTCCATTATAAGCAACCTGGACACTGGAAGCGCAACTGCAAGCTCTATCTTGAAGAACTTGCTAAGAAAAAGGGAAGTAAGACTTTCACTTCAGGTATGTTTGTTATAGAGGCTAACTTTTCTACTTCCTCATCTTGGATATTGGATACTGGATGTGGATTTCACATTTGTGCAAATGTGTAGGATCTAAGTAGAAGTAGAAGATTGGCTCGAGGTGAAGTGGACCTACGTGTTGGAAATGGAGCAAGGGTTGCTGCCTTAGCCGTAGGGACTTATGTTATCACTTTACCTTGTGGATTCGTTTTAGAATTAGACAACTGCTACTTTGTGCCTACTATTAGTAGAAATTTGATTTCTGTTTCTTGTTTGGACAAGAAAGGTTTTTTATTTATAATAAAGGACAAATATTGTTCTACTTATTTGAATGAAATCTTTTATAGTAGTGCTCAACTTAGCAATAGGTTGTATGTTCTAGACCTCAAATATCTAATCTATAATGTGAATACCAAGAAGGTCAGATTAAATGATTCGAACCCGACCTATCTCTAGCACTGTCGCTTGGGCCATATAAATGAGGCCCGCATATCCAAGCTCCATAAGGGTGGACTCTTGGACTCATTTGATTTTGAATCATATGAGACATGTGAGTCATGTTTGTTGGGCAAGACGACCAAAGCCCCATTCACAGGGCAAAATGAAAGGGCGAATGACTTACTAGGACTCATACATAGTGATGCATGTGGCCCTATGTCTACACAAGCTAGAGGAGGTTTCCAATACTTCATTACTTTCACTGATGACTTCAGCAGATATGGCTATGTGTATCTTATGAGACACAAGTCAGAATCCTTTGAAAAGTTCAAAGAATTCAAGAATGAAGTAGAGAATCAACTCGGGAAGAGTATCAAAGTGCTTCAATTAGATCGAGGTGGAGAGTACTTGGATCGAGAATTCCTTGACTATCTGAAGGAGTATGGTATAGTATCACAACTCACTCCACCAGGTACACCTCATTGGAATGGTGTATCTGAAAGGAGAAATCGAACACTGTTAGACATGGTTCGCACTATGATGAGTCAAGCTGACCTTCCAAACTCATTTTGGGGACATGTTCTAGAGACAGCCGTTTTTACACTAAACCGAGTTCCATCTAAATCGGTTCAAAAGACACCATAGGAGATATGGAGTGGGAAGCGTCCCAATTTGTCTTTTATGAAGATTTGGAGCTGTGACGCTTATGTGAAGCGTCAATCCTCTGACAAACTAGGGCTGAAATCTCAAAAATGCCTTTTTGTTGGGTATCCCAAACAAACAAAGGGTTACTATTTCTACAACCCTTCTAAGCAAACAGTGTTTATTGCTCGAACTAGTGTCTTTTTAAAGAAAGTGATGTCCATCAGCATCTTCACTGTGTGACATGGTAAGACTGGGGGAACTTCCGGTGAAGAAGGAATGCCTAAAGGGAAGGTTGCCCAGGGGAGATTGCCTGAAATGCTCAAAGAATAAGGGTTAGAAGGTCCCTGGAGTGTTTTTCCGGGGAGGAGCCTCCGATACCCAAGTCAGTATTCAGAAAATTGGGGATGAATAGAGAGTGGAGAGATTTTCTCTTGGAGTTGGGGGGGTCCCCCTTTACCTAGGGCATTTTCTGAATATTTATAAGGAGGTGAACAGTAGAAGTGCGTTTGACACAGCCTTGCCCAAATCATGACACGTGTTCAGTCAGATGCGATCCGTACCTTCGAGGAGAAGGGGAGCATCTAGCCGACCACAGGCCGCTTGGTCAAGAGCCTAGGTCGTATGAGGGCTGCGCGTCAGAGCGTGTTTGAGGGCGGCGTGTCGGGGAACATGCGAGTACGGTATGTCAAAGGCTCATTAATTGTTTCTGTCGTACTCTTGAGATCCCTTCGGTAAAAGGGGGCTCTTTGGAATGGGAGGACTTCCTTCCGAGACCATAGCAGTAATCCAGGGATTCCTTCGCCAAGGGTGGCCCTGTTCGGGGACGTTCCTCCCTGCCGAAGGTAGTTTGGTCATCTTGCCGAGGGTGGCGATGCACCATATTTTCGAGGTTAGCACTGTTGTCTCCAACGGTGATGAAGGATGACCGAGGTCTGAGAGGCTGAACACCCTTTTTTTCGAAGTATATGCTCGAGTTCCCAGCAGTCGATGCTCTACTTTCCGAGGGTGGTGCCTTACCTGAGCTTGCGGGTTTGAAGGGTGATAGGTACTTCGGCTATCACATGCCCCCATTGAAAAGTCGAAGTGGAGACTTCGGCTTTAGTCTCCCGGAGGACATTTTGCCGGACTCCGAGCAGGACATTGCTCAAGGAGGCATTTCATCACCCGAAGGCGTTCCTTCCTAGTCGAGGCGTCATCACTCAGTCCTTTGGTGATCTCAGGGCACGTACTCCCTTTATTTTACTTTTTCTGCTACAGGTCAGTGAATTGTCGCGTCTTGTAACCAGGCGTGTCAGTTATGGATAGGCGTACTTGGGTTTTCGCGGTGTCAGAAAATGTGTCCTAGTTTCTCGCGTTAGATGACATGTGGCACGCGATGGTTGGGGGCAGTCACGTCAGTTACAATAGCCGCGTCCTTTCACCTGTTGGGTTTCGGGAGCCAAACAGCGCAGCGGAATTTAACCGAAACCCTCCAGGATCCAAGTGAAACGGGGTAAACCGGGTGTTCGAAAATTTCATACCTAATTTTCGGTTGAGATCTCTCACTCAACTGTAGAGTCGAATCACAAAACCTGAACAGTTGACGTGTTCAGGCTCTCTATGGTATCCACACGAGCCTCTCGGGATCACCACGCTTCCACCACGTCCCGGCAGATGCGTTTCTCTTGCGCACGCAGTGCTAGCTTGCGTCCTCCAAGGAATTGCAAGAGAAGAGTGCGACTGTCCTTTTTGGAGGCTAGGGCAAGGAGACCTGCGAATTTCTCACTTAAAAGTTGTATTTATAGTGAGACTCAACTTCCAGGCCTAATGGGTTTCAAAGCCCTAATCCAATTAGGATTTAATTTCGGGCTTAATAATGGCTCAACTCCTTGGCCCATTATTAATACGAAATTAAAGTGAAACCATAACCCAAATAATTAGGCCCATGCACTCTAATGATCCAAATAGCTCTATGTGTGCGACCCAATAGGCTCTTGCCATGGTTGGCAATGATCATAAATCACATTTATGATCATAAGCAATGAGCGGTGTCTAGCAACACATCATTGCTACCCAAGTGACAAGATTGTCGGTGAATCGACTAAACCTTTATGATCATCACCGATATATGCCATTGTCCCTTTGTCCAAGATATCAAGACTAAGCACGAGACATGGAATGTGTCACTCTCGTATAGCCCAATCTTTGGTTTCTTGATTACCGAGTAGACCAACTTAAACTGACGACATTGATATCATATATCAACTCATCGAAGCATGGCCATGCATTTTCTAAGTCTCACTCTATCAAGGGGCCCAAAGATATCACTCCCGTTACATAGGAGGGAAAAATCCCATCTTGATCATACAAATCCCTCCGCATGATATGTGACATACCCAATGACCTCCTTCAAGTTCACTCAGTTACGAGCAACAAAGGAAAGTATCAAAGTATGTGACTCACATGTAGGGAACCTTGTTGATCTTAGGTCGAAGGACTACATATACCATGATCACTATGAGAATCACTTATGACACTCATATAACGATCCATGAAGTGTTCTCATGGTGGGTCGGTCCAGTACACAAGTTCTCCAACTTGTACCCATATGTAGACTAGATATCTCATATTAGTCTCCACATATGCTAGTCATTATGTATTATTGCAACCCGCTCCACAATAATACTAGACTAGGGACGTTTAAGAATATCATTATTCTAGGGTTACAATTATGCTTATTACGTTACGCAGAAACAAAACAACAAACATAATTGCTGGATTAATGCCTCAATAAAATATCATGACTCAATGTGCAAAAATACAATCATCTCATGATTGGCTTTTTGGGCACAATACTAACATCACCTTCGATGGGCAATTATGGCGATGGTTCGCCTTCGCAAGGTAGTTATGGTGACGATTCGGCTACCCCTGTTTGGCCTATATAAACCCCTCTTCCTCTCATTTGCTTCCTTTTGCTATTCTTTCGCTCTCATTTGTTTTTTAGCTTCTTCTTCTCTTCCACCTCTTTTCACAGCGGTGATAGTGGTGGAGCGATTTTCAGCAACCCTCTACGATGGCGTCTTCTAACCCTGACTTCGGCAAGCGTTTTGGTGGGTTCCTTTTTTAAAGGTCCTTCGGTCATTTTCAGTTTCTACTTTTTTCTAGTCCCCGTAGTTTCTTTTTTTTTTTTTCCCGAAGTCGTCCCTTCTTGCTGAACATGTCTTCCCCTGTACCTATTATGTCCGTCCAATCCATTCCCAAGAGCTGGCAACCTCTCATGTCTCACCCCTGCTGCTCCACTTCGGAAAAGTTAGCGAAGTGGACGACCAAGTTCTTTCTTCCCTTTTATGCCACCACCAGACTACCTCATCCCAGTCACTTCAGCTTTATGAATGGTAAGGATGAGGTTACTGTCTTCTGGGCTCAACTGAAGGCCGGACTTCAGTTTCCTCCGCCAAAGATGATTTGCGACTTTTGCCAATTCTATGGCATAGCCGTGAATCAACTTCCGCCCAACTCCTACTGTTACTTTAATGCCATTCTCTGCATGTGTGGGGTTTTCAAGGTAGAACCCCACCTCATCAATTTCATGCAGTACTACAAGCTCTATCCGGTCCCGAAGGGCGGCTTCAACTTCATGCTGCCTCAAGGATCTGGGAGCAAAAAATATATGTTCACCTTCGGCACTAAAGACAGTTGGCGAGGGTGGCAAAGGAAGTTCTTCTTCCTGAAGGTGGCGGAGGCATGGTCGGGCATGCCGACTAGGTGGGCTCGGGGGAAGCTGGAGACGGACGTCGTTGACCCCAAAAAGTTGCTAACTCCTGAGTTGGCAGCGAGGTTTGAGGACTTCGACAGCCGTATCCGGGCTGTCGCCGACTGGGATGCCGAGGTCCCACCGTGCTCCTTGTATCCCTTCCCCATTAAGTGGGACCTCATGACCGAGGAGGTCCTTCGGTAGCTGGGGGTGCTCAGAGCACAAGACGGACCTCGGGATGCCAGCTCCTGCCGCCGACGGGAAGAAGTCCTGGCTGGTGATGTTCCTTCTGGGGGAGCTTTCTTATAAAGCCCTTTTTGAGAGTAAGTTTCTTTCCAGTTTTTAGTATAAGTATCCTTTTGGACTTACACTGATATTTTCCTTCTTTTTCAGAGATGGGCAATCAGTCGGCCGCATTCTACAAATCCCTCTTCCTCGGTCAAGCCGAGAAGGGGGAATAGACGAATAAGGGGGCCTCGAAACGCCAAAAGACAATTGGGGCTGGCCCGTCTTCAGTGAAGAAGGTGAAAAAGGACCCCCTTCCCCCGCCTCCGGAAGACGTTGAGGAGGCCGAGGATCAAATCGAGGTCCAGGCTGACCCGCAACCGGAGCTCGCAGTCAGCTCCATTCTCCGGAGTCCCACCACTTCAGCGGACATTCTCGGATCTTCGGCAGGGGGATCTTCTACTAAGGAACTTGAAGAGCGCAGAAGAAGCAAGGGCAAACACGTCCCTGCCGAGGTGGAGGAGGTTCGGGACTCCGACGATGACGTCGTCGAGGTGCTGCCAGGTTTGTCCCTTGGACAATTTTTAGTGCTCTTAATGTTGTTGATTTATGACTAAGGAACAAAGTCTCAATGGCACTATACCTTGAATTTTCAGAGGAGCTGGTGCCCTCGGCGTGGATGGTGGAGCATACCCAAAAGTGGGCCCTTCGGGATTCTTATATTCCGAAGGACAAGCTCCCAAGGGAACCTTTATGGTCGTTTATGGAGGACATGAACTTGTTCTCCAAAAACTGCCAGCAAATGGCCCCTCAAATGTCGAGAGGCGTGCTCACTTAGGCTTCCTTCAAGTCTGTGGCCGAGGAGTACGCGAATGAGGAGGTCCTCGCCGTGAGGATGGCTGAGCATGCTGCCCAGGTACTTCTTTAGATCATTTATCCTTTCTCCCAATTTCTCTAAGTGTTTAGCTTTCTTTGTGCAACTCTACCAAGTGTTCTGTTCTTTTTGTTTTTTCAGCTCTTGGGGTATAATGGATACTTCAGAGCTTGGGCAGCAAAACAGTTTTTGGTCCGAACTTGGACTGAAGAATGTCTGGAGAAGACGAAGGTGTTCTGTGCTAACTCGGTTGTCAAGAACGCCGAGTTGAGCAGAATAGCCAAGGAGGAAGTCGGCAAACTTCGGGAGGAATTTCTGAAGGGCCAAGAGGAGCTCTTGAAGGATTTCTCCCAGAAGATGTCTGACCTGGGCGTGAAGGTCATCAACCTGACCTCGGCTAACGAGGCTTATCAAAAGGAGAAGGAGAAAGATTCCGTTCTCCTAGCGAAGGCCCTTGCTGATAACGCCGAACTTCAGGCCCAGGTCGAGGCCCTAAAGAAGGAAACAAAGAAGAAGAAGAAGACGAAGAAGTTGGAGAAGGAGGTGGCCGATCTGGAAGACGAAGTGGAAGTCCTGTCAATCGAGTTGGACAAGGCTAACCAGGCAACCAAGGTTGGCTTCTAAGATGGTTTCTGCCTGGTTCGACAACAAGTCTTGGCCAAATATTTTGACCTCGACCTCTCCTTCCTGGCTGCCTTGAACATCCCCGAGGGACCTTGCTGGACCTGGTTGAAGATCGAGTTCCTCAACCTGCCCTTCGCCCCCCCTCCGGCGCCGACGCTGGGGACGGAGCTCTTCATGGTGCCAGGGTCCTTTAGATGTTTAGGGCTTTTACTTTGTCTTCTTCTTTATCTTTGTAATCCTCTTCTTGTACTCTCCTTTACGTAATAAAGTCTTCTCCATGACATTCTTTTCTTAAAATTTGGCTAAGTCCCCCAGCGGTAATTTTCACCTCCAAGGGTTGCCTTGACCACTTTCGGTCTAGGACCCTTGGGAAGGTACTTTTCGACCATCTTCAGGAAAACGCTAACTTTGAAAAATTCCATTTTCTTAAGCACTTATTTGCACTTTGTTCGACAGGAGTTCTTCAGTGGAGTTACTTTCTCAGAAATTTTTCTGTACTTAGAAAAATTTCTAATTGTACGCTTTTCAGACAAGATTTTAAGCGTAGAATTTCCTCAAGGCATCTGCGTGCCATGTATTTTTTGTTGGGTTTCGGGAGCCAAATAGCGCAGCGGAATTTAACCAAAACTCTCCAGGATCCAAGTGAAATGGGGTAAACCGGGTGTTCAAAAATTTTCATACCTAATTTTTGGTTGAGATCTCTCACTCAATTGTAGAGTTGAATCACAAAACTTGAACAGTTGACGTGTTCAAGCTCTCTATGGTATCCACACGAGCCTCTCGGGATCACCACGCTTCCACCGCGTCCCGGCAGATGCATTTCTTTTGCGCTCGCAGTGCTAGCTTGCGTCCTCCAAGGAATTGCAAGAGAAAAGTGCAGTTGTCCTTTTTGGAGGCTAGGGCAAGGAGACCTGCGAATTTCTCACTTAAAAGTTGTATTTATAGTGAGACTCAACTTCCATGCCTAATGGGTTTCAAAGCCCTAATCCAATTAGGATTTAATTTCGGGCTTAATAATGGCTCAACTCTTGGGCCCATTATTAATACGAAATTAAAGTGAAACCATAACCCAAATAATTAGCCCATGCACTCTAATGATCCAAATAGCTCTATGTGTGCGACCCAATAGGCTCTTACCACGTTGGCAATGATCATAAATCACATTTATGATCATAAGCAATGAGCGGTGTCTAGCAACACATCATTGCTACCCAAGTGACAAGATTGTCGATGATTCGACTAAACCTTTATGATCATCACCGATATATGCCATTGTCCCTTTGTCCAAGATATCAAGACTAAGCACGAGACATGGAATGTGTCACTCTCGTATAGCCCAATCTTTGGTTTCTTGATTACCGAGTAGACCAACTTAAACTGATGACATTGATATCGTATATCAACTCATCCGAGCATGGCCATGCATTTTCTAAGTCTCACTCTATCAAGGGGCCCGAAGATATCACTCCCGTTACATAGGAGGGACAAATCCCATCTTGATCATACAAATCCCTCCGCATGATATGTGACATACCCAATGACCTCCTTCAAGTTCACTCAGTTACGAGCAACAAAGGAAAGTATCAAAGTATGTGACTCACATGTAGGGAACCTTGATGATCTTAGGTCGAAGGACTACATATACCATGATCACTATGAGAATCACTTATGACACTCATATAACGATCCATGTAGTGTTCTCATGGTGGGTCGGTCCAGTACACAAGTTCTCCAACTTGTACCCATATGTAGACTACATATCTCATATTAGTCTCCACATATGCTAGTCGTTATGTATTATTGCAACCCGCTCCACAATAATACTAGACTAGGGACGTTTGAGAATATCATTATTCTAGGGTTACAATTATGTTTGTTAAGTTACGCAGAAACAAAACAACAAACATAATTGCTGGATTAATGCCTTAATAAAATATCATGACTCAATGTGCAAAAAATACAATCATCTCATGATTGGCCTTTTGGGCACAACACTAACAATCTCCCACTTGCACTAAAAGCCAATCATCCATGTATCTAATACCGATGGACCTAGAATGGCTATCATGCTTTTGCTGCGTAAGGGGCTTTGTCAGTGGATCAGCAATGTTGCTGTCTGTCGAAGTCCTGCATATCCTTACATCACCCCTCTCGATGATCTCCCTGATGAGATGATAGCGTCGGAGTATGTGTTTGGATCGCTGGTGAGATCGAGGTTCCTTAGCCTGTGCGATTGCTCCATTGTTGTCACAATAGAGCTCTATCGGGTCAGCAATGCTTGGAACCACTCCAAGTTCAGTGATGAACTTCTTGATCCAAACTGCCTCCTTCGCAGCATCAGAGGCAGCAATGTACTCAGATTCTGTTGTAGAGTCAGCTACTGTCTCTTGCTTTGAACTCTTCCAGCTCACAGCACCACCACCAATACAAAACACATAACCAGATTGCGATCTAAAATCATCCTTATCGGATTGGAAGCTTGCATCGGTGTAACCCCTTACAACGAGCTCATCTTCACCTCCAAAGACCAAGAATGCATCCTTAGTCCTTCGTAAGTACTTAAGGATGTTCTTAACAGCTGTCCAGTGACTCTCACCAGGGTTCGATTGGTACCTACTCATCATGCTCAAAGCATATGAGACATCGGGATGAGTACATATCATGGCATACATGATAGATCCAATTGCTGAGGCATATGGAATCTTACTCATGCGCTCTCTCTCTTCAGGTGTACTTAGACCCTGAGATCTAGAAAGAGTTATACCATGTGACATGGGCAAGAATCCTTTCTTGGAATCTTGCATGCTAAACCTCTTTAGCACCTTGTCAATATATGTACTTTGACTTAGGCCAAGAAGCTTTCTAGATCTATCTCTATAGATCCTGATGCCTAACACATAGGCTGCTTCACCCAAGTCCTTCATAGAGAAACATTTCCCTAGCCAAGTCTTCACAGATTGTAGCTCAGGAATGTCATTCTCGATGAGTAGTATGTCATCTACATACAACACCAAGAAGACAATAGCGCTCCCACTAACCTTCTTGTAGACACAAGGTTCATCTTCATTTTTGATAAAACCAAACTCTTTGATTGCATCATCAAAATGAAGATTCCAACTTCGAGAAGCTTGCTTCAGTCCATAAATGGACCTTTGCAACTTGCACACTTTATTGGCATTCTCTGGAGTGACAAAACCCTCAGGTTGTGTCATGTACACATCCTTAAGTAGCGTTCCATTTAGGAATGCAGTTTTTACATCCATTTGCCATATCTCATAATAATAGTGTGCAGCAATAACGAACAAAATTTGGATGGATTTAAGCATAGCAACTGGTGAAAAAGTTTCATCATAGTCAATACCATGAATTTGCTTGAAACCTTTTGCAACCAATCGTCCCTTAAAGGTAATCACATTACCATCCATGTCAGTTTTCTTCTTGAAAACCCATTTGCACCCTATGGGTTTTACCCCTTCAGGTGGGTCAACCAAAGTCCATACTTGGTTTTCATACATGGATTCCATCTCGGATTTCATGGACACTAGCCACTTCTCAGAGTCAGGCGCCGAGATAGCTTGTTGGTAGGTTGTGGGCTCATCCTAATCCATGAGCATCACATCACCAGTGTGAGTCATGAGAAATCCATATCTCTCAGGCTCACGCCGAATCCTACCAGACCTACGTGGACTCTGTGCTACAGGAACAGACTCTTGAACCTCAACATCTTGTGGTGTGTGTTCAAGTTCCATTTCAGGTTCAATGTCTCCTTGTTGTTCTTGAATTTCTTCAAGTTCTACTTTCCTCCCACTAGTTTCTTTAGAGATAAACTCTTTCTCTAAAAAGACACCAGTTCGAGCAATAAACACTTTTTGCTCAGAAGGATTGTAGAAATAGTAACCCTTTGTTTCTTTGGGATACCCAACAAAAAGGCATTTTTGAGATTTCAACCCTAGTTTGTCAGAGGATTGACGTTTCACATAAGTGTCACAGCCCCAAATCTTCATAAGAGACAAATTGGCGAGGACGAGTGCAAGTGGTTTGGTGGAGTCGTGTAGTGGACGACACAAGTGGTCGTGATCAAGGGACATTTAGGGAGATGGGGATTTGGGGGTTCAATGAGATATTGAGGAAGTGATGTTAATAGATTGATGGAGACAACACCATTTAAAGAGGGAACTAGTGAGGCCAAAAAAAGACATCATTCTGCCTAGGCGAGAAGTTCAGTAGCTTAGGGGAGAATTAACTACGGTCCCTAAATTTTAATTTGCATGTCACATTGCCTATATCCTTACATTCTTTCACTATATCTGGGGGCAAAATTCAACACATAATCTCTCACTCCTTATAAAATAGTCAAGTTAATACCAGTGTATTACACATTTCTAAAATTCCCGAAGGGCCAGTGTTCCTTCCACCCTTTGCTAGTTCTTCCACTAAGAGTGAGGGTCAGAGAGTAGGTTCAAATTATAAGAATCATGCCATGTAGGAAAAAAAACACATGTGAAAGAGATGTGGAGCATCTTATAGATGAATTCCTAGAGTAAGCCAATTCGGTGAAATCAAAGAGAAATTTGTGAAAATAGACAGTGCATGACCCTCAACTTTCAGATGTCATAACTTTTGCTATAATTGTCAGAATAACTATTATAATATGTCGTTTCAAATGGAATTTCTGCTCTATAGTTATTGCTAGGGCTTTACCCTTTCATGACTGTGTTTCATGGATCAAAATTCTATCATGTTGAATGGTATCCGGTCCACTACAGTTTCAATTATTTTGGACTCCTATTTATTTTCGGTTTCTTTATGGGATAATTACAATGTGCCCCTTGAGGTTTAGGTGAAATTACACTTTGCCCTTCCTGTTTTAGAAATCTACACTTTGCCCCCTGCCTTTTTATTATAGTTTGACAGCAACTTCTGAAATCTTAATTTAGACACTACGGTAGACATTTTTCAATAATTTTAATCTGTATGCTATTTTTTTACAGTTAATGGATATTTTAAATTATCAGTTTTTTTATTTTTATTTCTTTTAGTTTTTAAAACAATTTTTTTTAAATATCATTCAATTGTAAAAAGTACTATACAGACTGAAATTATTTGAAGATGACAATCGTATAGTCTAAATTAAGATTTCAGAAGTTTTTGTTAGGCTGTATTAAAATTGCAGGGGGTAAAGTATATATTTTTTAAACAGGAGGGGGTAATGTATAATTTCACCTAAACCTCAGGGAAAAATGATAAGTAAGCCTTTTTTTATTTATTTTAGGTTAGGTTTCCTTTGTCGGCTTATAAATAGGCTTTCTTACTTTATTATAATTCATTTTATCAACAATATTAAAGTATTTCAATTGCTCTAGCAATCTCTAAAAGTGGATTCTCTTTTGCTTCTTTGATTATAAGCATATTACTTGATTGAGTCTCAATTTTCGCTACATTAAAGAGATATTGATTGTTGGGGATGTGAGAAAATCCCTTCTCTTGGGACTTATTAGGTGTAGCAAGTAGTTGGATTTTACTTTGGCACACAGAGAATTAGATAATTAGCATAATTACAAATACATTGAGAGTTTGCTACTAGACTCAAATATAGCTTTGCCTTTTTTTTTTTTCGGCTTGGCCACTAAGCTGCAGGTGCATATTGAATTTTTTGAGCCTATTATTAGGTAATATTAAGGCAAAATAATCAAAATGAGAATATTGGGATTTCTCAGGCTTTGTATATTTTAAAATAATATATGACTCTTAAACCATAATAAATAAAAAAAAATAGCAAAATAATTCAATTAGCATAAGGTCTCAATTGAGAGGTGGAGATTAATAACTCAAAATGTCTATGAGCATTTAATACAAAATATTTTTAGGCTAACAGCAATCATGAATCATGAGTAACAATTAGTCCAATCCATTGGATTAAAACACCTTGTGCTAATACAAAGAAGAAAAAATGAAAAAGATAGGAGAATTTGTTGAGTTTCACATTCCCCACATTTCCAAATCTGTGGGTAAGTAAAGTAAGAAGAATAAGCATTTAGGTTAATAGGGAACTTTTTAATCATAGCATTTGCAGACTTTACTATTAGCTCTTCATCCCCTCTATAAGGTTAAATGTATCTGTCCTGATCACTAAAGCTAGACATAGGCAGCTGAGCAATAGCTTGAATTTCATAGTCAGATAAGAAAGCTTGAATTAAGCTTAAGTCTCACCTTAACTCCCTAGGCACCATTAGATGTTGCACAGTGATTTGTCTGATGCCTTCAGGAACATTGTAAGAACACAGGAGCATATAACCATCAAGTTGAGGTACCCAACGGTCCCCCCAAACACTAACCTTCTCACCACTTCTAATTTGGCAAATGCCTCTATCCTTGAAACTATCTTCCTTATAGAGAATACTTGACCACCCCCATGAAGTGTTAGAACCCTTTCTAGCATGTAAAAAGTCTTGATTAGGGAAATATAACCCTTTCAAAACTCTGGCCCATAAAGCATTAGGATTGCTAATCAAATGACAGGCCAATTTTGCTAATAAGGCTTGATTAAACGTCTCTAAGTCTTTAAAACCAAGCCTTTATTTTTGCTTAGGCAGTGTCATTGTATTCCAATTCTTCTAATTGATTTTATTGCCATTTTCTAAGTGCCCCCACCAAAACTTAAAAACTAGTGAATTAATCTTTTTGCACCATCCATTCATAAATTTAAACAAAACCATGGAATATATTGAAACTGCAGAAGCTACTGCCTCAGTAAGACATTCTTTGCCTAAAAAAGACAACAATTTTTCCTTCTAACCCATCAACTTCATAGCCACTTTATCTCTAATAACAACAATTATTGCTTCATATTTAGATTTTCCCTCAAATGGTTGGCAAACCGAGCTATTTACCAAGATTATTAGCTTTTTGAACACCCATACTCAGGATAATCTCATCTTGGAGCCTTAAAGAGGTATTTCTGTTAAAGAAAATAGAGGAGTTTTCCAGACTAAGGCCTTGACCAGATGCATCATAGTACTAAGAAAGAATCGACTACAAAGTCCTACAATTCGCCAAAGTTACTTTGCAGAAAAATAAAGAGTCATCAACAAACAATTGATGACACAAAGGAGGGCATGATCTAGACATCATAAGAGGCTACAATTGATGATTATCTATGACATCAAAAAACAATGTTAATAAACTTTCAATTAACAGAATAAAGAGATAAGGTGATAAAGGATCACCTTGTCTGATCCCTCTTGTTGGCTTAATAAAATCTAATTTTCTACCATTAAATACCAGCTTATAAGTGACAGAGGTAGTTAATATCATGTCCCAATTCACCCATTTTTCACAAAAACCCAACTTGAGCATAACAACAACAAGAAAGACCCATTCCACTCTATCATATGCCTTATTCATATCAATCTTAACATCCATGTCACCTATTTTACTAGTCTTCTTTTGTTTTATGTAATGGGAGGCCTCAGGAGCAATAATAATATTATCTTGAATATGTCTACCTTGAGCAAAAGCATTTTGATATGGAAAAATTAAAGAATTAATGTGACTCTTTAACCTATGGACTAAAAATTTAGTAATAATTTTGTAAGAGAAGTTATATAGGCTAATTGATCTGAATTAAGACACAGATTCAGGAGAGGGAACTTTAAGGATAAGGACAATAGAAGTACAGTACAGAAAGAATCAAAGATATCATGGCTAAAGAAAGCTTTAAAAGCTTGAATGATGTTTTCCCTTACTTTAATCTAGAAGGAATGAAACAATATGCCAAGATGCAATCAGGTCCAGGTGCCTTATATCCTTACATCTAAAATGTTATTGCCCTGATTTCCTCTTCACTAACTTTTCTTTTCAATTCTTGGTTCAAGTCTATAGGATTTCGGGAGCAAAACAAGCACAGCAGAAACTAACCGAAACTCTCCAGGATCCAGGTGAAACATAGTAAATCAGGTGTTCAAAATTTTTATATCTAGTTGGCTGGGATGTTTTGCCCAACTATTGAGTCGAATCGCAAACTTGAACAAGTAACTTGTTCAAGCTCTCTACGGTATCAACACGAACCTCATGAGTCACTATGCCTCCACCATGTTTCGGCAAATGCGTTCATCTTGCTCCTGTAGTACTAATTTGCGTCCTCCAAGGAAAAACCAAGAAGAGAGTACGGCTGGAACTTATTAGAAATCTTCTAATTTTGCCCTTTGGATGGGTAGGGCAAAACCTAAAAAAATTTTCACTATTGAGGGTTAACTCCCAAGCCTAATGGGTTTCAAAACCCTAATCCAATTAGGTTTAATTTCAAGCTTCATTAATGGCTCAACCTTTAGGCTAATTATTAATTAGAAATTATCATGAAACCAAAACCTAAACAATTTGACTGATACACTCAAATAATCCAATTGGCTCTATGTATGTGACCCAATATTCATATATGTCATTGGCCCTTTGTCCAAGATATCAAGCCAAGCACATGTCATGGAATGTCACTCTCGTATAGCCCAATCTATGGTTTTTTATTCTTGATTAAACTGATTAAAACTGATGACATTGATATCCCATATCAATTCATTCGAGCATGGTCATGTATTTCCTCAATCTCACTTAATCAAGGGGCTCGAAGATATCACTTCCATTACATAGGAGGGACAAATCTCATCTTGATTATACAAAACCCTCTGCATGATATATGACATACCTAATGACCTCCTTTGTGTTCACTTAATTACGAGCAACAAAAGGAAGTATCAAAGTATATGAGTCATATGTAGGGAACCTTGATGACCTTAGGTCAAAGGACTACATATACCATGATCCTTATGAGAATCACTTATGACACTCATATAACGATCCACGTAGCGTTCTCATGGTGGGTCGGTCCAGTACACAAGTTCTTCAGCTTGTACCCATATGTAAACTACATATCTCATATTAGTTTCCACACATGCTAGTCTTTATGTATTATTGCAACCCACTCCATAAGAATGCTAGACCAGAGACGTTTGAGAATACTATTATTCTAGAGTTATAATTATATTTGTTTATGTCACATAGAAACAAAACAACACACACAATTATTGGATTAATGCCTCAATAAAATATCATGACTCAATGTGCAAAATACAATTATCTCATGACTGGTTTCTAGGTACAACACTAACAAAGTCATCCCCAACTTTTGTCTTTATATTGCTCAAAACAAGTTACCAGTAGAGGAAAAAAGATCAGAGTAAAATTTATAAATCAATTCCTCTACTACCTTCTCATCCTCAACCCAACACCTCTACAAATTTTTATAATATCTTTTTAAAAGGCTCTTCATTGTATTGTTATGGCATGAAAAAAGGATGTATTTTGGCCACCCCATCTAAGCCAATTGATCATGCTTCTCTTATGCCAATAAATATCCTTCTTAGTCCAAAGTTCTTGAATTTGAGCAATGGGGCATTTTCCTTAAGTTATAAAACCTTCCTCAGAAGTAGCTTAAAGGGACTTTAAGTCTTAAAGGAGCTTCTTAATATGATTTCTGTTATGCTAGAAATGTTTTTTGCTCTATTTTGTTAAATCCATTTGGTGCTGGTACAACTTCCTCTAAATATTATTGCTAACAATTGAATTTGCCACTTTAGCCCATGGTTCTTTCATAACTTCTTTGCATTGAGGGTCCCTAAGCCATATTCCTTCAAATTTAAAGTTTTTCCTTCCTTTTGTCTCTAATACTAAAGTATCTAGCAGCAAGAGGCAATTATCAGAACCAATTCTTTGTAGGTGAAGGTTTGAAACTTTTGATACTGCACCCTCCATTCCACATTACATAGAGCTCTGTCAATCTTTTCCAAAATAACTCTATCTTCACTATTATTGCATCATGTAAATAGTAAGCCTTTGAAAACCATATCCATAAGGCTGATATTTGAAGTAAAGGATGAAACTCCAAGATTTTCTTAGCACTCTTCAGGTTCCCTCTAAATTTCTCTTACCGGGATAGAATTTCATTCCAATCCCCAAGGCACATCCAAGGGTAATCATGGTGAGCACTAGCCATACATCTTAAAATCTGCCAATTTTCCTTTTGTTCTTAAAAGTTTGGGGAAACATATACCTAAATGATTCTAACCATAACTCTTGTCTCATTCTCTAGAGCCCATGTGTCAATGAAATTTTTAAAGGAAAAATCCACAAAAAGCTTTCATAGAAGGATCCTACCACAGAGCCAAACCTCCTGAAAGACCAATAGGTTTCACATAAACAACATTCTTAAACTTTAACCTTTTCCCCTCTATCTTAACTCTTGGTTTCTTATTCTTTGCCTCCACAAGGAAACAAAAAGGGGGCTTAAATTTTTTAACCAGCCTTTTTAGGCTCTGAATTGTCAAAGAATCCCTTATCCTCTAATAGTTCTAACTTATCGCCTTCATTGTGAGCTAGTGGCTTTTGAAGGGAAGTTATCGATCCCAATATTCTCAGAGGTTATGTCATCTATAGACTACGTAAACAGCCCAGCTACTTTTTTAAAGTTATGCCCCTTTTCTTCTTATGGTTTTGTTGACCACCCTGATCTAAATATGTTAGGAGCTCAACAATATAAAATGGTTTATGTATAATAGCAAATGTATCTTTCACCATCCTCGGATCTACAAACCTACCAACCTCGGTAAAGTTGATCCACCATCCTCGATGGAGGAGAACATTTCCCGAGGTTAACCCCCATTACCGAAGCGCCTTCCTGATAGCCGAAGGGCTATCGCCTCTCCTAGTACATATTTCCCGCCGAAGTTGTGTTCAGGAAGCCTGGCGTCAACCGAAAAGAAGCACTGTCATTGAGGGAGCGAAGTCGAGCACCACGAAGTCAGGACTTCAGCTAATACGCCAGGAAATCCAAAGGTATTGTCGGCTCCTTCAGGGGACCAAACAGATCGCCTTCGGGACAGAGGCCTATCCCTTACAAGCAGGAGAGAATCCCCCGAAGGCAGAACCACCGAACTAAATGACTCCCCGAACTACGAGCATAACTCCCGAAGAAGGGTGTCCATACCAATGGACAACCTCGCCCAGAGGACCTCGGGGAGTACGGCATGAGCATTTAAGGAGCCTCTGACATGTCACCCACAGGCGTTACATGCCGCCCCAAACCGCGGTCTGACACGCTGATGTCGTCCAGGTCTTGTCACGACCTGTCTCGGTTCAAGGCTCAAGGAGCCTGCCACCGGCTACTTGTCCCCTACGCCCAGAAACTCAGAGAACATCCGACTGAACACGTGTCGTCATCTGAACGGGCTAGGCACTCCTATAAATACCAGGAAATAGACCCTGGCAAACGGTTCGACTCCTCTTCCTTGGGAAAACACAAACAGGCAAGGCCACTAAACTTCCTGGTGCTCCCCCTCTTTCACCTCTTAGGACACTGACTAGGGCGTCGGAGGCTCCTCCCCGGAAAAACACCCCGGGGACCTCCTAACCCTCTTTTCTGAGTATTTTCAGGCACACTCCCCTGGGAAATTTGAGTTCCAGGCGTTCTCCCCCTCAGGAAGTCCCTCCCGAAGTCACAATGTCTTCTAACAAAGATGTCTCTGGGCATCATTTGGCGCTGTCTGTGGGAACCCACCCTCAGGTCGCCGTCGTTGAGACTCGGCGTTCCAAGGAGAAGGGACTCCCGAGGTCCCCGTCTGCGCCTGAAGTTCAATCGGCTACTGAGCAAACCATTCCAGGGACTTCTTTGCCGGAGGAGGAGCGTCCTCTTGTCATCACCATGAGTTTTCTACGCGACTTTCAATGGTCTGTTATGGCTGAAATGACGCAACAGATAGACCGAATGTGGCCGCAACCAACTCAGGCCCAAAGGTCTCCCTCACCAGTACGCCCTCGGGAGAAAAGCCCCAAGCCAACCTACCACAGTTCGGGAAGTGGGGACCCCCGTGAAGAGTCTTCGACAGAAAACATGCCCCTCGGGGCATGACTTGTGGGACAAGTGGGGTCTAAGCGACCTAAAGTCCCATACCAAAGGAACTCATCACCCGAGGCGAAGTCTCCATCCCCTCGGTGTCGAAGACACTCCCCGAAGAGGCACAGGCAATCTCCTTGCAACGAAGCCTACAAGCACCAAGAGGAAGAACCCAGCGCCACGCTCCTTTTGGAGAAGATATTGGCGAGGTTGGACAGGGTGGAAAAACAGGTAGCCCGCAAGCCCGTCTGGGCCAGGCTATCTGGGACCTTCTGTGGGGATGAGTCCCCATTCACCCGAGCTGTAGTTGAAGCAGCCATGCCAGGTGACTTTCGTGTACCTCGGCTGGAAACGTACGATGGCCGAACTGATCCACAGGCTCATCTGACCAAATATAGACACAGCATGATGATGCACGGTGCCGACGACGCCACCTTGTGCAAATGTTTTGAGGTCACCCTCACAGGACCAGCAACAGCCTGGTACAATTCATTAGCTCCAGGAACCATCACAAAGTTTCAGGAGTTATCTACCTCCTTCACACAACAATTCATTGGAAGTCGGCCGACGGCGAAGATGCCCGTCTAGATGTTCGACATAGCGCAAAGAAGTGGAGAAACCATCCGCGACTATGTCGAAAGGTTTAACAGAGAAGCTTTGAGTGTCCCAGATTTTCGGCCCGAAATACACATCCTCGCGATGACACGGGGCCTTCGGAGGGATTCACAGCTGTTTTACAAATTCTCCAAATACCCTCCGGACACACTTGGCGAGTTCTACCGAAGGGCCGAACAGCACATGACTGCCGAAGAGCTGAGAATGGGTGGACCAAAGTCCGATCACCACCGGGCCGCAGGATCCAGCCAGCAAAACCGATATCCAGCCGAACTGGCAGGACGACCTCGGAGAATGCGGGGAAGGAAACTCCCAACCTTCACACCCCTGAACACCACAAGGACCAACATCCTCATGACAATGGAAAGACAGGGGACCTAAATTCAACGGCCAAGGGCTATGACTGCTGATAACAAAAAGAACATAAAGAAGTTCTGCCAGTTCCACCACGACCACGGCCACGACACTGAAGACTACTTCCAACTGAAGAAGTACATAGAGTCGCTGATCAAACTGGGTCAACTTCGGCGTTATCTGCGAATGCCTTCCCCGAAAGGGAGAAAAGAGGAGGAAGTTAAGGCAAATGACGAGGATTACGACTCCGACAAAAGGAGGAACCGAAGTCCAAAGAGGCGTCCTCCACCTCCGGCAGGGTTAATACAAACAATCATGACGGGGCTTCCATCCTCGGAAAGAAAGAGGAAGGCCAGAGAAATAGCAGTCATGGAATATCAGAGTCCAACGAAGAAGCTGGCCCGAAAGGATGGTTCCGCCGTCATATTTCCCCATGATGACCCACTATTGGTCATGGCAAGGATAGGAAACTGGGACGTAAAGAGAGTGTTACTTGACGATGGATCAAATGCCGACATCCTGTTTTCACATTTGCTGCCGAGATTGGGCATATCCAGCAGCGACCTCAAGCCTGTCACCTCGCCTACCTTCGGGGTGGGACCATCCGAGCTACCCATCCTCGGATGGATGGATCTTCCCCTAATGATGAAAGGGACTTCGGTAGACGGGACTGTTGAGTTATTTGCCTCCACAATGACAAGGTTCATCGTCATGGATGTCCCTTCGTCATACAATGCCATCCTTGGAAGACAGACACAGGGAAATCTGCACATTCGCCCTGATGTGAAATACTTAACTGTCACTTTCGCCACCAAGGATGGAGACGCGGAAATCTTCATCGATCAGAGCGAAGTAAGGAAGGTGTTCGTCAAGGCACGAAAAGCTCCAGCAAACAACTTCGCACAAACGATGGAGGCAAAGGCACCAAAGAAGGGTGAGGCAGAAGATCCCGCGAAGGCGGAAATAGAAGAAGTGGAACTTGTCCCAGGCCAAAATACCCGAATAGGGAAAAACTTGGCCGAAGGTGACAAGAAAAAACTTGTATCTTTTCTGCTGACAAATAAAGATCTATTTGCCTACTCGCCGAAAGATATGCCAGGGGTAAACCCTGGCGTAATACAGCATAGCCTTAAAGTAAGTCCGGAGGCAAGACCTGTCCGGCAAAAGAAACGGAGCATCTCGGTCCATAAAAGTAACTTTGTCAAAACCGAAGTCCAGCGCTTGTTAGACGCTGGTGTCGTCAGGGAGGTCAAATACCCCGAATGGTTAAGCAATGTGGTAATTGCCACAAAAGAAGGAAGCAGTAAGCTCCGAATGTGCATCGACTTCAGGAACTTGAACGATGCTTGCCCTAAAGACTCATACCCTCTCCCACCGATAGACCAATTGGTAGACTCAACTGCCGAATACGGGCTCCTAAGTTTCCTAGACGCCTTCAGTGGGTATCATCAAATAAGGATGGACCCCGAAGATGAGGAGAAAACCTCCTTCATCACCGAGGGGGGAACGTACTGTTACGTCAGGATGCCCTTCGGCCTCAAAAATGCAGGAGCAACCTACCAGAGGTTGATGAGCAAGGTCTTTAGTGATCAAATAGGGAGAAATATGGAAGTCTATGTCGACGACATGATAGTTAAGAGCAAGCTGCCTAATGACCACGTCGCGGATCTAAAGGAAACTTTCCACCAGCTCAGAACCTTCGGGATCCGCCTTAATCCCAAAAAGTGTATCTTCGGAGTGACCTCGGGAAAGTTTCTTGGGTACATGGTATCAGAAAGAGGCATTGATGCTAACCCAGAAAAAATTAAAACTTTACTTGAATTACGAACTCCCACCACAATAAAAGATGTGCAGAGACTCACTAGAAGGATAACCTCTCTTAGTAGGTTCATTTCCGAATATGGAGACCGGTGTCGAGCGTTCTTCAAAGTCCTCACTAAGGCAACAAAAAAGGAGGACAACCTTGGAATTGTTGATCATCCTTGGAATAAAGACTGCCAAAAGGCCTGAGAAGAACTCAAAATCTACTTAGCTAATCTGCCCACTCTGCGACAACCTCACAGGGGAGAGCCCCTCGTGTTATACCTCGCTGTCACAGAAAAAGCTGTGAGCTCGGTCCTTGTGAAAGAAGAGGGGCCGAAGCAATGGCCGGTCTATTATGTAAGCAAGTCCCTGACGGTGCCAAAGTCAGGTATCCCTTGCTGCAGAAAGCTATATTTGCTCTGGTACTAGCAGGAAGAAGGCTACGACCATACTTTCAGGCTCACCCTATCATCGTCCGAAGTAGTCTACCACTACGGGATGTCATGAGGAAAGTTGATCATTCGGGAAGGCTTTCCAAGTGGTGTATAGAGCTTGGCGAACACGACATCACTTATGAACCTCGGAAAGCCATAAAAGCTCAAGCCCTGGCAGACTTCATTGCCGAAGTACCGACCACCGAGGATAGCCATCCGGATCCTGGCGAAGGTGAGCCCGAATGGACTTTGTATGTTGACGGAGCCTCAGGGTCCGAACACCAGGGAGCTGGGGTAATTATTAGAGGTCCCGAAGGCCTAGAAGTAATGAAGGCTATCAAGTTCAGCTTTAATGTCACCAACAATATGGCTGAGTATGAAGCCCTCATAGCAGGATTGCGCCTAGCCAGAAAAATTGGCATAAGAAACTTGAAAGCCCACAGCGATTCCCAGCTGGTAGTTCGGCAAACGGCAGGAGACTACGGGGCAAAGAACCCAACCTTGGCAAAATACCATGACTTGGTAGCAAAGCTCATCCGGGAGTTCAACACCATACGAATTGAAAATGTACCTCGATGAGATAATGCCGAGGCAGATTGCTTGGCAAAATCAAAAACATGCACCGAGGTGCTAAACCACCCGAGCATCACAGTGCTGAGCATAGTAACTTCGGGAGAACGCTGGAAGGACCCGATAAAAAGATATCTCGCAGACAATACGCTCCCCGAAGACCCCAGTGAAGCTGCAAAAGTGTGAAGACGCTCCGGTCGATTCTTCCTAATTAGCGAAGAATTATATCGGCAGGGATATGCAAATCCACTACAGAGGTGTGTTGGCGAAGAGGATACTGAAATGATCCTCGAAGAAGTACACGAAGGCGCTTGTGGTTCGCACATCGGAACCGATGGCCTGGCAGTAGTAATACTTCGCCAAGGATACTTTTGGCCTACCCTGAAGAAGGATGCTAGGCAGTTCGTCCAGAAATGCGGTAATTGCCAAAGGCACTCGAATATCCAGAGGACACCCTCGGAATTGGTAACTTCAGCTGACTATCCTTGGCCCTTCGCAGTCTGGGGCATAGACCTCATTGGGCCGCTCCCAACAGCGCCTGGAGGCGTGAAGTTCTGCGTGGTAGTAGTAGACTATTTCTCCAAATGGGTCGAGGCAGAACCCCTGGCGACTATCTCGGCAAAAGAGGTGCAAAAGTTCATATGGAAGAACATTGTATGCAGATTCGGCATACCGAGGGTACTAGTAGCTGATAATGGATCCCAGTTTATAGACAAAGGGTTCCAGGGATTTATCAGTGACCTCGGAACAAAAATGCACTTCGCCCCAGTAGCTCACCCCCAAAGCAATGGGCAGGTAGAAGTATCTAATAGGACCATAAAAGATGGTCTGAAAAAGAGGCTGGGAGAAGCAAAAGGGAAATGGCCAAGAGAGCTCCAAAGCGTATTATGGAGTTACCGAACAACACCCCGAAGAGCCACAGGGGAAACGCCTTTTTCACTCATTTTCGGTACAGAGGCCATCATCCCAATCGAGGTAGTGCGACCATCAGTGCGGGTGCAAGTATTTGATGAAAGTGGAAACGACCTCGGCATGAGGACCAAGCTCAACCTCGTCAGCGAACACAGAGAAACAGCTGACTGAGAAGAAAAGCATTTCAGCAAAAAGTGGCTGTGGCCATAAACTTACGGGCTAGGCCAAAAGAAATCAAGAAAGGAGACCTCGTTCTCCGAAAGGCTGAATTTGCACCCCAAAGGCCATCTCACGGGGTACTACGCGCAAATTGGGAAGGACCTTACCTGGTACTTGCCGAAGTGCGAAAAGGGGTGTACAAGTTCGGCGATCCCGAAGGCGTAGAATTGAAAAATACTTGGCATTCAGACGCCTTGAAAAAGTTCTATGCTTAGGATTTTGATGGGAAAATGGTATTGTACAAATTAGAAAAAATATTCTAAGTGCAAAAGTTTCCCAAAAAAGTTCCTAAGCATAAATTGTACAAGTCAGAATTCCGCGAAAGTGATCGCCGAAACGAGCACAGATATGATTTTCCGAAATCTCTTGAGCGAACGTGTTCGGGACAATGGGAAATGAAAAATCTCGCAAAAAGACTTAGCCAAATTTTCTAAAAAGAAAAAGTCTTTATTGAAATGAATTTACTTACAGAAAAGAAGGAGTGCCAAAAGGAGAAGTACAAAAAATAAGGAAAAGAAGGCAAAGGACCCTAGAACGAACTAAGGAATCTCAGCGTCCCGGGAGCCACCAGCTCCTGCGTCCTTTTCCACCACCTTTGGTGCCGGGAAAGAAGAAGGCAAGTTCAGGTGCTCAATCTTGGACCAAGACCACCAAGGCCCCTCAGGAATGTTTAGGGCCTCCAAGAAAGAGAGGTCCAGATCTGGGAACCTCTGAAGAACTTGGTGCCGAGCAAGGGAAAACCCGTCCTGGAAACCAACCTTGGTCATCTAGTCGGATTTATCCTTCTCGACCCCAAGGTCCGCAAGGTCCTTCGTTAGATCAGCAACGTCCTTCTTTAGTGCCTTCATCTTCTTCTTCTTCGGCTCCTTCTTCAGAGAATCGACCTCGGCTTGGAGCGCGGCCTTCTCAGTAAGCGCCTTCGCCAGGAGAACCTCAGCCTCTGACTTCTCTTTTCGATGCGCCTCGTTCGCCAAGATCAGCTCCGCCACCTGGGAGCCGAGGTCAGAAATCTTATGGGAGGAATCCTTCAAAAGTACTTCTTTTTCTTTCAGGAACTTCTCACGAGCGGCAGCAACCTCCTTCTCTACAGCTTGAGCCAGCTGGGTGTTCTGGGCAGCCAATTCCGAGCACGTGGCCTTAGTTTTTTCTATGACCTCTAAGGCCGAAGCTCGGAACGCCGTCTGCCTCGCCACCCGAACTCTGAGGAAACCAGCATACCCCAGCAGCTGCAAAGAAATAAAGGCAAAGTCAGTAAGGCAAAAAAGAGAGCCAAATACTTAGAAGAAATCCAAAGGAAAAAGAAAAGCGCGAAGCATACCTGGGTACCGTGCTCGGAAACTTTCGCGGCAAGGGAATCATCGCCCGGGTGAGCCTCCACAATGGCCCTGAAGGAGGCCTCGGTAAGGATCCCTTTCGAGATCTCTTTGGACATTTGCTGGCAGTCTCCAGAGTACAAATTCACGTCCTCCGTAAATGACGAGAAAGGCTCCTTCGGGATCCTCCCCTTCGGGATACGGGCATCCCGAAGGGCTCACTTCCGGGCATGCTCGGCTGCCCAACCCGGAGTAAGTAACTCCTCTGCACGGCAAAACAAAAAGCTGATCAAGGCAAGTAAATCTCAAAATTCAAAAAAGTGAAGGCATCACAGTTTGCTAGAAAACAAACCTTGTGGCACTTCGGCCACGTCGTCGTCAGAATCCAAAACCTCCTCGGTAGAAATCCCCTTGCCTTTGCTCTTGCATCGTTCCTCGGCAGAAGGGGCCTCTACCAAGGCATCCAGAAGAGCCTGCGACGAAGTAGGACTGCGAGGAGGGACGTCAACAGCAGCAACCTCGGGCAGCGGAGCGGCGGCAACTTCGGGCTCTCCGCTTACCCCCTCAAGAACTTCTGGCTGAGGTTGTTGAACAGTCTTCTTCGCCCGTTTAGAAGAAGGCCTAGCCCCAGTCGCTTTCCGCCTTCGGGAGACGGCCTTCTTCGTCTGCTCACCTTTCTCGGATTGATCGAGGAAAAGGGATTTGTAGAAGGCAGCAGTGTCGTCGCCCATCTCTGGAAAAGAAAGAAGACATCAGTGTGAGTCCAAGATGAAATTATAACAAAGGGACTCGAAGATAACTTACGCTCATAAAAAGTTTCGTAAGTAACTTCCTCCAGAAGGAGTTGCACCAGCCAGGAGTCTTTCCCAACGATGGCAGGAGCCCGCATCCCAAGGTCCGTCTTGTGCTCCTTCACTACCCCTAGTTCCCGAAGAACCTCCTCGGTCATCAGCTTCCAATTGATGGGGAAGGGGTAGAGAGAGCGTGAAGGGACCTCGGAATCCCAGTCGGAGACGGCTCGGATACGTCTGCCGAAGTCCGCGAATATGGAAGCCAACTCGGGAGTCAGCATTATCCTCGGATGTACGACGTCCATCTCCAGCCTTCCCTGAGCCCACTTGGTCGGAACATGCGACCAGGCCTCCTCCATCTTCAGAAAGAAAAAATTTTGTTGCCACCCTCGCCAGCTGTCCTTAGTGGCAAAAGTGAACATATAATTTTTGCTCCCTGATCCCCGAGGTAGCATAAAGTAAAAGCCACCCTTCGGGACCACGAAGAACTTGTAGTACTGCATAAAGATAATAAAGTGGGGTTCTATTTTGAAGACGGCACACATACAGAGGAAGGCGTTAAAATAGCAGTACGAGTTCGGCAGAAGTTGATTTACGGCAATGCCATGGAATTGGCAAAAGTCACAAATCATCCTCGGAGGAGGGTACCGAAGTCCAGCCTTCAGCTGGGTCAGAAAACGGTAACCTCATTACTACGGTTCGAAAAGCTGAATTGGTCAGAACGTGGCAACCTTGTAATGGCATACGAGGGATGGAAGAATTTTTTCTTCCATTTTTCTAGTTTTTTAGGAGTGGTGCAGCAAGGGTGAGACAGAAGAGGTTGCCAGCTCTCGGGAATAGGCATGTCGGCTGAAAAAAAGGAGTTCGGAAAAAGGCAAAAATGACCTCAGGAAAAAAGCTTGAAAAACAGAAGACTCGGGAAGCTAAAACCCACCAAATGCTTTGCCAAAATCTGGGTTTGAAGACGCCGTCGTGAAAGGTAGCCGAAAAAAACTCTGTCAAACAGCACCACCGCGAAAAGCAGGAGAAAATGCAAAGACAGTTAAAAGGCAGAAGAGAGCAAAAGCAGAAGCAAAAGGAGGTTATGAAGGAACAAGAGTATATATAGGCCAAGAGGGGTAGGCGAACTGGCGTCATAAGTACCCCACGAAGGTGAACAGTCGCCATAACTGATTATTGAGCGTGAAAAGACGCGCCTGTTGTATCCGATGCAGCCCTCACCAATAACAAACGTGCCATGGGTCAGTAATTGCGCCAAAAGAGATATACGCCTTCTGATGCCCCTAAATCCTGGGCGCGGCACTCTAGACTGACACGCCTGGTTATGAGACGCGACGTTACACAGACCTGCAAAAGGAAAAAAGTAGGTTACCTCGAAGACACCAAAGGACAGGCTATGGTCGAACAGCCTACATCTTCGGACGAAAGGTCCATCTTCGGCACAGGTGCTACATCCAAGGCCCAAAGAGGCGCCCTCCGAAAGCTGACAAGCCGAAGTTCCCACTTCGGCTTTTTCGAAGGGGGCATGTGATAGCCGAAGGGCTATCGCCTCTCCTAGTACATACTTCCCACCGAAGTTGTGTTCAGGAAGCCTGGCGTCAGCCAAAAAGAAGCACTGTCAATGACCTCGGCGGGAGCGAAGTCGAGCACCACGAAGTCAGGACTTCAGCTAATACGCCAGGAAATCCAAAAGTATTGCCGGCTCCTTCGGGGGACCAAACAGATCGCCTTCGGGACAGAGGCCTAGCCCTTACAAGCAGGAGAGAATCCCCCGAAGGCAGAACCACCGAACTAAAGGACTCCCCGAACTACGAGCATAACTCCCGAAGAAGGGCGTCCATACAAAAGGACAACCTCGCCCAGAGGACCTCGGGGAGTACGGCATGAGCATTTAAGGAGCCTCTGACATGTCGCCCACAAGCGTTACATGCCGCCCCAAACGGCGGTCTGACATGCCGATGCCGTCCAGGTCTTGTCATGACCTGTCTCGGTTCAAGGCTCAAGGAGCCTGCCACCGGCTACTTGTCCCCTACGCCCAGAAACTCAGAGAACATCCGACCGAACACGTGTCGTCATCTGAATGGGCTGGGCACTCTTATAAATACCAGGGAACAGACCCTGGCAAACGGTTCGACTCCTCTTCCTTGAGAAAACAAAAACAGGCAAGGCCACTAAACTTCCTGGTGCTCCCCCTCTTTCACCTCTCAGGACACTGACTAGGGCTTCGGAGGCTCCTCCCCGGAAAAACACCCCGGGGACCTCCTAACCCTCTTTTCTGAGTATTTTCAGGCACACTCCCCTGGGAAATTTGAGTTCCAGGCATTCTCCCCCTCAGGAAGTCCCTCCCGAAGTCACAATGTCTTCTAACAAAGATGTCTCTGGGCATTACTTCCCAACAGCCCTCGGGGAAAATCTCTGCCCGAAAGGTCTCATACCCTAAAGGGGTCTCATAGAGATACAATAAAAACGGTTAAGGAGCATCCAAAAAAGAGACCTTGCACACGCCCCTGCCCTCTAGCCGGAACGACCTATGGCCAACTGGAGATATCCATCTCCGAAGGTACAGATCGAATCTGACCGAACACGTGTCACGATCTAAACAGGCTATGTCAAACAGCTTCTTCCCTCCACCCTCCTATAAATACTTAAGAATGACCTTGGTAAGAACAGGACACAAAACTCTCATTATTTTCCCACTCTCTGTTTCTTACTTCTACTGCTCTCACAAATGCTGACTTGGGCGTCGGAGGCTCCTCCCCCGGAAACACACTCTAAGGAGCTCCTAACCCTTATTCTTCTGAATGTTTCAAGCACCTCCATACCAAAAGTCTCTCCTCCAGGCCAACATATAATACAACGAGGATGCCAACGACATCATTTGGTGCCATCTGTGGGAACTTGTTCTTAGGTCACCATCGTTAAGACCTGACGTTCTAAGGATAAAGGACTACCGAAGTCTTCGTCCACGCCAGAAGCTCAAACGGCGACTGAACAACCTGCAGTAGAGACTTCATTGCCTGAGGACAAGCGTCCTCTAATGGTCACGATGAGCTTTCTGTGAGACTTTCAGCGCTCTGTTGTGGCTGAAATGACCTAACAGCTTGACCGAATGTGGTCTCAGCCACCCCCGGGGGTAAGGGCCTCTTCCCCAACTACCCGACAGGAGGAAAGTCCTAAGTCACCACATCGGAGTTCAAGAAATGGGGATTTCCACGACAAGTCCTCAACGGAGAACATACCCCCTAAGGGATGCTGTGCTGGAGAAACGACGTCAAAAGGGCCCAAAACTTCCTGTCGGTGAACTCCATCCCCGATTGGGAAGTCCCAATCCCCCTACCGACGGATTTACTCTCCAAAAAGGAGATGTTGCTCTCTATTGCCAGCAACCACCAAGTAACAAGTAGAGGATAGCAGTACCACCCTTATGGAGAAGATCCTATAAAGGTTGGAAAAGGTAAAAAGGCTGATTTCCCAAAAGCCTGTTTGGTCTAGGTTGTCAGAGACCTTCATCGGAGAAGAGTCACCCTTCATTCATGCAGTAGTAAAGGCACCTATGCCAAGTGACTTCTGAGTACCACGCTTGAAAACGTATCACGGGTGCAGCGACCCCCAAGCTCACATAATGAAGTATAGACGCAGCATGGTGTTGCATGGCGCTGATGACGCCACCCTTTGCAAGTGCTTCAAAGTCACCCTTTCAGGGCTAATAACTACGTGGTATAACTCCCAGGCTCCCGAAACCATAATGGCTTTGTAGGAGTTATCCGCCGCATTTACCTAGCAGTTCATCGAAAGTAGACCGACGGCGAAGATGCTCGTTCAAATGTTTGACATAGCTCAAAAGAATGGGGAGACGATTCGGGACTATGTCGAAAGGTTCAACCGAAAAGCCTTAAGTGTTCCTGATTTTTGCCTCGAAATCCGCATCCTCACCACGATCAAGGGACTTCAGAGAGATTTACAACTCTTCTATGAGTTCTCTAAGGATCCCTCTAACATCCTTAGAGAATTCTACCGAAGGGCAGAACAGCACATGACGGCCAAAGAATTGAGGATATGAGGGTTGAAGTCTGATCACAATCACTTCGAGGGTCAGAGTCACCAACCTCGGTACCCAATTGAGGGCGGGCGTAGACCTCGAAAACCAAGGGGGAAGAAACCGATGTCCTTCACTCCCATGAACACTACAAGGATGAACATACTCATGGCTATGGAAAGACAAAGAACCGTTATCCAGCATCTGAAGGCCATGACCTCGGAAAACAAAAAGAACATGAAGAAGTTTTGTTAGTTCCACCGGGACTACGAGCATGATACTGAGCATTGCTTCTAACTGAGAAAGTACATCGAATCTTTAATCAAGCAGGGGCAACTTAGGCACTACCTGCGGATGCCGTCCCCGAAAGGAATGTAGGAAGAAGAAAGGAAAGGAGAAGATGAGGACTACGATTCTGACAGACGTTAGAACCGAAGTCCCAGAAAGCATCCACCACCTCCAGCTGGAGTGATCCAAACAATCACCACTTGGACACCCTCAGCCGAGAAGAAAAGGAAAGTCCGAGAAATATTGATGATGGAGTTCAAAAACCCAGCGAACAAGCTTGTTCAGAAAGATGGGTCTATCGTGAAGTTCCCTCATGACGACCCTCTCCTAATCATGGCAAGGATAGAGAGCTAGGATGTCAAAAGAGTGCTCATCGATGATGGCTCCAATGCCAACGTTGTATTCTCCCACTTTTTGTCGAACTTGGGCATCTCAAAAGGCGATCTCAAACCCGTTACCTCTCCTACCTTCGGAGGAGGTCCCTCTGAACTCCCTGTGCTCAGGTGGATCGATCTGCCCTTGATGCTAAGGGAAACTTCGGTTCAGGACAAGAAAGAGCTCTTTGGCTCCACAATGACAAGGTTCATTGTCATAGATGTTCCTTCTCCGTACAACGCCATCCTCGAAAGGCAGACACAAGGAAATCTTCACGTTCGCCCAGACGTGAAGTACCTAACAGTCACGTTCGGCACAAAGAAGGGAATATGGAAATATTCATTGATCAGGCCAAAGTAAAGAAAGTTTTCGTGAAGGCAAGACAAGGCTCAGCAAAAGTTCACGTGCAGACTTCGGAAGAAAAGAGCATGGCTGGAGAGGAGGCAATGGGAGGAGAAAAAAGTGACTCTGAAAAAATAAAAATCAAGGATGTAGAGCTTGTCCCTGGCTGAAGTGCCCGAGTTGGGAAAAAACTGGCTGAATGTGACAAAGAAAAGCATGTATCCCTTCTATTAATCAATAATGATATGTTTGCTTACTCTCTGAGTGATATGCCTGGGCTGGATCCGGGTATAATCCAACATTATCTTAAAGCGCATTCAGAGGTGAAGGCTGTTTGGCAAAAAAAATGTAGCCTTTTGGCGCTTAAGAACAACTTTGTTAAAAATGAAGTCCAGAGATTAACGAAGGCGGGCATAATAAGGGAGGTCAAGTACCCCAAGTAGCTCAGCAACATTGTTGTTGCAACCAAGGAAATGAGTGATAAGCTCCGGATGTGTATCGATTTCCAAAACATAAATGACGCCTGCCCGTAGGAGTCATACCCTCTAGCACCAATAGACCAATTGGTAGGTTCTACTGCAGAATACGGTTTGCTTAGCTTCCTCAACGCCTTCAGTGGGTATCACCAAATTTGGATGAATCCCGAAGATGAGGAAAAAACCGCTTTCATAACCGAGGTCGGTACCTACTGCTACGTGAGAATCCCCTTCGGCCTTAAAAACCCTGGAGCAACGTACCAAAGGCTGATGAACAAGGTATTCAACTCCAAAAATGGGAGAAATATGGAAGTATATGTAGATGATACGATAGTCAAGAGCAAATAGCCTAGCAATCATATCGTAGACTTGGGGGAAACATTCAACTAACTTCAAAAATTCGGATCCGTTTTAACCCCGAGAAATATGTGTTCGGGGTGACGGCTAGCAAATTCCTAAGGTTTATGGTATCCAAGAGAGGTATGGATGCCAACCCAAAAAAGGTTAAGGCCCTGCTAGGATTCCGAACTCCCACGATGACCAAAGATGTGCAAAGGCTTACTGGGAGAATCACGGCCCTTAGCAGGTTCATCTCCAGGTACAGGTACTGGTGCCGACCATTCTTCAAAGTGCTCACCAAAGCAGCAAAGATTGAAGGCGACCTCAGCTGTGAGGAACATCCTTGGAACGACGACTACCAAAAGGCCTGGGATGAACTCAAGAGCTACCTAGCCCACCTGCCAACACTTTGGCAGCCGCTGGGAGGAGAACCTCTCGTCCTCTAGCGCGCTGTTACCGAAAAGGCTGTAAGTTCGGTACTGGTAAGGGAGGAGGGAGGAAAACAGTGGCCAATATACTATGTAAGCAAGTCCTTGCACGGTTCTGAAGTTAAGTACCCTCTCCTACAAAAGGCCATCTACGCTCCAGTGTTGGCAAACAGGAGGCTGCGGCCTTACTTCCAAGGACACCTTATCATTGTCCGAAGTAACCTACCTCTTCAAGATGTCATGAGAAAGGTATCAAAGTGGACACTCTTTGTTGTTGAAGCCTGTGGTTCTGAACATCAAGGAGCTGGAGTAATCCTCCACAGGCTCAAATGTATGGAAGCCGTGAAAGCCATCAAATTCGGATTCAATGTCACCAACAATATCGCCAAATATGAAGCCCTAATAGCAGGCTTGCGGCTAGCAAAAAGAGTGGGCGTCAGGAATCTGAAGGCCCACAGTGGTCCAACAGATGGCGGGGTACTAAGGCGCAAATGGCCTAAACTTGGCAAAGTACCATGACCTTGTGAAAAAGCTTATCCAAGAGTTTGACACGGTACATATAGAAAATGTACCGCGATGAGATAATATGGAGGCAGATACTCTGGCCAAATCGAAGAAATCCACCGAAGTGCTGTATCAACCAAGCATAGCGGTAATGTGTATAGCAACCTCGGAAAAAGGGTGGAAAGATCCTATCAAGAAGTACCACATAACTTCAGAACTTCCTAAAGACCTTGAAGCTGCTAAAGTGCGAAAGCGCTGAGGAAGATACTTTCTGATTGGAGAAGAGTTGTATCGACAAGGGTACGAAAGTCCATTGTAGAGGTGTGTTAGCGAAGAGGACATGGAGACGGTCCTCAAAGAAGTCCATGAGGGGGCCTGTGGTTCACACATAGGAACTGCTGCCCTTGCCAGGGTAGTACTCCGCCAAGGATATTTCTGGCCTACTTTAAGGAAGGATGCAAGGCAGTTTGTCCAGAAACGCAACAAGTGCTAGAGACACGCTCCTATCCAAAGGCTACCCTCAGAAGTGATAACTTTAGCAAACTATCCTTGCCCTTTCGCTGTTTAGGGTATTGACCTAATTACACTTCTCTCAACAGCTCCACGAGGAGTGAAGTTTTGTGTAGTCACAATAGACTATTTCACCAAGTGGATCGAGGTAGATCCTTTAGCAGCAATATCCGTGAAGGACATATAAAGATTTGTTTGGAAGAACATCATATGTAGATTTGGCATGCCGAGGGTAGTAGTAGCTGATAATGGTTCACAGTTTACCGATAAAGGTTTCCAAGAATTCGCTGCTAACCTTGGGATAAAATTACACTTTGCCCCGGTCACCCACCCTCAGAGCAATGGACAAGTTGAAGTGTCCAACAGAACGATAAAAGATGGTCTGAAAAAGAGGTTGAAAGAAGCAAAGGGAAAATGGCCAAGAGAGCTTTCGAGTGTATTGTGGAGCTACAGAACCACTCCTAGAAGGGCCACGGGAGAGACAGCCTTCTCACTCGTCTTCGGCACAAGGGCCATTATCCCTGTCGAGGTTGTACAATCATATGTTAGAATACAGGTGTTCAATGAAGAAGGGAACTACCTCAGGTTACGAAGCAAGTTGGACATGGTTAACGAGCATAAAGAGATAGCCGAACTCAGAAGAAAAGCCTTTCAGCAAAGAGTACCCATTGCTACGAACCTGCATGTCAAGTGTAAAGGAATCAAGAAAGGGGACCTTGTTCTCTAAAAAGCTGAATTTGAAGCCCGAAGACCATCTCATGGAGTACTTCGGGCAAATTGGGATGGACCTTATTTGGTCTTCGAGGAAGTTCATCCAGGAGTCTACAAGCTTGGTGATACCAAGGGTGGAGAATTGAAAAATACATGGTAGTCAGACTTTTTGAAAAAATTTTACACTTGAAAAATTTTCAAGGGAAAAATTGTACTGCTTCTACCGAAGGTGACTGACCGAACATGGTTGGCGCCAAATGGGGAAAAACCGAATGTGGTTGTTTCCAAAAGTGCATGAATAAAATTGTCTAATTTTCATCAAAGTTAGTCAACCGAACATGGTTTGTGCCGAAGATGGAATATGGCTGATTCAGAAAGTGTTTAACTATTTTGGCATAAATTAAGTTTAACCGAAGGTGATTGACTGAATATGGTTAGTGCCAAAGGTAGTTATCTATTCTTGAAAGCCAAGTTTTCCAAAAAAGATTGACCAAAGATGGTCGTTAAACCTTAAAAGGGACTAACTTTCAAAGTCTTTACAAGAATAATATGAATCATTGCCGAAGATGGTTAAAACGCCGAAGAACGAAGATAGTATCCGAGGTCATATTAATCAGGAACTTAGTTAAAATTTTGAAGAAAAGTTTCATTTCATTAACATTTCATTATGAAAAGTACAAGGAGTAGAACTCGCCAAACAAAGAAGAAAGAAGGCAGGAAAAAGAGGCACCTATTGCTTGTCTTGCCCATTTTTGGGGTCTTTAGCATCTTCAGCTGGGTCATCTTCTAACTCGGCCTCTTCGTCCGCACCAACTTTGGTTGCTGAAGGAGGGGGAATGGGAAGGTTGAGAAACTCTACCCTTGACCATTCCAAATATTGTCCTTCGGGAATGTCCAGAGCCACTAGGAAGGAAAGGTCGAGGTCGGGAAACTTGGACAAGACCTGGTGGTGAGCAAGGCAAAAAATGTCCTAATAAGAGGACTTAGTCACCTCATCGGACTTAGCCTTTGCCGCCTTCAAGTCCACCAGCTCTTTTTTTAGGACCTCAACCTCCTTCTCCGGCTTTTTCTTTTTCTTCTTCTTTTTCTTCTTCAGCCAATCGGCCTCAGCTTGGAGTTCGGCGTTGAGCCCCAATGTCTTCAGAAGGTCAGCAATGGCTTCCTTCTTCTCCTTCTGAAATGCCTCATTTGCCGAGGTCAGCAATATCACCTTCGTGTTGAGGTTTGACACCTTGAAGGAAAAATCTTCCATAAGTTCACCTTGGCTCTTCAGCATTTCTTGCCGAAGGTTGGCCAACTCCTCTTTGGCAATTGTATTAAGCTTTCCGTATTTGATGACCAAGCTGGCAAAAAGTTCATTGGCCTTGGCCAAGCTTTCCTTCGACCAACTTCGGACAGAAGACTGCTTAGCTACCCAAGTCCGAAGGTACCCATTGTATGCCAACAGCTACAAAAGGTGAAGATTCCAAATAAGGGTCAAAAGGCAACAAAGGCTTAAAATTTTTCTAGGTTAAAGTCTACCTGGGCAGCTTGTTTGTTCATCCTCACAGTGAGGACCTCCTTATTTGGACACTCCTCTGTGAGGGACTAAAAGGTGGCATTCATCATAATGCCCTTCACCATCTGAGGGGCCATCTTCTGGCTATCCTCGGAGAAAAGGCCCATGTCCTCCGTGAAAGTCTAAAAGGGCTCCATCGGAACCTTGTCCTTTAGGATTTTGGAGTCCTGAATTGCCCTCTTTCGAGCATGGTCCTCCACCCATAGAGCCTACGCTCCTTCGCCTGCAAAGTCACGCTAAAGTTCCATCAAAATGTTATCCTTTAGCCATTCGTCTATAAGGTCTAAAATGCCAAAAATTCCTAAACTCATAAAGGAATGGCTAAGGGACAAACCTAGGGGAAGTTCAGCGTCGTCTCCCTCGGAGTCACTAACGTCGAGGACCTCGGTAGGAATACCTTTACCCTTTCTTCTTCGGCGCTCTTGCACTTCTTCGGCTAAAAACTCCCCGACCGAAGTCCCCAACACCTTGGCAGCCACATTAGGACTCAAAAGGGGTAAAACTAATGGCCAGTTTTGAATGTGGGTTTGCACGAACAAGAGTTTAATCCAACACCTCCACTTCTCCTTTGGGCGGAGGTGGAAAGGAGTTCTCCTTGGCTTTCTTCGACTTCGATGCCAAAGAGGGACCACCCGGCGCCTTCTTCCTCTTAGGTGCTGCCTTCTTCTTTTGCTGCTCCTCATTTTTGGCCTAACCGAGGAAGAGACTTTAGTGTAAGTACAAAATGGTATAGATAACAAAATCTGGGAAGGAGCTTACTTTCTTGAAGTGCCGAGTATTTGAGTTTGCCCCGAAGGAGCTTCACCAGCCATGCATTCTTCCTGTCGACCAAGGGCTTCGGCATACCTTCGTCGGTAACATGCCCCTTAACTACCCCAAGTTTCTGAAGGACCTCTTTGGTTATGAAATTCCATCTGATGGGCAAGGGGTATAAAGAACGCGGAGGGGCCTCGGGGTCCTAATCCGTGACAGACCAAATACGGCTATCAAATTCTTCAAATTAGGACTCTAGCTCTAAGGTTAAGAGCTTCCTCGGGTCTACTACATCGGTGTCAAGAGTCCCTAAAGCCCATTTGGTTGGCACGTGCTTCCATCGCTCATCCACCTTCAGAAAAAAAGAACTTCTTCTGCTACCCTCGCCAACTATCCTTTGTTCCGAAGGTGAACGTATATTTCTTGTTCCCGAATCCCCGAGGGAGCAAGAAATAGAACTCACCCTTCGGAACGGGGTAGAGTTTGTGGTATTGCATAAAAAAGATAAAGTGGGGCTCTATGCCGAAGACCCCATACATGCAAAGAAAAGCGTTAAAGTAAGAGTAGGAGTTCGGGGGAAGTTGGTTCATGGGTATGCCATGAAATTGGCAAAAGTCGCAAACCGTCTTCAGAGGGGGATACCGAAGTCCCGCCTTTAGTTGAGCTCTGAAGACGGTAACCTCATCTAAATAAGGAGCATAACTGGGCATACCAGAACTAAGTAGCCTGATGACAGAATAGGAAGGGAGAAAAAATTTAGCCGACCATTTCTTCACTTTCTCCAAAGTGGCACAACTCGGATGAGAGTTAAGTGGGAGCCAACTCTTAGAAACGGGGTGAGCTTCTATATAGTAAAAAGACATGTTCGGAATGAATACCCTAACCTCGGGAAGAATAAGGGAAAAGAATCGAAACAAAAAAAAGCACTTCAGAAGGAAACCCACTTAGTTCAGAATGAAGACAGTAACCTCGGAAACTACCACAAACTCCCCGGAAATCGCTTCGCCGCTAGCACCACCACCAAAGAGGGAAAAAGACAAGAGGAAATTAGAGAGCAAAAGAGAGTCAAAAGTGAGAAGTGTACAAAAATCTGAATGAGGAAGGATTTATATAGACCAAATGAGGTAGGTGAAGCATCGCCATAATGACCCTTCGCAAGCGAAGGGACGTAACCAATGTAACAGACGCGACCATTCGCCAGTCACCTGATGGCATGTGTCACTTGACGCAAGAAACAAGGGCACGCCTTCTGACAGCTGGCAAAGCTATCCAAGACTAGCCCGAAGTGACGCATCTACCTGGTCAGAAGATGTGATGATTCACTGGTAGGCAACTAAAAACTCAGAGGGGGAACATTTGCCCTAATCCAAAGACACTACTTTGGAAACATCGAGAGTTCGGTCAAAGACCGTACTTCAGCCAAAGAAGGCATCTTAAACCAAAAATGGTGCCCATGCCGAAGAAGGTAACCTCTCAGAATTCGGGTATGCTGACGCGGACGTCTGCCACCTCCAACAAAGACTTTCACACCACTTTCACAAAGGCTTAATGCCGAAGACACAACTTCAGCATCCCGAGGGGGGCATGTGATAGCCAAAGGGCTATTACCCTTAAAGAACTCCTAATTGGCTTGTTGAGCACTGCCCTCGGTGAGTATGTGTGACCAACTTCAAAGAGGGGGTGCACTCATTATCCTCGGAGGGAACACTACCTGATAGCCGAAGGGCGATGGTCCCCAAGATCTCCTGACTAGGTAGCCAGAAACCACCTCGGTGAAGCTAGCCTCGACCTCGGGCAACACTCATACACCACCCTCAACAAGGTAACATGACCAACTTCAGGAAAAGGTGTCTTTCACCACCCTTGGATCTACAAACCTATCAACCTCGGGAAAGTTGATCCAGCATCCTTGACGGAAGAGAACGTTTCCTGAGGTTAACCCCCACTACCAAAAGGCCTTTCCCAAAAGCCCTTGGGGAAAATCTTTGCCCAAAGGGGTCTCATACCCTGAAAGGATCTCACGGAGATATGACAAAAATGGTTAATGAGCCTCTAATAGAGAGACCTTGGACACACCCCTGCCCTCTGGCCGGAATGACCTATAGCCAGCTGGAGATGCCTATCTCTGAAGGTATGGATCGAATCTGACCAAACACGTGTCACGATCTGAACAGGCTGTGTCAAACAGCCTCTTCCCTCCACCCTTTTATAAATACTTAAGAAGGACCTTGGTAAGAACAGGACACAAAAATCTCGCTATTTTCCCATTCTCTGTTTCTTACTACTACTACTCTCACAAACGCTGACTTGGGCGTCGAAGGCTCCTCCCCCAGAAACACACTTGAACACTACATGGATCATTATATGAGTGTCATAAGTGATTCTCATAGTGATCATGGTATATGTAGTCCTTTAACCTAAGATCATCAAGGTTCCCTACATGTGAGTCACATACTTTGATACTTTCCCTTGATTGCTCGTAACTGAGTGAACTTGAAAGAGGTCATTGGGTATGTCACATATCATGCGGAGGGATTTGTATGATCAAGATGGGATTTGTCCGTCCTATGTAACGGGAGTGATATCTTCGGGCCCCTTGATAGAGTAAGACTTAGAAAAATGTATGGCCATGCTCGGATGAGTTGATATATGATATCAATGTCATCAGTTTAAGTTGGTCTACTCGGTAACCAAGAAACCAAAGATTGGGCTATATGAGAGTGACACATTCCATGTCTCGTGCTTGGTCTTGATATCTTGGACAAAGGGACAATGGCCTCTATCGGTGATGATCATAAAGGTTTAGTCAAATCATCAACAATCTTGTCACTTGGGTAGCAATGATGTGTTGCTAGACACCGCTCATTGCTTATGATCATAAATATGATTTATGATCATTGCCAACGTGGTAAGAGCCTATTGGGTCGCACACATAGAGCTATTTGGATCATTAGAGTGCATGGGCTAATAATTTGGGTTTTGGGTTCACAATAATTTCCTATTAATAATGGGCCCAATAGTTTAGCCAATATTAAGCCTGAAATTAAAGCCTAATTGGATTAGGGCTTTGAAATCCATTCGGCCTGGAAGTTGAGTCTTACTATAAATACAAGTTCTAGTGAGAAATTCACAAATCTCCTTGCCCTAGCCTCCCAAAGGGATAGCCGCACTATTCTCTTGCAATTCCTTGGAGGACGCAAGCTAACACTGCGAGCGCAAGAGAAACGCATCTGCCGGGATGCGGTGGAAGCGTGGTGATCCCGAGAGGCTTGTGTGGATACCATAGAAAGGTTAAACATGTCAACTGTTCAAGTTTTGTGATTCGACTCTACAGTTGAGTTAGAGATCTCAACCGAAAATTAGGTATGAAAATTTTCGAACACCCAGTTTACCCCGTTTCACTTAGATCCTAGAGGGTTTCGGTTAAACTCCGCTGCACTGTTTGGTTCCCGAAACCCAACACCTATAGCCCTGAGCCATCCTAGGAGTGCGTTCACTCACCATAAACATGAAAAAGACTCTTTTTAGGCTATAATATAGCATTTTCAAGAACACTACAATGCACATAAATGTCAAACTAAGCACGGTAAGCACACTGGTCCACCATGAACTTCACATCCAACTGTCAATACTATTCATAAATCCACACAAATTCTACCATGAGTATGCTATGGATGGCATGAATTATGCATGAATCATAAATTTATTACCTTAATTAACCTTGAGTTGGTATAAGTTAAGCATCAAAGCCATATAAACCAAGCACCAAAGAGTTCCTAGTGAGAGCCTAGCCTCGACCTCGGATCTACAAACCGACCAACTTCGGGTGTATGACTTGTATAGGACATAGGCTGTAAAAATGTAACATACGAGTCATGAAAATTTCTGGAAAGAGGAAACTAAACCTAATAGCCCAAGTGGTACCCAAGGGTGCCCTTGGATGGACTTGGGGTACATGTGTGATAGTGCTAGGTTTTGAAGGCCAAGATAGCTAAATTGAATATGATCATGGGTTTTGAATTAAGTGTTTAAACCAAGAAGGACTCAGTAAGAAAACCCAAGAGCACTAAGTTGCATCATGGAGGGGCACTAGTGAGTGTGTAAGGTGCCTATATGTTTGGATTACAGTTCGAGGACTTAATTGTCTAAAATATAGGGTAATGTGGGTGCTAGAAATGGACTTAAAATTGTGAAGATGTGGTTAAATAGGTATGTAGGAATTTAGGCACCTTGATCTTAAGGCTAAGCCAAGTTTTTAAAACCTAGCTTAACCTTACTAGACCCCTTCCACCTCTTGGACCAGACTTTAAGGCAGCTTCCTAGCAAATTTTGGTGGTTTTAGATAGGGAAAAACCTCTCTGATAATTCACAAAAGCTATGTAAAGGATTTTAATAGAAGGAGGTGAAACTAAGAGCACAAGGAATGAGGTTTGCTTGCTTTGGTCAAGCATGATGTAAAACCAAGCCCATCTTGTTTGTTCAGCACCTACAGGCTTAGTAAGGGTTCAAGTATGTTCTTTATCTTGAATTCTAGATTCAATGTTAATGTGATCTTGGAAGGTACACTCAAGGATGGCAAGGACACTTTGAAGATAACTAGCAGACCTATGACAAGGAAGAAGACTAAGGGGTTCACTAGTGCACTTCAAGCCTTTGTCACAAGCTACTTCATGGAGGATGGACTTGGATTTTCACATTGAGATGTTGGAATAGTATAGGGAGCACATTTAAAAGATGGACAAGCTTCCTACTTACTTATAGAGTCCCTATACAAGCAATGAAATAAGTACACCAAGGGCACCTTTCAAAGTGCACCCTTGGAGCCCCCTTGAAATGTCTCACAGGCCATTTTCTTCTACAGGCTAAATATTTGATCCCTAAAAATATAAGACCTTTTTTAGTAGCTAATAAAATGTCTCAAGTTAATAAAACTCAAATATTCAAGCTAGAATTTAAAGGCACAAGCATAAACCCTAAAAAAGACCTTAGTGCAATCGAGAAGCCTACTTTGTGGTTTTTAGGGCCAATATTGTGTTATTGCATGTTTTACTTTAAATTCCTATTTATTTATGTTTTTTAGGATATTCTTAGGGCTTGGGAAGTGATCTTAATCACATGGAACTAATGGCATACGCTGCATACACAAAACAAGTGGAAAGCATGTATTTGAGTCCTAATTTGACTAGGTTTCCTTAAGTCTTCTGAACTTAGGTTTTCTAGCCAAATTTAGGTTAGTTTTTACCTTAGTTTTCACCTATAAAAATTCTTTTTTCTAGCTATGAACCATAGCTTTTGACATTAATAATATTGCTATTTTGAGAGAAATTTTTTTTGGTTATTGGCAGACTACCTTAGTGCACACGCAAGCTTGTGTTCTTTGGAGTTCTTATACTTCTTGTTTCTAATCACAAGTTGATTAGAGGTAGTGGTCTTCAAATCCAATATTTTTTGTGTTGTTTGTGGAACTCATAACATCTTAGGTGTATTTCTTGGTCATTATAGCAAAGGGGTTCATCTGTTAGTATCAGAGCCACAAGTTCCATCAAAAAGACATATCTTTGTGTTCTTGTGTTCTCTTTATTTTTCTCTTCATTTTTTCTAGTTTCTTTGCTTCTAATTCTCTATTATAATATTCTTCCCTTTTTCGGTCTATGCTCTTCATTTTCTAGGCTTGTCTTCTATTGAAATCAACAAAAAACAACAAAAGAAGTCAAGTAGTGTTTCCTTGTTCTTTTCAGTTTTCATTCAAAGTTGTTTTGTTTCTTGTCCTTTCGTCTTGTCTAGTTTAATTAATACACCTTATTTCTTTATTTTTAACATCCTAGAGTCCATCAAATTACCAAAAAGAGGGGTTCTAAAATTAGGTTTTTTTGGTACAAGTTGCTTTCAAATTGTGCAAGTTTCACTAAGTTTCTTGTGATTGCCAAAAAGTAAATTGAGTTTGCGTGTTTGGGAACAAGGAACTCAAAAGAAGAAAAGTGTTTCTATCAATAAAGCAATAAAAAAATAGATTTTAAAGAAGGAATTAGAAAAAGGACTGCACAAGTGTTTGGTTTTGAGCCCAAAAACACTAAACCCTTTCAATTTTGAGTGTAAAGGTTTTCTTTGTGGTTCTTATAGTCTTCTATTGCAAGTGCTTCCTAGAGCCTTTTAAAACTTGTGTAGCCCACCTCTATTTTGGAGTCAAAACTTGTTTTCAAATGATTCAGGTTCTTCTTGTGTGCTTTGAAGAAAGTTTTCTTCAAACTTTTGAGCATTCTTTGAAGGCAATATTCTTACTAACAAATTGAGTGTTTGAGTGCTTATCTTATGAGTAAAACATGTGAGTTAAGTGTGTGAGCATCTTTGAATATGCTTATTAACAAATTGAGTGTTTGAGTGCTCATCTTTTGAGTGAAACATGTGAGTTAAGTGTGTGAGCATCTTTGATTTCAGGATTCATGAAGGGACAAGAGGACAGGGCGATTGAATTAAGGCCCAATGATGAGCTTGCCATTAGGGAACTTCAAGAAAACTTTGATTGACTTATGGGGATGATTAAGGACATGGACTTGAGGCTACCAATGTGACTAAACCCTATCTTGCAACCAAAGAAAGGTGCATGTAGAGAAGAAACAAAAGAGGAAAAAAGAGTTTGGTATGATCGTGAAGCTTTAAGAAGGGGCGAGCCTAAGAAGGACAACAACTTAAACTCCATCAAGCTTACCATTCTATCCTACCAAGGGAAGAGTGATCTTAATGCATATTGGGAATATGAGCAAAAGATTGAGATGGTGTTTGATTGCCATCATTATTCTGGGTGAAAGAAGGTTAAATTAGCTACAATTAGTTCACTAACTATGCTCTTGTATGGTGGAATCAGGTTGTTACTTCTATGAGAAGGAATGAAGCGGAGCCTATATACAAATAGAGAGCTGTTAAAGCCTTGATGAGGAGGAGGTTTTTCTCCTAGCTATTACTACCTAGAACAACACCTAAAATTTAAAAGATTGGTGCAAGGAAAAAGGACTATGCAAGACAACCACAAGGACTTGAAGATGACATTGACCCGACCCAACGTCACTAAGGATGAGGAAACCACCATAGCTGGATTCATCAATGGTCTTAACCATGAGATAGGCAACAAACAAGAGATGGTACCATATGTCAACGTGCAGGATTTGCTTCACCATGACACTAAGGTCAAGAGGATCATTAAAAAATCCAAGGCATCCAATATGTCTCAAGGAGGAAGCTGTA
>SMDT01001425.1:0-91716 GCA_005392925.1 Aquilaria sinensis
GAGGCAGAGAATCCCGCGAAGGCGGAAATGGAAGAAGTAGAACTTGTCCCAGGCCAAAATACCCGAATAGGGAAAAACTTGGCTGAAGGTGACAAGGAAAAACTTGTTTATTTTCTACTGAAAAATAAAGATCTGTTTGCCTACTCGCCGAAAGACATGCCAGGGGTAAACCCTGACATAATTCAACATAGCCTCAAAGTAAGTCCAGAAGCAAAGCCTGTCCGGCAAAAGAAGCGAGGCATCTCAGTTCATAAAAGTAACTTTGTCAAAACCGAAGTCCAACGACTGTTAGAAGCCGATGTCATCAGGGAGGTCAAGTACCCTGAATGGTTAAGCAATGTGGTAGTTGCCACAAAAGAAGGAAGCGGCAAACTCCGGATGTGCATCGACTTCAGAAACTTGAACGATGCTTGCCCGAAAGATTCATACCCTCTCCCACCGATAGACCAATTGGTAGACTCAACTGCCGAATACGGGCTCCTAACTTTCTTAGACGCCTTCAGTGGGTATCATCAAATAAGGATGGACCCTGAAGATGAAGAAAAAACCGCCTTCATCACCGAGGGAGGAACATACTGCTACATCAGGATGCCCTTCGGGCTCAAAAACGCAGGAGCCACCTACCAGAGGTTGATGAGCAAGGTCTTCAGCGACCAAATAGGGAGAAACATGGAAGTATATGTGGACGACATGATAGTCAAAAGCAAACTGCCTGGCGACCACGTCGCAGATCTAAAGGAAACTTTCCACCAGCTCAGAACCTTCGGGATCCGCCTTAATCCCGAAAAGTGCATCTTCGGAGTGACCTCGGGAAAGTTCCTTGGGTACATGGTATCAGAAAGAGGCATTGATGCCAACCCAGAAAAAATTAAGGCTCTACTCGAGTTCTGAACTCCTGCCACAATAAAAGATGTGCAGAGGCTCACCGGAAGGATAACCTCCCTCAGCAGGTTTATTTCCAGATATGGAGACCGGTGTCGACCATTCTTCAAAGTCCTCACTAAGGCAGCAAAAAAGGAGGACAACCTCGGGAGTAATGACCATCCTTGGGGTGAAGACTGCCAAAAGGCCTGGGAGGAACTCAAAATCTACTTAGCCGGTCTGCCCACTTTGCGGCAACCTCGCGAGGGAGAGCCCCTCGTGTTATACCTCGCCGTCACAGAAAAAGCCGTAAGCTCGGTCCTTGTGAAAGAAGAGGGGGCGAAGCAATGGCCAGTCTACTACGTAAGCAAGTCCCTGCATGGCGCCGAAGTCAGGTACCCTCTGTTGCAAAAAGCTATATATGCCTTGGTGCTAGCAGGAAGAAGGCTGCGACCATATTTTCAGGCTCACCCTATCATCGTCCGAAGTAGTCTACCTCTGTGCGATGTCAAGAGAAAAGTTGATCATTCGGGAAGGCTTTCCAAATGGTGCATAGAGCTTGGTGAACACGACATCACTTATGAACCTCGAAAGGCCATAAAAGCTCAAGCTCTGGCAGACTTCATCACCAAAGTACCCACCATCGAAGATAGCCATCCAGATCCAAGCGAAGGTGAGCCAGAATGGACTTTGTACGTCGACGGAGCCTCGGGGTCCGAACACCAGGGAGCCGGGTTAATTATCAGAGGTCCTGAAGGCCTTGAAGTAATGAAGGCTATTAAGTTCGGCTTTAACGTCACCAACAATGTGGCTGAATATGAAGCCCTCATAGCAGGACTACGCCTAGCCAGAAGAATTGGCGTGCGAAATCTAAAAGCCCACAGCGATTCCCAGCTAGTAGTTCGGCAAACGGCAGGAGACTATGGGGCGAAGGACCCAATCTTGGCAAAATATCACGAACTGGTGACAAAGCTCATTCGAGAGTTCGACACCATACGGATCGAAAACGTACCTCGACGGGATAACGCCGAAGCAGACTGCTTGTCGAAATCAAAAACATACACCGAGGTACTAAGCCGCCCGAGCATTGAAGTACAAAGCATAGTAACTTCGGAAAAGGGCTGGAAAGACCCGATAAAAAGGTATCTCGTGAACAACGTGCTCCCCGAAGACCCCATCGAGGCTGCAAAAGTGTGAAGATGCTCTGGGCGATTCTTCCTAATAGGCGAAGAACTGTATCGGCAGGGATATGCAAATCCTTTGCAGAGGTGTGTTGGTGAAGAGGATACTGAAATGATCCTCGAAGAAGTCCACGAAGGCGCTTGTGGTTCACACATTGGAACCGATGCCTTGGTGGCAGTAATACTGCGCCAAGGATACTTTTGGCCTACCCTGAGAAAGGACGCTAGGCAGTTCGTCCGAAAATGTGGTAACTGCAAAAAACACGCAAAAATCTATAGGACACCCTCGGAAATGGTGACTTCGGCTGACTACCCCTGGCCCTTCACAGTCTGGGGCACAGACCTCATAGGACCACTCCTAACAGCGCCTAGAGGCGTGAAATTCTGTGTAGTAGTAGTAGACTATTTCTCCAAATGGGTCGAAGCGGAACCATTGGCTACTATCTCGGCAAAAGAAGTGCAGAAGTTCGTATGGAAGAACATCGTATGCAGATTCGGCATACCAAGGGTACTAATAGCTGATAATGGATCCCAGTTTATAGACAAAGGGTTCCAGGAATTTATCAGTGACCTTGGAACAAAAATGCACTTCGCCCCAGTAGCTCACCCCCAAAGCAATGGGCAGGTAGAAGTATCTAACAGGACCATAAAAGATGGTCTGAAAAAGAGGCTGGGGGAAGCAAAAGGGAAATGGCCAGGAGAGCTCCAAAGTGTACTATGGAGCTACCGAACAACACCCCGAAGAGCAACAGGGGAAACGCCTTTTTCACTCATTTTCGGTACAGAGGCCATCATCCCAGTCGAGGTAGTACAACCATCAATCCGAGTACAAGTTTTTGATGAAAATAGAAATGACCTCGGCCTAAGAACCAAGCTCGACCTCGTCGGCGAACACAGAGAAATAGCGGAGCTGAGAAGAAAAGCTTTTCAGCAGAGAGTGGCCACGGCTATAAACTTGCGTGCCAGGCCAAAAGGAATAAAGAAAGGAGACCTCGTTCTCCGAAAGGCTGAATTTGCACCTCGTAGGCCATCCCACGGGGTATTTCGCGCGAACTGGGAAGGTCCCTATCTGATCCTTGCCGAAGTACGAAAAGGGGTGTACAAGCTCGGCGATTCCGAAGGTATAGAATTAAAAAATACGTGGCATTCGGACTCCTTGAGAAAATTCTATACTTAGGATCTCGGCGAAGAAGATTGTGCTGTACAAGTTACAAAAATTCTCTAAGTACGAAAGTTTCTTAGCCAAAAAAAAAAAGCGCAAGCTAGCATAAGAGGTGCAAAATTCCGCAAAAGTGGCCGACCAGATAAAGTTTTCCGAAGTCTCTTGAGCGAATGAGTTTGGGACAAAAGGAAATGAAAAATCTCGCAAAGGACTTAGCCAAAATTCTTGGGCATAAGTTGTACAAGTCAAGATTTCGCGAAGAAGGTCGCCATGCTAAGCACAGACAAAGTTTTCCGAAGTCTCTTGAGCGAATGAGTTCGGGACAAAGGGAAACGAAAAATATCGCAAAGGACTTAGCCAAAATTCTTGGGCATAAGTTGTACAAGTCAAGATTTCGCGAAGAAGGTCGCCATGCTAAGCGCAGACAAAGTTTTCCGAAGTCTCTTGAGCGAATGAGTTCGGGACAAAGGGAAACGAAAAATCTCGCAAAGATACTTAGCCAAAGTTTCTAAAAAAGTCTCTTATTAAGATAAATTTGCTTACAAAGAAGGAAGATTGCCAGAAGAAGAAGTACAAAAGAAAAGGAAAATAAGGCAAGGGGCCCTAGAACAAACTAAGGATTCTCGGCGTCCCGGGAGCCACCAGCTCCTGCGTCCTTCTCCACAACCTTCCGCGCCGGAAGCGAAGGGGGCAGGTTCAGATGCTCAATCTTGGACCAAGACCACCGAGGCCCCTCGGGAATGTTCAGAGCCTCCAAAAAAGAAAGGTCCAAGTCTGGGAACCTTTGAAGAACTTGATGCCGAGCAAGGCAAAACCCGTCCTGAAAACCAACTTTGGTCATCTGGTCGGATTTGTCCTTCTCGACACCGAGGTCTTCAAGGTCCCCCTTCAGATCCGCGACCTTCTTCTTCAGCGCCTTCACCTTCTTCTTCTCCGGCTCGTTCTTCAAAGACTCGACCTCGGCTTGAAGCGTGGCTTTCTCTTCAAGCACTTTTGCCAGGAGAGCCTCAGATTCCGACTTCTCCTTTTGAACTGCCTCGTTCACCGAAATCAGCTCCGCCACCTGGGAGTCGAGGTCAGAAATCTTCTGGGAGGAGTCCTTCAAAAGTTCTTCCTTTTCCTTCAGGAACTCCTCCCGAACGGCAGCAACCTCCTTTTTTGCAGCTTGAGCCAGCTGCGCGTTCTATGTGGCCAGTTCCGAGCACTGGGCCTTATAATTGTCGATGGTGCCTACGGCCGAGACTCGGAACAGCGCCTGCCTCGCCACCCGAACTCTGAGGAAACCAGCGTACCCCAGTAGCTGCAGAGAAACAAAGACAAAGTTAGTAAGGCAAAAAAGAAGAGGCAGACATTTAGAGGTAATCAAAAGAAAAAACACAAAGGCGAAAGGCGTACCTGGGCAGCGTGCTCAGAGACCTTCGCGGCAGGGGAGTCATCATCAGGGTGAGCCTCCGTGATGGCCTTGAAGGAGGCTTCAGTAAGCACCCCATTTGAGATCTCCTTGGCCATTTGCTGGGAATCTCCGGAGTACAAATTCATGTCCTCCGTAAACATCCAGAAAGGCTCCTTCGGGACCTTCCCCTTCGGGATACGGGCATCCCGAAGGGCCCGCTTTCGGGCGTGCTCGGCCACCCAACCCGGAGATGATATCTCCCCTGCATGGCAAAAACAAAAAAATTGGTCAAGGCAAGAAAATCTCAAAACCCACAAAAAAGAAGGCACCACAGTCTGATAGAAAAACAAACCTGCTGGCACCTCGGCGACGTCGTCGTCAGAAGCCCGAGCCTCCTCGGTAGAAATCCCCTTGCCCTTGCTTTTACGTCGCTCTTCGGCAGAAGGGGCCTCTACCAAAGCACCTAGAAGGGTCGCCGAAGGAGTGGGACTCTGGGCAGTGAGGTCAGCAACGACCTCGGCCGGCGAAATAGCAGCAGCCTCAGACTCTTCGCCGACCTCCTCGAAAATTTCTGGGAGAGGAGGGGGCGCATCCTTCTTCGCCCGTTTTGCCATAGATGGCCCAGCACCAGACGTCTTCCGTCTTCGAGAGACGGCCTTCTTCATCTACTCACCTTTCTCGGATTGCCCGAGGAAAAGCGATTTGTAGAAGGCAACGGTGTCGTCGCCCATCTCTGAAAACGAAAGAAGACATCAGTGTGAGTCCAGGGTGAAAATATAGAAAAGGAATTTGGAGATAACTTACTTTCATAAAAACTTTCGTAAGACTCTTCCTTCCGAAGAAGCTTCACCAGCCAGGAGTCTTTCCCGGTAATGGCAGGAGCCAGCATCCCGAGGTCTGTCTTGTGCTCCTTTACCACCTTTAGCTCCCGAAGGACCTCTTCGGTCATCAACTTCTAGTTAATGGGAAAGGGGTAAAGAGGGCGCGAAGGGACCTCAGAATCCCAGTCGGAGACAGCTCGGATCCGTCTGTCAAAGTCCGTGAAGATAGGTGCCAACTCGGGAGTCAGCAATATCCTCGGGTCAACGACGTCCATCTCCAGCCTTCCCCGAGCCCATTTGGTCGGAACATGCGACCAGGCCTCCTCCTTCTTCAGAAAAAAGAACTTTTGTTGCCACCCTCGCCAGCTGTCCTTGTTGGCAAAGGTGAACTTATATTTTTTGCTCCCTGATCCCCGAGGTAGCATAAAGTAGAAGCCACCCTTCGGGACCACGAAGAGCTTATAGTACTGCAGAAAAAGAATGAAGTGGGGTTCTATTTTGAAAACGCCACACATACAAAGAAAGGCGTTGAAGTAGCAGTACGAGTTCGGTGGAAGTTGGTTTACGGCAATGCCATGGAAATGGCAAAACTCGCAAACCATCTTCGGCGGAGGGTACCGAAGTCCGGCCTTCAGCTGGGCTCGGAAAATGGTAACCTCGTCACTACGGTTTGAAAAACTAAATTGGTCAGAACGTGGCAACCTCGTAGTGACATAGGAGGGAAGGAAGAACTTCTTCTTCCATTTCTCTAGTTTTGCAGGAGTGGTGCAACAAGGGTGAGAAAGAAGAGGCTGCCAGCTCTCGGGGATAGGCATGATTGGCTGAAAAAAGAGTTCAGAAAAAGGCAAAAAACAAGTTCGGAAAAGCTTGAAAAAGCAAAAATCAGAGGACTCTGGAGATCAAAAACCCACCGAATGATTTGCCAAAATCTGGATTTGAAAACGCCGTCGTGAAAGGTGGCCGGAAAAAACACCGTTAAACAGCACCGCCGCAAAAAGCAAGAAAGAAGGCAGGAGCACTTGAAAGACAGAGGAGAGCAAAAGGAGAAGCAAAAGGGGTTATGAAGGAACAAAAGTATATATAGGCCGAGGGGGGATAAGCGAAACGGCGTCATAAATGCTGCGCGAAGGCAAGGAGTCGCCATAACTGCTTGCTAAGCATAAAAAGGCACGCCCGCTGTAACCGATGCAACCCCCAGCCAATAAAAAGCTGCCACGTGTCAGTCATCGCGCCAAAAGAGGGACACGCCTTCTGACAGACGGCGCGCCGCTCCAGACTGACACGTCTGGTTACGAGATGCAACGTTTCACAGACCTACAAAAACAAAGAAGTAGGTTACCCCGGAGACACTGAAAGATGAGCTATGTTTGAACAACCCGCGTCTTCGGACAAAAGGTGCACCTTCGGCAAGAGTGCTATACCCAGGGCCCTGAAGTACTCCCTTTGAAAGCTGCTAAACCGAAGTTCCCACTTCGGCTTTCTGGAGGGGGGCTTGTGATAGCCGAAGAACCATCTCCTCTCCTAGTGCGTACTTCCTGCCGAAAGTATGATCAGGAAGCCTGGCGTCACCCGAGAGAGACACTATCACCAACCTCGGAAGTAACGGAGCCAAGCACCCCGAACTTGGAACTTCGGCTAGAACTCCAGGTATCACAAAGATGATGCCGGCTCCCTCAGGGGACCGAACGGATCGCCTTCGGTCACAGAGGATTAGCTATCGCAAGCAGAAGAAAATCTCCCCGAAGGTGGAACCTCCGAACAAGGGAACCCCCCAAAAGCACGAGCATAACTCCCGAAGAAGGGTGACCGTGTCAAAGAACGACCTCGCCCAAAGGACCTCGGGAGTACGGTATGAGCATTTAAGGAGCCTCTGACATGCCGCCCATAGACGCTACATGTCACCTCAAATGGCGATTTGACACGCCGACGCCGTCCAGGTCTTGTCACGACCTGTCTCGGTTCAAGGCTCAAAGAGCCTGTCATCAGCTACTCGCCCCCTACGCCCAGAAACTCAGAGAGCATCCGACCGAACACGTGTCGTCATCTGAATGGGCTGGGCTTCTCTATAAATACCAGGGAACAGACCCTGGCAAAGGGAGACTCCTCCTCCTTGAGAAAATACAGGCAAGCCCACTGAAAACTCTAGTGCTTCCCCATCACCTTCTCAGGAAACTGACTTGGGCGTCAGAGGCTCCTCCCCGGAAAAGCACCCCGGGGACCTCCTAACCCTCTTCTCTGAGTTTTTCAGGCACATTCCCCTGGGAAATTTCAACTCCAGACGCTCTTCTCCACAGGAAGTCCTCCCGGAAGTCACCATGCCTTCCAGCGAAGATGTCTCAGGGCATCAGGCCACCCCTTAGTTCCTAGAAGGCTAACCACTTGGTCTCATATTCTAACGGTTTTTTTACAATATCCTGGGCCTTTATTATTAATTTCTGATTTCAATCAAGTTCTTTTTACTTCTGAAAAGACAAGGAAGAATGCAACTAGTTCCCTTGGAGTATAGCATCTCCACCAATTTATGGCAGATCTTAATTTGATTCAATTGCCATGTGGAGGGCCCCACTTTACCAGGACAAATGGCCAAACTGGTAAGGATGCAGTTTGTCTCTACTTGCTGATGAAGAGCATCTTTGGGCTCAAAAATCCATAACTAAATGGTTAGCTCTTTGAGACCAAAATACTAGATTCTTTCACCTTTCAACCAAAGCAAGGCGGTTGTCCTTTCATATTTCGACTCTCCAATCTAAAAATGGACAATGGGTATATTCAAAAGAAAATATTATAGCACTCATCCATAATAAATTCAAAGCTCTTTTTCAGGAAGCTCCTATTCCATGCTCCCAAGCTCAAGATGAATTGTGTGTCTCTATTAAACGTACTCTCACAGCAGCTCAAAGGTCTCAGTTTCTCATTGCATTCACCCTAGAAGAAGTTTTAAAAGAATTCTTTGATCAAGGAAACTACAAAGCTCCAAGTCTAAATGGTCTATAGCCAATTGTCTTTAAAATATTTTAGCCTAGCCTAGGTCCCTTAGTCACAAAAGCTATCCTTACTTTTTTGAATGGTGGTATGCTTCTAAGGCTGATTAATCATATCTTTATCACACTAATTCCTAAAATCAAGGAAGTCTCCACTATAGATGATCTATAACTTATCAGCATTTGCAAACATTGTATAAGGTCATTGCTATGGTCTTGGTAAATCAATCAAAGCTTGTTCTTAGTTCTTTTATCGCTAAAACTCAAAATGTTTGTCCATGGGCATTTGATCCAAGACAACATTATTATTGCCCATGAACTTTTGCATGTAGTCAATCACACTACTCCTTCTACAAGGCCACGTGGATCTAAAGTAGTTTTGAAATTGGACATGCGCAAAGTGTATGGAAAATTGCAATGGTCATTTATCAAAAAGGTTCTTCAAGCTATGCAATTTTCAAATCTCTAGGTACATCTTTGTTAGTGCTAGCCAATCATGAGATGATTGTATTTTTCACATTGAGTCATGATATTTTATTAAGGCATTAATCCAGCAATTACATTTGTTATTTTGTTTGTGTAACGTAATAAACATAATTGTAACCCTAGAATAATGATATTCTCAAATGTTCCTGGTCTAGTATTATTGTGGAGCGGCTGTCAATAATATATAATGACTGGCATATGTGAAGACTAATATGAGATATGTAGTCTACATATGGATACAAGTTGGAGAACTTCTGTACTGGACCGACCCACCATGAGAACGCTACATGGGTCGTTATATGAGTTTCATAAGTGATTCTCATAGTGATCATCGTATATGTAATCCTTTGACTTAAGGTCATCAAGGTTCCCTACATGTGAGTCACATACTTTGATACTTTCCTTTGTTGCTCGTAGCTGAGTGAACTTGAAGGAGGTCATTGGGCATATCACATATCATGCGGAGGGTTTTGTATGATCAAGATGGGATTTGTCCCTCCTATGTAACAGGAGTGATATCTTTGGGCCCATTGATAGAGTGAGACTTAGAAAATGCATAGCCATGCTCAGATGAGTTGATATATGATATCAATGTTATCAATTTAATTTAGTCTACTCAGTAATCAAGAAACCAAAGATTGGGCTATACGATAATGACACATTCCATGTCTCGTGCCTAGTCTTGATATCTTGGACAAAGGGACAATGGCATATATGGGTAATGATCATAAAAGTTTAGTCGAATCATTGACAATCTTGTCACTTGGGTAGTAATGATGTGTTACTAAACACCGCTCATTGCTTATGATCATAAATGTGATTTATGATCATTGCCAACATGGTAAGAGCCTATTGGGTCGCACACATAGAGCTATTTGGATTATTAGAGTGGATGAGCTAATTATTTGGGTTATGGTTTCATAAGAATTTCGTATTAATAACGAGCCCAAAAGTTGAGCCATTATTAAGCCCAAAATTAAAACCTAATTGGATTAGGGCTTTTAAACCCATTAGGCCTAGAAGTTAAGTCTCACTATAAATACAACTTTTCATGAGAAATTCACATCTTTTGTCCTAGCCTCCCAAAAAGGATAGTCGCACCCTTCTCTTGCAATTCCTTGGAAGATGCAAGCTAGCACTGCGAGCACAAGAGAAACTCATCTGTCAGGACGTGGTGGAAGTGTGGTGATCACGAGAGGCTCGTGTGGATACCATAGAGAGTTTAAACACGTCAACTATTCAGGTTTTGTGATTCAACTCTACAGTTGGGTGAGAGATCTCAACTGAAATTAGGTATAAAAATTTTCAAACACCTGGTTTACCCCATTTTACTTGGATCCTCGAGGGTTTCGATTAAATTCTGCTGCACTTGTTTGGCTCCCGAAACCTTACAATCTTATTATGCAATGTGTGAATAAAATTTCATATTCTATTCCAGTAAATGAGAGTACTACATATTGGTTTTCCCCGACTACAGGAATTTGACAAGGTGACCCATTATCTCCCTACTTATTTATTCTATGTGCAGAAGCTTTTTCAAGTCATCTAAATTCTTTGCAAAATGATGGGTTTCATCCTGGGCTTCAAGCTAATAAGAAAGGGCCATAAATTAATCATTTTTTTTATAACTACATCATCTTCTCTCAACCCATGGCTACAACAATTCAGCACCTTTTTGAGGCATTGAACCTTCATTCTACAGTGGCTGGTCAGGAAGGTAACTATAAAAAATCAAAATGGATGTTCAGTCGCAATGTCTCTATTCATACACAGAGGCAATTATATCAAATTCTTCCTTTTAGAATCAATATAGGTTTTATCCATTATCTTGGCCTTCCCTTATCACAAGAGATGTCTAAGTTTGCATCCTACACTTTTTGGCTGACAAGGTAACGTAGAAACTTAAAAGTTGGAAATGGAACTTCTTGAATAATGCTGGTCACCTAACTTTAATTCAGTCTTTACTTGCTTCATTACCTATTTATGTTATGTCTCTTTTTAAAGTCCTATTCATTTTATCATATTCTTTATCAAAAACTTTTATTTGCTTCTGGTGGTAGAGATTTCATACCTAAAAGATTGTGCATATGAAGCTTAGATGAGTTTTGATGCTTTCAAAATGATTGGGAGGTCTTGGGATAAAAGACCTTCTGCTCTTTAACCGAACTTTGTTGGCTAAGACTTTCTAGCACATTTTTGCTAGTGATTCTCAAAAACTGATGTACAAGGTCTTGATATGCAAATATGGAAAGTCTCAATCTATATGGCAAGTCAAGCCTACTAGAAATGCATCATTTCCATAGCAAAGTCTCTTATATGGACACAAAATTCTTGCTCCATATATTTGTTGGAAAATAGGTAACGGTTGATCCATTTAGGTATAAGAAGACAATTGGGTCCCTAATGTCTTCCCCCACCAATTAACTACTTACTTACAAGCGTACCCTCAATTTTCATCGTCTCTACGTCTCTTATCTTATTAAAGCAAATTTGGATGCCAAGAATATTGCATTACTTCTCTCATTGTTTCCAGAGTGGATTATCTGTAAGATCTGTGAACTTTCTCCTCTATCCTTATTTGGTTACAGGGACTCCATATTTTGGTTTTGCCAACCTTCAGGCACTTTTACTACACAGCATGCGTATGCTATGGAAATCCTAAAGAAATCTACTTCTATTCCTCATATGGCTACCATCTCAAAGGTAACCACTGACAAACAAGATCTGCAGTTGGTTTTAAAGAAAATATGGGCCTTCAACATTCCTCAAAATTTTAAAGTTTTTCTTTGGAAATGCCTTCTTAATGCATTGCCTACATCCTCTAATCTTGCTACTCATGGTGGGGTTTCTTCACCAACTTGCCCTCACTATAATTCAGCAGACGAAACAACAATGCACCTATTTTAGACTTGTCCAGACTCTACTTAGGTTTGGTGTGATTTTTGCTTAAACCCAGGTGGTATAGAGGCCTCTCCCCTCAAGTCATGACTTCTTCACATACTGGTCAATAATCCTAAATGAAAATAGGGGTAGCATTATTATTTAATCGCCATTTTTTGGACTCTATGGTTGGGGAAAAGTGAGTACGTTCTTCGATATGCTCTATTTCCTGTCCAGTCTCCTGTAGCAATAAGGGATACTTTAATTCAACAGTTTTTTTTAAATCAAGACTACCAAATTAGTCAATCTACATTTCCTTATAACCCACCAAACCCTCTTTGTCATTCATGGTGTACACGTCTTGCTTCTTAAACTGAGCATAACCTGCTGTTTTTGTTGTGGATAAGGCATGGTGTTGTTCTTCCAATCTGGGTGCTACAGCATGGATCTAGATGGGCAATAATGCTCCACCTATTTTCCATTATGGTTTTCTTATTCCATATTGCCTATCTGCATTAGAAGCTAAACTGCATGCTATTCTAGCTGATAAAAACTTCCAGCTAAGGTCCTTACTATCGTAACCGACTGTGCTCAAACTATTGCTACCTTGTGTGGTCATCTAGTCCTCCACACAACTTTGGCAAACTTGGTTTAGCAAATGCGCATAGGCTTGAAGATAGAGGTGAGAGGTGGGCCGGGTTGGCCCGGACCGAACCGGGACCGCCTCGCCGGTCAAACTCGTCCCGGACCGCCCCGTGAGAAGCCCGCAATATTATGGGCCGAGTATGGGCCCAATAGGAGGAGGGAGACGCAAAAAAGACCGGCCCGAACCAGACGAACCCACCAAATCGGACCGCCCCACCCCACCAACGCGCCGCAATGGCTCCCTGCTGTATAACGTTAACCTGTGAAACTTTTTTTAAAAAAGGGCTAATTACACAGCAGGCCCTCCAACAGCTTTTTGCTCCATTTCAGCCCCCAAAATTTTATTTTTGCCCCTCCTAACAACTAAATTTCAAGGACTTTTTGGTCAAACTAATTTTTCCCCTACCCTATAAATACCAATGCCATTTTCACTCAATCCTCACACAATCACTCAACCTCTCTTCTTCATCTACTAAATTCTCTCAACCATTCTCCTTATTTTCTTAATCTCTTCCAAATTTCTTACTAATCTATCCCTAATATCTTCATAATCCTCTCTTGATTTTGCATTAATCACTACTATTAGTACGTGAGGCATGGCTATCACTACTATTAGTACGTGAGGCATGGCTTCAAAAGGAAAGGGCAAGTCAACAGATAGTTCATCTTCCCGCAACACCGGCCTCCGAGCCTTGTTCCGTCGCCGATCTCGGCCCGCCGATAAAGGCATTTCAATTCAAGAGTTTCACGACGATGATGCCGAAATCGATATGACGAATTACGATTTGGGTCTCGACGATCAATTATCTGATGATGAAGTGGAAGAGTTGGATGCGATGGCGTCCGGGAATCCGTCAACAGAACCGATGCCTACAAGTCATGAACCTAGCGTGGAGGGAACTCAAGCACAAGGTAAATCCACGAGACTAACTGCTTGGGTTTGGGAGAATTATGAGCTCATAAACGAAGGGGAGTTGAGGTACAGAAAATGCAAATATTGCGGGAAAAAATTTGTGCATAGAAAGAATTCCGGCACTGGAACGCTGAAGCAGCATCTTGAAAATCAACATGCTAACGTCCTCCCTAGTACTGGGACTAGTTCTGGAGGATAAACACAACTTGGGTCTACAACCGGCGCCAGTGGACCAGGTATATTTCGTTTTAACCAACAATCTTGTAGAGAAGGTATGGTAAATTGGATGATACTTACTAAAAAACCTTTTTCACAAGCTGAAGATGTACACCTAGAATCTTGGATAAAATCACAATTAAATCCTGCATTTAGAAAAGTATCTAGGAAAACTGCTAGGAAAGAAAGCTTTAGACAATTTGAAGCCGGAAAATCAGATTTACAAGCATATTTTTCTGCTCTTGATCATTGTGTGGCATTTACTTCTGATATGTGGATATCACCTATAGGTCAATCATTCTATTGTGTTACTTCTCATTGAATTGATTCTGATTGGATAATGCAAAAATGAATTTTGTCATTTAAGGTTATTGAAACAGATCATACTGGTTTTCAAATATTTAATTGTATCTTAGAAACTTTACGTGATTATTTTTGTACTGATAAAGTTCTGTGCATTTCATTTGATAATGCTTCAAATAATGATGTTGCCGCTCGCCTTTTGAGTCAAAACTTAAAACCACCGCTCAACGGTGCATTTTTTCACGTTAGATGCATGTGCCATATTTTGAACATTTGTGTGCAAAAGGGTTTAGAAGTTCTCCAAAATGAGATTTTGCCTATTCGAAACTCATTAAAATATTTGATGTCCAGACCTGCTATTTTTCGTGAATTTAAAAGCTTTTGTATTGAAAATCAAAAACCATTTTCTTGGAAACGGTTTAAATTGGATTGCCCAACCTGCTGGAACTCCACATTTTTTATGTTGCAAGATGCATTACCGTATGCAAATTTGTTGTCACATTTCATGAATTTAAAAATGGGTTCTGAATTTCTTACGACTGAAATTTGGGAGAAATGTTCCAAAACCGGTGAATTGCTTAAGTTTTTTTACGAGGCAACTGAATTTTTCTCTGGTGTTTACTACCCAACAAGTCATCAAGTTTTGTTTCATTTAGTGAACATCACATATGCTTTACATCAGTTTAAAAATGATGAGTTGTTAAAACCGACTGTCGAAGCCATGCGGGCTAAGTGGCTTCAATATTTCGAAAACATTCCACCTATCTTTTTAGTCGCTTCTTTACTTGACCCGTATGTAAAATTAACGGGCACAACAACACTGCTTGAAGGAATTTTTCATACTTATTTAGAAATGTCTCATATAAATGTTTTGGCTATGTCTGCTTCTGCTTCCGAGTACTTGCATTCTTTATACAAGTTATATTGTGAGCGGCATTCGGATAAGGTAAGATCCGAAGCTCCTCAAACCGAGCCTTCAAGGAGATCAATCTCCTCAAGATTCAACCCGGCGCTCCAAATGCTCAAATGACCCCGACCGATGACATCGGGATTAGCTGAGGTCAATGACTATCTCAACACATCGTTCGAGACAAGCGACCTCGACATCTTGGAGTGGTGGAAACAAAAGAGATCAAGATTTCCGATCTTGTCGATAATCGCACAAGAGATTCTTGCCGTTTCAGTATCGACCATCTCATCCGAGGCAGCATTTAGTGCCGGAAAACGGGTGATAACAGAAAAATGGTCAAGATTGACACCTGACACGATAGAAGTATGCGTGTACAACCGAGATTGGGGCCTCGCAGCACTCCGGCATCAAGACCAAAAGAGTTCGGATGATGAGGTAATATCCGATACCGAGAGTTGAATTTTTTTTTTTTCAATCATACATGTAGTTTGTATTTGATCTGATTATGTTGTTCAGCACAGATCATAGGTTTCTATTATTTATCATTTCCGGAACGTTTTTTTCATTTCAAAATGTAAGGCACGTTCTGATTATTTGTAAGTGTCGTTTGGCTTTTTAACTTAATAAAACTTACACCGGAGGTGGTGTTTTTTCTTAAAAATATTTATGACTTATATAATTAATAATTGTTCTATTATATATATATATATATATATATATATATATATATAAAAAATAATGAAACCCGCCCCGCCCCACCCCGGGACCACCCCTCCCCGCCCGGGACCGCGCCCCCGCTGAGGCCCGGGACCGCCCCGCCTACAACCGGGCCGAGCCCGGTCCTCAAGACCCAGGCCCAGGACCGGCCGGTCCCGGGCCAGTCCGACCCGGTTCCCACCTCTACTTGGAGATGCTTAACCGATGTACACTTATTGTTGTTCCATGGGAATGGGTCTTTATGGCACATTCCCTCGCTCAAGCTCACCTTCCTACTGTTACTAACTAATCCTTTCATTTTCCTTGTTTGCTCGAAAATGAAAAAGGTTGCTAGTTCAATTCTTAACAAAATTAGAAGTCTAATACTAATAGGCTATGGATCAGAACTAGGTGTGTTAAATAAGTTTTCAATCAGCATAAAATTTATTTATTATTAATCCATTGATATCTATTATATATATATATATATATATATAAAGGAGGTTACATTTAAGGACACTACAAGAAAAATCGAATTTAGCGACGGTTTAATTAGCGACGGCCAAAAACCGTCGCTAATTAGTCGGTAGTATTCTGGTGAGACTTTAGCGACGGCTGTTAGTCGCTAAATTTTAGCGACGGCTTACCGTCACTAATTTGTTACGGTTACACGTCACTAAATTTAGCGACGACTTACCGTCACTAATTAGTGATAGTTACACATCGCTAACATTAGCGATAGCTTGCCGTCGCTAACTTAGTGACGGTTATTCGTCGCTAATGCCGTCGCTAACTTAGTGATGGTTATTCGTCGCTAATCTTAGCGACGTCTTGCCGTCGCTAAGTTAGCGTTAGCGACGGTTTGCCGTCGCTAAATTAGTGACGGTTACACGTCGCTAAACTTAGCGACGGCACTTAGTGACGGTTGGCCGTCACTAAACTAATAAAAATAAAAAAAATAAAAGTTTGGGTTCTCATGTGGCTGTCGCTTTTTATGATAAATTGTTATGTGATTGAACATAAATAATTACTTTTGAATACACTACCAGAAAAATGAAAATATTATAGTTGAAAATTGTGTGACGTCTTAAATTCTCACACAACATAAATTATTTCAGTTGATATAATACAAATGTATTTAGATTGTAGACATTTTTTTCCTCACGAAACAATTTTAATGTAGATTATACGAATTTTATTTACGTTATTGAGATCCTTCTATCCAACAAGTTGCTGTATCTTTAGCATTACAACAAACAATCTTGTTCAAATAAACAGAATAATAAAACAAAAATATTAATACACAACGAATATATCCGTCGCAAAAGTTTCACCGGGTTTTACATGATAATTTACCATTGAAAATTTACTGACTGTTAAACATTGCTAAAGTTTGTGTTTGGTTATCTTCGCTAAATAAGTGACAGTTAAAATCCCTAATTTAGCGACGTTAAGGCGTCACTAAATTCTAAATAAGTGACAGTTAAAATTCCTAATTTAGTGACGGTTATGTGTCACTAAATTTTAGTGATGCCTTAACGTCGCTAATTAGTGACGGTTATGCATCGCTAATATTAGTGACGGTTATGCATCACTAAAATTAGTGACGGTTTGCCATCGCTAATTTAGTGACGTTTGTGCGTCACTAAATTTTAGTGACGCCTTATAGTCGCTAATTTAGTGACGGTTATGCGTCACTAAATTTAGTGACGGCTTACCGTCGCTAATTTAGTGACGGTTATGCGTCACTAACATTATAATTGTATAATTATATTTTTTAATTTGATTAATTAAACATACAAATCTCTAAATATTTTTTGAGTAATTACCAAATAATATATTTAATGAAAATTATATTAATTATTTAGTGACGGTTAGCGTCGCTAAACTTAACAAAATCCAAAAAAATAGTAATAGTTCTCATGTATTAGTCATTTTTTATGCTAACTTGTCATCTCTTTTAACATAAATAATTTTTTTTTGAATATATGTACTATAGTGGAGATGTGGACCTTAAAGTCGCATAACAATTTAGTAGATGATTATGAGCCGCTGCCTGACATTTTTTACTTAATTTACTTATTTTTTATTTTACCTTAGCAAAATCACTTATCCTTTTATATGCCACTTGTTTAATTGTATAATTATAAATTTTAACTTGATTAATTCGGATTACAAATCTCTTAATATTTTGATGCTAAATTGTTATCTACTAATACATAACTAATCTTATTACCGTCGCTAAGTTAGTGACTTATTTCCGTCGCTAAGTTAGTGACTTATTGTTATCGCTAAGTTAGTGACGTATTACCGTTGCTAAGTTAGTGACTAATTGCCGTCACTAAGTTAGTGACGTATTACCGTCGCTAAATTAGTAACTGATTGCCGTCGCTAAATTAGTGACGTATTACCGTCGCTAAGTTAGTGACGGTTAGACGTCGCTAAAATAAAAAAAGACTAAAAATATTAATACTTCTCCTGTAATACTTGTATACTTATAATTAAATTTTAATGTCATTAATTCAGCATACAAATGTCTTAATAAAATTTTTAGTAAAAAATAAAAGTACATTTAATAAAAATTAAATTTATGGACCAATGGTTTATTGTGACATTATGCTTAACAATTTAATTATATTTTATCATTTAATTATGAATTAAGATTAAGAAGTAGCAACGTTTGTTAGTCGCTAGTTCTTAAGCGGCATTTTCCCGTCGCTATGCATATATGTTTTTTAACAAAACTAATTCTCTCCCCGTGTTATGTCTGGAAATTCCTCTCCGACTAGCTCTGCGACTCTACCTCGAATCATCTAGGCTTCATCCCCTTCACCAGCGACGGGTCGAGACACCTACTCCTTCGCACCCAGTGTTCTCTTCCTCCCCTTCCCCTTCCCCAGCCATTATCGAAACCCCAACTCCTTCAGTCCCCGTCTTCTCTTCCTCCGGGTGAAATCACCGTCAGACATCGCTCCCCTGGTGCGGCGGCCCCAATCTCCCTAATCGTTCCTCCCGACCCGTTGAAATGGCGCCATAATTTCAGGTTGTGAAATCTCTCTTTCACTTTATTATTGTTTAACGCCTGGAATGGTCTGTTTGTTTTAGGGTTTTAGTTTACTTGCATTTTCATGTTCTTTTTGTGCGTTGCTAGATTCGGCCCTATCTTTGGTGTTGTCAACCGGTTAATATTCTCTACAAGTTGGTGCGATAGGCCTTCGTTTCACCGACTTCACTCCGTCATCCGGGATTTGGACGCGCACAAAGTAAGTCTTAGTTTCTTCTGTTGTTCTTTGTTGATAGCTAGTTAATTTTCATAACCATTAATGATATGTTTAGTTGTTTATACAGATTGATTGGGGAAATTGCTTTCATTTCTAATTTTTATGTAATTTTACTGCTATGTTTGGAAGATATTTGCTCTTGCCATGCTCTGAATTATGTTCAGGTTAGTAAATTGTTGTACAGTGCAGCAAAACTTCTTCTGAACCGTATAGAGCTTTGACCTGCTTATGTTGAACTAGTCTCGGCTCCTGCTTGTTTTCATAACCTTTCGGCTGTTCAAGAAATACATCCCATGCAAAAATGTTAGACTTTACATCAAGTTTATATACATTCCAATTCTTGTGTACTGCAAAAGCAAGGATCAATCTAATTGTGTCCATGCGAGCCACTAGAGCAAAAACTTCTGAGTAATCAATGCCATGTTCTACAGTATAGCCTTTTGAAACTTGGACATCTTGTATATTGTGATTGACTCTTTTTGTATGAGTCATTTACCATCTCTCAAAACAAGTGGTTATTATGTCTGAGATTCGCTAGTTCATTAGAAAATCAAGCATGTTAAGTCATGCTAAAATATTGGCCTTTTACTTCTCTGCTAAGTTTATTTGTAACAGTTTGACAATTGAGAAGAGGATGGGAATATAAGTAGCATAAGTTAAAATGACAGTTAATCATATGATGCATTCTAGCATGAGCATGTTATAGGATATTCTTAGATTGAGCATTCCAATTTGCAGGAGAAGTGGAGGAGCAACCATGTTGGGTAATCATGCTTCAGGTATGTTCCATATTTAGCTATGCCTCAAAAACACCAATTTCTTACAAATTTTGCTGAGCCCCAATGGCAAGAGTACTTAACAGCATTGTGAGCTTGACGAATCTTTTCTTGGTACTAATAGTAATATGCATTTATTACCTAAGGAAAACTTTTTACTTGAAAATTCTGATAATCACTCAAATAGGCTTCGGATATAGTTTTCCCCCCCTGTTCTTTGGGTTTTCTTTGGTCCTCTGCTGAAGCTAATGTTTTCATGTTCATGTTTTCCAGTTGCTTGATAATCTTCCGCATGATCTTGTGTATTCAAAAGACCAAGTCTCCTCGTGGATGGAAGTGTGGACACAGAAGCAGCCCAGTGGGTGCGTAAATTGCAGATAGTTAATTGCATGTTTTTGTTGTGGTTTAATTACTTGGATTAAATTTGTTTTGAAATATTAGTTTGGTTACCACGCAGTTTGTGTAAGCCATTAATGAGGTTCAGATATATGCAAAATCAGTTGCCGTAGCACTATTTGTGTGCTGTTCTGAGTGGGGTGTGACAAAGTGGTATCAGAGCAGGTTTTCCAGAACTGTATAATTGCGTGCCATATGCCACAGCAGCTTCTGTGAAAGTTGATCAGTGCAGAGAAGAGTTTCAGTGATTGAAGCTTTGATAAATTCTGAACTGTAGGCTTCAAAGTGCAAGTGTGCCAAGGAATTGTGTGCTTGGGAGGTTCATAACGTTTTCGGTTAAGTAGGTTTTGAGCAGCTATAGCATGAGTATGGCAACTTTGAGTGCTAGGTTGTGTTACTGCAAAGTCAAGTTCTGCACAGGCTGCTTTCTTTCAGATCGATTGTGGTTCCATGGAAGTGTTGTGTAAAAGGTCTGGAAGTGTAAAACCTAATCAGTTAGTGGACATGAGTGTGTTCTGTCTTGGTTTAGTAACTTTTAAGTTCCAGTTTTGTTCTCCAAAGGCAGTGAAGTGCGGAGACTTTTGTGTTTCACGGGCTCAATGGTACTGCAGGACTTTGCTTTGATTCTGTTCCAAGTTTGTTTAGAATTAGCTATTAAATCTGGAGTAATGGATGCTGTGATTACTCATTCAGTCTGCTTTTGATATGAACTTCAGTTTAATTGTTTAAAAGTTAGTCTTGCCAATAGTTCTGGAAGTCTTGACAGAAAAATCTGCAGTTATGGTTTCAAAATTGTGAAGTTTGACTTGAGCATTGACTTTTAACTAGAGGAGTTATTTGGAGCCAAAATTTTTTGTGCAGGTTTTACCTGTTATTTGAGACTTGTTGGGTTGCTTTTTGCACTGAAGTTATCAGGTTTGAGATGGTTTTAAAGAAGTTTGATGGCTGGTCTCCGTTTTGTTATTTCTAGATTGAGGTTCCAAGTTTCAAATAAGTTGTGTTGTGCATCTATGAGGTATTTAGTCATAAACCATGTAGTTTCAAGCTTCAAATTAATTGATTTTGGCCTTGGTTGAGCTGCTGGAAATATGCAGCAAGGAGGACCAAAATACTGCAGAATTCTGCAGGAATTTTGCTGGAAAAATCAGCATTTTGGCCCTTTGACTTATCTTTGACTTGTTAGCAAATAAAGGAGTTTTGAGCTAAAACTTTACATGCATGTTCTACTGGTTAATTAAGACTTGTTTGACCATTTTCCTGCAATCAAATATCTGATTTTAATGCTAAAATAAATTTTGGAACAGATTCAGAAGGTTTGAGAATTAGTTTTGGGAAAACAAGTGACTAGATTTGGATTTATAGCTTGATTCCTGTTTTAACGTTTCCAGCAAGATTTTTGGGGCTTATTAGACTTGTTTGATCATATTTTACATCACAAACAGTAGGATATCAAGAAATGTGCATCAAAACCAGAAATTTTCATGTCAGTAACACATTTTTATGGTGTTAATGGTCAAGTTTGGTTTGGTGCATTTAGAACATACCAAGTACTACTTGTGTTCACCACTTTTTATTTATATCATCTTCAACAGAATAAAATAATTTACAGCACCCTGTTTAGTTCCAATATTAAATTTTATCATGAAAATAATTCTAAAAATTAAGGTAATCTCTTTATGTGGCTCTTTCAGTTTACTGTTAGCACTGATCAAGTATACAAGGTTAACTTGGAGTTTTTTTTATCAAAATAAAAGAGAGTTTAAGTTCCAACAAATCGTTCAAGAAACTGCTACATGCATAATGTAACTGATCACACTAAGTAGCGACGTACGTGAGTCACTAACTACCGACTTACATTAGTTAGTAACCACAATAAATAGTGATGGTTATAAGTCACTAATTAGCGACGGCTACGCGTCAATAACTAGCGACGACCATGCGTCACTAACTTCACCAACTAGTGACGGCGACACGTCACTAACTAGTGACGGTCACAAATCACTAATTAGTGATGGCTACGCGTCACTAACTAGCGACGACTATGCGTCACTAAATTCACTAACTAGCAACGGTTATGCGTCAACGGTTATGCGTCACTAATTAGCAACAGCTATGCGTCACTAACTAGTGACGGTTACGCGTCACTAACTAGTACTAACTAGCGACGGCTACGCGTTACTAACTAGCGACGGCGATGCGTCACTAACTAGCACTAACTAGCGACAGTTACGCGTCACTAAGTAGCGACGGCTAACGCGCCGGCAGACACCGTTACCGGAAAATTAGTGACGGCTTGTTTTGTGACGCTTAGCTGTCGCTAGAAAATTAGCGGCGAGTGAATTAGCGACGTGCGTTTTAGCGACGGTGTGCTGTCACTATATCATGTTTAGTGACGGCCAGACGTCGCTAATAGCCGTCACTAAATGCGGTTTTCTAGTAGTGGGAGTAAAAGGGCTTTTCACTTAACAGAGTAAATATTAAATTGACACATGGCATTTTTAATATTTTAGAAAAGAAATTAGGCTTTTTTTGCAATAGATTTCTGGAACTACCCCTAAAGCTTAACTTGCTGCAATGGTGGGTACAAAAATGGAAAATAAACATTATTCTGGATAGTGAGGAATTCCTTTTTAAAATAGTCATTCTCCTACAATTATTCTATTTCTTTTTTAAAATTGTCATTCTCTTACAGAAATACATTGAGGTTTTTTTATTTAAAAAAGTAACATTTTTTGTCCAATCAACAACCTTAATGGTTTTCTTTTTTTCTTTTTCTTTCAAGCAATTTTACCTTAATAAATTCATACACATATTCACTCACAAAGGAAAAATGAAAACAAAAAGCTAAACAAAACCAAAAGAATGTATATCCGACCGAAGCCCCTCTCTCATCTCATCCATCTCACTTATCTCCGGCCTTTTCCATGACGATGTGAGTAGACAGATCAAGCTACGATTGGGGTAGATTAAGTGGGGCTTTTTGGTAATGGGTAATAGACAATGATGAGAGAGACTAGAGCGGTTGCACTCAACATTTTCATCAAGTTCAGGTCTCTTATCTTCTCAAACTTTCTGGCTTTTTTAGTCTTGTATTTCAGTCACTTTTATTGTTTTGATTATTTTTTCTTGTGTATCAAATTTTTTATGATTATATATCCTTTCTCATATGCACTTTTATCATGGTAGATGCCAAATCCTTTACCTGTTCTTCCCTCTCTACGTTATATTCATTGATGATGCTATCCCCCACATGTATCTCAATTCACTATGACTATACCCCGAAAGAGACCACGAAAATGGATGGAGCGTTGCGAACTGTGTACCCAAGAAGGAACTGGTCTCCCATGGTTTTGTATAACTTCAGTCATCCCAATAACAAGTTGCTAACACCAGAGGTTGTGAACACATAGACTGGGGATTTCCTTCACTGGTTTCAACCACTTGAGGATCAAGAAATTGGTTCAGTCTCATTTGTGTGGAATTTTCTTGAGGAGCATAACAGGGTTGTTGAGGATGACCTGAAAACTTTCCCTAAAGCCATTCATTGTACACATGAAGGGTCGTGGCTTGAGACGTTGAAGAACTGAGTTTGCTGATCAGTGAGATCCAAGAATAATCTTGGCCTTTCTAAGTCAAGTTCAATAGCAACTGATCTACCCCATTGAGAGTTAGTTTTCCATCCACATGTATCCAAATGATGGTTAAAGTTTTGAAATGTGTGCTTGAAGCTTATGGTGTAATATGGGCTTGTGATACCTTGAGGCGGTTTGGACACGCATACTGGATTTGTAACTGTTATAATACACTTTGCTCATCGTTTCTTTGGTTTATATATTTGGCAGTGTTGTGTCGTGCTTTGCTTTGTAGCTTCACTCCTAAGTATAAAATCTTTCATTTCTTCTTCAAAAAAAAAAAAAACCTCAGATACCGTTTCCAACTCCTTTTCTATTGATTTTATTCAGGATTTCATAGATCCTATTAGGTGATAATTTGCTTGGCAATAAGTCTAAAATGATGTGTACTTTAAAATTCATCCATTTTTCATTAAAAAAAAAATCTTCCATTTTCCATTTTCACGCATGAATAGAAGAGGGCAATAGATTCAAATTACTCAAATGCAACAGGGGTGACAGAAGGAAAGCTCAAGTCTTCTTGACAAATGACAAGTGAAGTTCTATATATTTAAAACAAACAACCACCAATTCCATGATGAAAATGACAAATGCATATTTATCTTTTCTATCTTTTTCCCTCTCTATAGAGCATTATTGAGAATAATACCACCTTGAAACGTTTAATTTTCAGCTTAATTGTTTCATATTTTTGTAATCCACCTAACCAAACAATTTGATCCATCATGACTTATAAATTTTATTGCAGGACCACATTTAATTTCTATGAATCCATTTATTGCATATTATTCCAATGTACCTTAAGGGAAATTCCAAATCAACGGTCTCATGAGTGCTACTGTTCATGCGGAGTTAAATTTCTCAACCAAGTGCATATATTTGGTAAATGCTAAATTACACGATTTGTCCTTAAAATATACCTCATCTTGCATGTTTACCTTTAAATTGAACATTGCAAAATTAGAATTAAAATTATTTTTGTAGTAAAAATGTTCTTTATTCCATTATCTTCGTCACGGTTGACAAAAATTCAATAAAAAAAATCTAAAATTAGCCTATGAATGTGAGTAAAACGGACTCAAGACTCCCAAAACATAAATTTGGAATCCATAACTGCTCAAATAGCCAAAAATAAAAATTAAAAAACACCACATATTTAACATGCTCATTGAAAGTTAAAATATCCAATCCATTTAAATAATTATGGAGAAAATTTTAGAATAAAAAAATATATAATTTAATACAATTACCTATTTTTTCAACTTAAACCCTAAATAGCAAAAAAACAAAAACAAAAATAGAACAAAAAACTACCAACTCGACATACCCATTTCAAATTAAAGCATGCAATCCCTTCAAATAATTATGGAGAATATTTTAGATTAAAAAAAAATCTGACAGACTTATTTATTTTTTTCAAATTATACCATTAAAACAGCAAAAAAACCCAAAAATAGATTGAAAATTTAAAAATTACAAATTCAACATGCCCATCTCAAATTAAAGCATAAAATCTATTGAAATAATTATGGAGAACATTATAGATGCCAAAAAATAAAATTTGGCACACTTATCTATTTTTTTTCAACTTAAACTATAAAAACACACATAATTTACACAATATTTAATTTGTTTTTATTACCCAAAAGCATTACAATATGAAGGTGAAGGGAAAAGAGTAGGGTGATAATTTTGTACTTACCGTATTTTTTTCTACCTGAATTTGCTTCAAGTTTTCTACAATCCACCATCTACTATTATATATGAAAGTAGGTAATCGGGTAAAATTGTCATTTCATAAATTGTATAAATTGAACAATTAAAAATTTACAAGCTGCCACATGAACATTCAGATTAACTAAAGTCCGCCATGCAATCCATAAATATGATACGTGGCTTCTTAGACATTTTTAAAACAGAGACGGCTGAGTTAAGAGAGAAGCTATTTAAAACCCTTTAATCCACTTTCAAAATAAATAACCATTTAACATTCTCTCACAAATATTTATCCCAGAATGTCCATATTTTTTAAAAACACTACAATTTTTGTCGATCCATTTAACCCACGACCATATCCCCCTACTTTTAAATTAAACTTTAATGGTGCAATCAGTTATTCCACCACTGGCTCCCCTGCCGTGCTGGTATCCCCCAACCACTGTCCAGTGTCCACCGGTTTTTTTGTTACGGTTACAAATATTTAATAAGAATCCCCTATAAATACGTATTCCGCTTTACATTTTCTGCAGAAGCTCATTTCATCATCTTCAAACTGCGCTAGCTTCCTCGTATTTACAAACAACGTCCTCCACCGTAGCAACTGTTGTTTCTGCCTCCTTCCATTCAACTTGTGCACAACAGTAGAAGTCAACATCATCTGATTCAGTAGCAAACATACAATTCTCTCCAGAATTACTATTTTACTTTGATTTCTATTCTTCTATTTCAACTCATTTCATTCAGATGTGCAATTGTTTTTTGCAGACCAATAATCACAATCAGCACACATTTCTGCCCATCAATTTCTCAGAAGGAAGAAAGCAATGCTATGCAGTTCTGTATCCTCCATACAGTTTCTATTCTAAATTTCATATCCATACTATCATTTCAACTAATTTGAAAGAGAACAATTGGTATTTGCAGATTTCTCAGGTATCAAGAAGGAAAGGTCACCAATTCCCATATTTCAACAGGTTCTTCCTATTAACCGATAACATTTACTAATCAGGTTGCATTCCATTGAACTATTAGGTTCGAAGCAGTCTCAACGAGCAATAACACAAGTAGCACTTTAAACCACCCTATACTCTACAGGTTCCTATTTACCAATCACTATCTTTCCTATTTCATACTTTAGTTATGCACCAGCAATAGGCTCTATAATTTCAGTTTCAGTTCTTATTTTGGTAAGATCAACAACATATCTAATTCACATTTTCAACTCACGCAAAATTTCCAATTTTGCAGCTGACACAAGGAACTGCTGGAAGTAGTAGCAGATCTCAACACAGATATTTCACTTTCATTCTATTGTTTGATTTCTTGCTTGCTTTTTCTTTTTATATATTTTTTTTCACTTTTGTTAACAAACTCTTAATATCTTAATCAAAATAAAACTAACAGGCATTGCCTTGTACAACAGGCCAAGAATTCTCCGAGGTCCATCCTACAGTAGGTAACAAACTCTATTTACTACTTAAATTCATTCGAAAGCATTTTTTCATATTACTGAACCCTACACTTTGAAATTGAACACACATGGTCTCACTGAACAAGTACAGAAATAGGGGTATTTTACAGATGAAGAAACCGGGAATATATGGATGATAAAAAAAAAAAAACTTATCGACAATGAAAAAAACCGTATATGCGCGAGTAATTGTTTAGTTGATCACATTCTTAGTCATACTTATTTTTGTACTCTTTCCCCACTGCAGATTGAAGTTTGTCTTCTTCATTTTCTCCGCATTCACCATATTCAAGGTACAGAACCAAGTTCATTCTAACTGTTCTTAGTAATGGATCTTGATGGTGGATTACATTTTCCCAAAAAAAAATCCCCGAACTTTATATAAACGGTTTTTAGGCGTTACTTTGGAAATAACCACAAGTTTCCTATTTAGAATTCTCTGTAACTAATTATCTTTCCTAGAATATTTCTTTACATGCTTTCACTTTCAATTTATTATTTTATTTTCTCATACACCAAAAACCACATAACACTTCCCTAAGAATAGACAGTATTCTATGATACAATATTCATTGCAATACATTAAGTAATACACATAATGGACGGACATGCATGTTGAGTAGTAGTTATTAGGAAAGAAAGATGCATGTCTAATACAAATTACCCAACTCACAACCACAGTAAAACATATAAAATCTGAAGTAATTAAAAGGCATCCACACTTACCTTGGTGTCATATACATTTCGCCAACCACCCTCCCTTTCTCATCCCGTTTACTAGGTTTAGAGATCTCTCGGTGAACATGGAATGCAGGAAAAAAGAAAAAAAAAAGAAAGTCAAATAAAAGTTTCACATGGAAAATACGAAATAATATAGGGAGATGTCTGGGAGAAAAAAGAAAAAAAAGTTGCAAGAAAATGTTTGACCTTCTACGTAATAGCCTCGACGACTTAGTGACGCGTGAAACGCACGCACCAACCAACTGCAGAGTACGTGCCACTGCCGGGGTCATGATGGTCCTCTTTCTCAGGTAGGACAAGTTTCAAAAGGAAGGAAGTCACCGAAGTAAAGACAAAGACAAACCCATTAAGGAAAAATACTACTTAGGGTTTCAAACCATCACAAAAGGCTTTTCGAAAATGATTCGATTTTTTAACAAAGCAATTCAACCAACGTTCCAGAGTAAAGAAAGAGGATCAAAAACAAGTAAACATCCTTGGTTTTCTCTGAAAAAAAAAAAAAACATCCGACACTTTGAAATCCAATCTACGAAAAAACGGCGCCTTTTTTTTACAGAAAGTGTTTAAGGGAAAGTTAAAGAGCATATAAAAAGGAATCAAACTATGTAAAATGTTTTGATTTCTGGAAAATTTTTTGACGGCACGGCGGCGCCTTCGACGGAAAACTCATATCTGCGGCTACTAATAGCCGGGAAGTTCATATACACGGCGGGAAAACCACCGAAAATTTGAAACAACTGGCTGCAAAACCCCTACATACCCAGAAACGTATAGACTTCCTATTTCCTAGAGAGGAGAGAGATAAATGAAGGAGAGAAAAAGAAAGAAGAGGGCTAAAATAATAACGGTGAAAATTTTTTATTATTTATAGTAGATGAAATAACAACCAAGTCTACCAACTTTATTGCACTTGTACTAAACCACCTATTCTCCTTAGAACTTGTCATTTAGTCCCCATACTTTATGGAGTTACAATTTAGGCACTTTTTTATTTTTCCATCATGAACTTGCATTTTATTTTTGTAAAATTGGGGCTAATTTTATTTTATCACATTATGGCATAAATGGGTTTACAAAAATTAGAGCTGTCTAGGCTCAATTACAAATGGGCTTAAACAAATTTTAGTCCTCCGGGTAGTTTATTTTATAAATTTTACTGGGTTTTATTATTTTCAATCAACTAGATAAAATTGGGTCCCAAAAAATAAACAAATGGGTTTCTAAAGTTAACACGGGCCTACTTACATCCCTCTAATAAATGGGCTTTAATGGCTCTCTCTGAAAACAATATAACCGAGTGGGCTTAGATTATATTTCATAATTATCATCATTTTTTAAAAAAAATTGCTTGATATATGAAAATAATGTGTATTCTTCCCCATAATTTACACTAAAAAAATTTACATGGCCATATTTTTTGGTGGATAGGACCAAATTTTAATTTTTTTTTTCATCTTCCAATTCATTGAATTTGGAAACATATTTTATATTATTTTTTTCAATATCTTATTTAAGTCAAACTTTAATAAAAAGGTAAAATTGCTAACATTTTCAAAACGGTAGAAAATTCTTAAAAGTTATATTTATACACTAGAGTATTTAAGGTGCCATTTTTATATAAAAATTTATATTTTTATAAGAAATTTTGAAAGAAAAAAAAACATAAATTAATTACTATGAATACTAAAATGAACAAACTTTTGCAAGACAAAGAGAGTATATCATTTTTACTAGCATATAACTATATTACATTGCTAATTGAACTACGCCATAGCTTGGAGCTTTATGCTAACTGAACTGCGCCATATATTACATTTTTACTATGATAAACTTTTGAGAGACAGAGAGAGTATATCATTTTTACTAGCATATAACTATGTTACATTGCTAACTGAACTACACCATAGATTGGAGCTTTATGATAGTCTATATCCTTTATGTCATGTACACTTAGATTTGCCATTTGATGCACAACTATTCATAGCACATGAAATATATTTCATTTTCGTTTCTCCAAACATTTTACTACATTCAAAATATATTTCATACAACTTTTATTTCAATCAACTTAATACCTATTATATATTTATTGGATGCATATTCCTTATTTGAACATGCTATTACTATTTGGAGACTATAAAGTTACAATTGAGTTACCAAACATAAATTAACATTTTACCGTATGATGTCATTCTGTGATATATTATATAAAGATCTTTTATTTTGAAACAATGATCTGTCCGTTTGACGGGTTATAAAACTAGTTAGTCACAAAGTCGGTGTGCTTCAATAAATTTTGCCGAAAATTTAGGAGCTTAATGGCAAATGCGCACGTTGACCTTTTTTTTTTATTTTTTGGTACTCAGTTGACCTTTATCTATTTTTATAAAAGTTTATCTTTATTTTAATTACTCTCAATATGCCACTTCTCATGCACATGTGGCAAGTGTTTATGAGTTGGTAATAAAGTACCTAATTGATAAATTAAGATCAAAACTACGGGCCAATTTGTTTTAACTTAAATTAATTGATTTATTTTTACTTTTACATTTTTTTTACCTGAAACCAATTTCATTTAAAATAAAACAATATATAAATGCAATAATCTATTTGAAAGTAAATACTTTTGTTAAATTTTTTTGAATTTTTATTTTTTAATGTCTTAAACTAAAAAAATTTATAAAAATTTAGTAAGATTGCAAAATTGTATTTTCAATAGATTATTGTAACTATATAATATTGAATTTTAATTAAAATTAGTTCCAGTAAAAAATGAAAAAAATAAAAAAAAAAGTCATTTTGAAGTCAATTGACTTAAGTTAAAATGAATAAGGTGTACACCTATCTAGAAATTAAGATCTCCAAATACGCCATTTGTTAAAAAAAGAAAAATCAAACAAACTCACATCAGAAAATTAAGTTAGCCTGAAAAGCGTAACTAGCACCAATTATCTCTAAATTAAGACCCATATTATTGATTCATCCTAGAATTATAAAATATTACACCGTTCATCCTCTAACTATGAAATTGTTACACCATTCATCTTGCCATTTACTAGAACCATTAAAATGGATAGAAAAAAAGTTTTAAAAAACTAGTTTTAACCCCTGAAAAATTTCTATTTACCTTATAAACCTAAAAACTTTTACATCTCACAATCAAACTACCTTCTTTTGACACTCTCCCTCCTCTCACTTCCCTCCTCCATGGCCACTGCCTGTCTAATCCTCCTCTACTACTTGCCACCTATCGGCAATTAAGGGGAATTTCATTGCTGTGGATGGCAGCTCCGGTCCTCGCATCCTCCGCCATTTGCCTTCTCCATGCAATAGAGGATCGGAGGGTTGGGTTTCCGGGTTTTCATGGGATTGAGTTTATTTGACTTTATTCACCAAGGTAGTGTTCCACTAGTACTTGATTTCATTGTCTCCTTGCCTAGGTAGCCTTCCAGCTATCCATCTATATCGTATTAATTCGCCAACAAATATTTACTCTTTTTTATGGTATTTTCTTTTTGAAAAAAAAAATCTCCCTTTTTGTGGATGGAGTTTGCCAAACAAATGACAAGATGAAGAAAGAAAAAGGAGTAACAACCAGCTCTAATGGGTAGGTTTCGCCATTTGCCTTCTCCATGGGCTTTGATGTAAGCGGTGAGCATTTTGTCCTTAGAGGCCGCCAAGGCTCATCTGTTGAGTCCTTCCTTGAAGCAACATGGACTCCTCCCCATTTTTTCTCATCTTGCCTTCCTCAATCAATCCTCTCTTACAATCATACAACACCCTCTTTACCTAAGCTTCAAAACTTAGGAAAAATGACCCATGTCCCTTTATAGCCCTATGGACCAATAAATGTTGGCTCTTGATTCAATAGAAAGGTGCTGTTGTTTTTCTACCAACCAAGGCTTTCTTGGGTTGGCAAAAAAAATTATGGAAAACCACTATATGCTTTTATTTTTGCCTCAATTTGAATAGTTCATGAAGGAAGGAAGGGAGAAAAGGGAAGGCAGTTAGGAGAAGGTAGTTTGATTATGAGGTGTAAAAGTTTTGATATTTCTAAAGTAAATGGAAAGTTTTCAAGGGTTAAAATTAGTTTTTTAACTTTTTTACAATCAATTTTAACAATTGCAGTTAACAGCAAGACAAATGGTGTAACATTTTTATAATTAGAGGACAAACAATGTAACATTTTTTTAATTCCAAGATGAATCTGTAATATGAATCTTAGTTTAAAGACGATATGTGCAATTTATCCACCTAAAAAGTATAGTTGTTGACTTGGCCCACTAGTTGACGTGGATACTAACAAGTTAATTCTTTTTTTTTTTAAATGTGAGAAATATTCACTTCCACACACATTTTCTACTTCAGTTTTTATTGACTTACAGTTTTCTATATGACTATTATATATATTTGGCCAAAATACACTTAAAGCCCCCGAAACTCAGCTAACTAGGACACTTTCCACTGGACTTGAACTCATGGCAACTCAGCCTCTAAACTCAACAAAATGGGTTAGTCAACCCCTTTGACTAACACGTGATCTAACTTCCATCCATTACAAAAAGGAAAAAGTAGAGAAAAACCACTAAAATTCTTTACTGTTCTCTTTGACACCTTAATATTTAGTCTCCAACACACCTTATTAGCATTATCAAGGTTCTAAGAGTTTCATTTTCTAGAACCACCATGTAGGGTAGCTGGGAAACAACCATCAACCATCAATCGGAGCGGTGCAAGGTCAACAGCTACTTTTTCCAAGCCAAGACAAGGCTGAGCATCAACATTTAAGATGGGCCATTGGGTAATCGACAGCGATTCTAACATGTGGGAGGAGATGGTGAGGTTTCATGAAGTAATTCCCTGTGCCACAACGATGGAGACATAGAGATCAGGTCAGATTTATCCTTTGACTTTGACCCAACATCGAAGGAATCACGTTCATGGCTAGTAAAGATCTTAAAAAGAACACTTTTCTTCTAGCTAGAGTCTTTGGGATTAGACTTCAGCATCAGTTTATACGAGCCAAACAAGGTTGATGCATATCAAGATAGCACCTTCATGCACATTTTAAGATTTTTTGAAGAGATTGAAGCTAAGGAGCTCAAATTGGCGCATTCAAGCATTTTTTGGCCCTTCCACACCAAAGTTCAAGCAAAAAAAGGCTTTGATTGTGTTCTATCGTGTTCTCTACCCTACAAGTGACTTCATCCATTAAGTTCCAGCCTTTCCAAGAAAGAAAAGCAACCTATGCTTCAAGGGAAGGCCATGACACAAATGGAAGCCTCAAAGTGCACCCACAAACCCTAATGGTGCAAGTTTAAGCTACAAGGATCTATGACCATTCAAAAGGAGTTATTTCAAGTTAATACACATTTGTTATGATATTTTCCAACTATTTAAGCCAAGAGAAGGCAGCATACTTTAAGGAAAGCCAAATGGCTAAGTTTTTGTTCCGCTATGCATAAATGAAGCCTAAAGAAATCAATATGATGCCAAAAAAGAGTCGTATGCAAATCTGCACATTTTGGCATGTTTCCTAAAGTTCTTAAACATGGATTTACATGGTTCAAGCAATAGGAAGGATACGTTCAAGAAAAAGTTGCCCACTTAAAATTCTTTTTACATATGTTTTTTAGCACATGTGCACATTCTAACGAGTTATGTGTCTTATTTTGGTTAGGAGTTGTTTGTTCTAGCTAAAATACATTATTTTTCAAATTTTTTACTTAGGTTGGCCAAACTTGGCTATATTCTAAGTTATTTTAGAGTTTTAGGCTTAGTGTGACACAAGTTCTACTTGGTTTAGGACTTCTAGCTTAATAAGGGCTTTTAGCTAGGGCTTTTAGCTAGTTTGTTTCCTATGCAATTCGAACTTCTTGGTCTAGGAATCACTATAAAAAAGCCATAATCTACTTATAAACATATAGATTCTAAATACATTCAATATTGCTTGAAAAGCTATTCTCTTTGGTTCTTTGTGAACTTGCTTTGGTGCATATGAAAACTTGGCTTTCTTTGTGTTCTTTTATACTTCTCATTTCTAACCGCAGGTTAGTTAGGGGTGGGGTTAAATTCCAATTCTTTAGAGTGTTATTTGTGGAGCTTGTAACAATATTGGGCGTGTTTCTTGATCCTTATACCAACAAGGTTCATATCAAAAGTGGTGTTGGCGACAATGTTGAGAAGGTGGTAGATGTTAGTGACCGATTGTTCCTCAATGTAGTGGAAGAAGAATCAATGGTCAAACAAGTTCAAGGGTGACGAAACGCCAAGATCATGGTAAACAAAATGTGGAACTCCACCAAGAATCATTACATAGAAGATGTTTCAAGCAAGGGGTTACAAAGGGTGAATGACATTAGTGGTTTGAAGATCATGCGATGGCATGTGCCCAATTAAAAGGGTTGACTAACACACTTTGCCAAGTTAAGGAGCTGAGTTGCTCCGAATTTAAGTTCCGGAGAGAAATGTCCTAGTCCGAGTTTGAGGGCTTCGTATGTATCTTATAAGAGTTTACTCTAAATTTATTGAAAGATAATCACTAAATAACAACCATATTTATACAAATGACAAAGTGATATTTGTTTGCCCTTTCTTTTCCTATAAATCAATCGCATAATTGAAAATTTTAAAACTAATTGTTTAAGTGCTGGAAAAGGTTTACTTTTTAGTGCTGCAATGTTCTTTCCCGCCAAACGTGTCAAAATAGTGTCAAAACGTGTCAACGGTCGAGCACACGGTAGGAAAACAGAAAAGGCCAAAAAGGCGTAAGAAAACAAGCAAAAATAGACTTGAGGGAAAATAGGACAGAAGAATGGCAGAGATTATAATATGGCTCAATATAGACGAGATTGTTCCTATCCAAGAATTATATCTATTCTCCCTATCTCTGAAGCTAAATAGGCATTAGCAAGGAAGTTGGAAGTTGGGCCACTAAAACAGATTGCAGAACAAGGATCTGCAGACAAAAAGAGACTTCTAAACGGAGACAGGGAAGGGGAGAGGAATCTTTGTTCTTTCAACTAAGGAACCACGATTCCTCTGTTCATATTTCATTCCCAAATTCTCCTTCATTCCTGTCTTCCCATTGTAAGAGGCTTCTATTTCTTTTTTTTTTTTTAATCTTTTTGTTCTAACAACTTTCTTTTAGTGATATTTTGTTAACTCTGCTAATTACTTTCGTCTCCCTTGCTCAAATTCAATCACCCATATCATGATTTTTTATTTTGCGGAATATTTTAAAATGTGTTCTCTTAATAGCTTTTGTGTAAAGTCTTCATTTCATTATTTAGGGCTGCTTTGTCTCCTTTTGGTTCCCGCATGAAAGCTGGTTTTCCGTGTTGTGCTTTTCATATTGTATAAGCACCCAAAGTCATAGACCAAAAATATTAAATGAGTAATTTATGCGTATTTCTTCAAAGTTATCCTTTCTCATTCAACCAATCCTACCCAGAAGAAACACGTTTATAAGGCTGTTAGGAGCTCCCGAGCATCCACCAAAGGAAACCCATCAACATGAAACAGATACTGGAAATACATATAGATATTCGCAGAAAGAAGCCCAAGAAAGATAATTACAATGGCGCATGCTTGAAAGGAACACCAACCTTTTGCTTGCAACAAAAGGAGAAGAACCAAAGAATCAACGTGATTACCTCACCCTGAATGAACCACAGTCCAGCCAGAAGGCTACACAACGATTTCACTCACAGCTCCTCTCGCGTATGAGTTTGAATACCTCCAGTGTCGGCCGGCTGTGCTACATTTGCACCCGAAATGACAGAAACAAGAGAAAAGAGCCCCACTACGGTATTTGTTAATCAGTCATCAATCGGAAACACTTCTGCTACATGTTGGCCGTTGAAGAAAAATGCAGACATCTCAGAGACAATAAATGTTTCTGGGCCAAACATTCCTGCCAAAATTGAAAAAGAAAATCTCATGCGAACCAGATCACTTGAGACAGAACAATCTTTTCCCCTTTAAACAGTAATTTAACACCAAAAATCAACCATTCTTCCAGACGGCATCCGGAAAGAACTGTCATTAAGACAGTTCTTGAGAACATGTTAAGAAGAGAACCACTCCAACTAGTGCTTGTGTTTAAAAGTTATTGAATAGAAATCTAATGTGTTGTTCAACATCGTTAGTTAACCTCACCAAACTGTGGAATCATGGCAAACTATAGCAGGATATTTGTTGTCAAAGTCAAATACTCCATACTTGATAGTGAAACTTTTCCATCTACCTATGCTGACAATTTGTATCATGGTTCTAAGAACCGGTAAGCCACAAGCCCAATTTTGATGAAGTGAAACTTCTACAAAAGGTTGTTTTTCTATTTTCCTTTCTCCATTATTTTCTTCCTTTGCAAGTGGGGGTGTTTGAAACCAGAATCCTCGCCAGAAAAACCTACATTTGTCTCAACGAATGTCTTTTGGAAGAGGGAAAAAAAATTGAAGTGCTCATTGTGAGCAGAATGACCAAGTCAAATAAGTGAAAGTACCACGTTATTAACTTTTCGCATTTGGGTGTGACTAATACAAGGTATTGCAGAAATATTGAAGTTCAGTAATGTGATTGGAAGAAATCAAACATTAGTGATCCAGTTGAAAACTAAATCAGAGTGACAATGGCACCATTACCAAAGATTCTGAATCCTAGCTTAACAGTTTTCCCACCTCAAACCTCAAAATAGAAACCTTAAAATCTCTTGCATTCAGCAACTGAGATATTGCACCCACCCAAAAAGAAGCAGTAGCTAGTATGACGGGTAACTTTGTTCAATGCCTGCATGTTTGACATAGTTGCATTCCTAAGTCCAAGTCATTTCTTAACAAGACTCTAAATCAAATGAAAAAGCATGTACGTGGATGATCTATTACTTGCATATGATATTCCATCATGATTTCTTCTCTTTTAAGCTTCACATGATAATGAAAAAATGACCTTTAAATTGTTCTAAAACCTTTTGTTTGGTTTCGTTTTGATTGGTTTCCATTTTTCAGTTTTCACGCCTCCTATATGTAGCAGTACAGACAAGCACTTGAATTGTCCAAAACTTCGGGAGGGTAAGAACAGATCTCAATTTCTTGGTTTTCTGAAGGAGATCGTTAATTAAGTTTGCCCCATATTTCTGAGTCTCAGTATATGTAAACTTCCTTGTTGAACTTCATTATCTTTTACTCAACCCTAGAAATTTCAAGTACCTAAACATGTAGCCAATGTTCTGCATGCATTTTTCAACTATTTTACCAGGACAAAATAACTCTTAAGAATATGCAGTACTTGTTCTAACTTAAGGTGGTAGTAATCACATTGTCCCTGTACTTTGACATAGGTGTGCTTCAAAGGATTGTTTTCATAATGGGTGGCTGTGTCTCAGCACAAAAGGCAAGAAAAACTAAAATTCAAGACTTCAGAAGATCTTGGAAACGACATGGAAAGATTGCTGCTTCCATACCAAGTTTACCTATAAAATTACCGAGTGAGGTCGGATGTGGTACGAGGGACATTGCTGTTAGTGAATATGTTCACCTTGACTTTGAGAAGGGTGCTGCAACTACCTGCAAACGGTCTGAGATGTCTAATATGGCATTTCATCTGACCCAGGTGCAGTGGAACCACAGTCAAACTGATGCCAAAGGTATATTCTAAAATTACTTATCAAGAGCCCTTCTAACCATGCCTCAACTAGTTATATTATCAGTATATTCGCGTGTATGTGTAAATAACACATGTTTAATTTAAGTGAACAAAAGCAAACTCGTCTATTAAGAAGGTCACAATTAATTTATCAAGATTTTTCGTGTATCATTTTCTCATTATTATTGAGCAGATTTTCTTTTGGTGTTAATTTAATTGTTGTTCTTGGTTACGTGGGAAGTCCACAGTAAATAGTAAAGTGACATATGGAACTTTATCATAAACAAAGTTGTGTTTGAATCAATGTTATAAACTTGATTCCACAAAAACCAAATCAAACTTGAATATTGAACGAGTGCAGTGTAATTCACTATTAATGGATGCACTTTCTTTGACTCTATTATGGGTCCGTTATAGGTGCCCTTTCCACTTTAAATAATCAGAACTGATATTTTCTTCATGGATAAAAAGTAGACCTTTCAAACAATTTCTTGTCACTAGAAACTCATCCAACTGTAGGGATATGCGAAGAGGAAGCATGGTTTGATTCATTTAGTATCATAGAGTCTGAAACAGAAGAGGACTTCCGTAGTGTTTATGAAGGTGAGGCACTTCATGTCCATGGACTGGTTGATTAACTTGTTGGCTCTGAAAACACGAATCTTACTATATTTTCCTTCAGGACTTTCGGCAACAAATATCCTGAGTGCTCAATTGCTTCAATTTGGAAGATCATCATGCTTTCTAGATACTGGCTCTACATATGAAGGGTATAGTGAAAGCTACTTCAAAATAGATGACAGCAAAAGTGATACAAATGGAAGCTACAAGAGTGTGAAAGAGACTACAACAGACTCTGTAGAGAAACTACCAGAGAACAGAAGGAAAACAAAAGTTATCACAGTTTCTGTGAGGAGAAAATCTTGTGAGGGAAATGAAATCACCGAATCCTGTAAGTAAAAGAAAAGCAGCTGGGAATCTAAAGAAATGATATGTTTATCCTTTGACATTATCTGATGCATAAAGAACACATATTTTCTTTGATGAATTTGAGTCTTAGGAAGAACATTACTTAGATTGATCCTCTTCCTATGGGCCATTACAAAGACATTGAAACAGAAGAACTTTCTTGCATCTAAAACAGTAAGCTCTCTGCCAAGCAATGTGTAATGGTTAGATGCTCCAGCTTTTGGGCAGTTAGTCTTCTTTTATTACCTCATCTGGGTTTATTAGAAAATGTTACAACTAACTCCAAGTGAAGGATTCAGCATGCAGGAACTCTTCATTATCCCTTTCTGTTATTAAATGGATTTCATATTATGTCTTTAGGTGTATTATTGACAAAGTTGGACTGTGACAGGTACGGCAGAGAAGTACTTATATCGTCCTAAAGCAGGACATATCATTCCATACTCAGGAGAAAAGCCTATTGCAGGATGTTGGTCACAGGTTTCACCTTCAAATTTCAATGTTCGTGGGGAGGATTACTTTAGGCAAGGCGCTTACGCATTTCTTGCTGATATAAATTAACATCATGTGTATTTGTGGATCTTTTAACATGCACTCCCTCCATCCCGTTTTATTTGCAACATTTCCAAATGCACAAAATTTAAGAAACTCCTTTTCCTAGTAGTGCCTTTTCCAAAATTGTCCTTAAAAACTTTTGCACAAACTTCAGAAAGTAAAAAAGAGAAGGTAAAATTGGAAAGATATTTTCACTTTTGGAAATGTAGCATCCATTTTGGGACATCCTTAAAAGGAATGTGTTGCAAACAAAATGGGATGAATGGAGTATTATTATCATTATTCTCCTTTATGTTGTGTAATCATATATTGTCAACAATATGCAGCACCAAACTGAAGTCTCCTGCTCCAGAATTTAGCCCCTATGTGCCAATAGGTGTAGATATATTCAACTGTTCAAGAAAAGTACACCACATTGCTCAGCATCTAGAGCTTCCTAATGCTAAAGCGCACTCAAAAGTACCTACACTTTTGATTGTTAATATACAGGTTTTTTTCTCTCTTCCACTTCTCTATATATAAATAATTCATATATTGAAACAAACCTGCCAAATAATAGTAGCAAGAAATATTGTCTGAACCTAGTCCAGGGGGAGAGAGGGGGGGCCCGGGGAGGGAGGGAGGGAGGGCTGGAGAGCGAGAGATAGAAGAGGGATAAATAAATCTGAATTTTAGAATAGCAACCAGACAAAAAAGACTAGATACAAAGGAGTTGAAGTGAGAAACAAAAATAGAAGTATAAGTTGTAAAAATAAAATATATAAATAGTAAAGGATTTGGTAAGAGCCCTGAACTATTCTGATAACATACACATTAGTTAAAAAATCCAAATTGGTACTTAGTAGTTTGTTCAAATTTTTTAAACCCAGTCCGATTCACAAGGGACACTTCGGCCTGGGGCTGAGGTCCCGTGTTTAAACCCCTTCCCCACTTGCACGGTGAAATTAAACTGCCAAATGTGCCCAGAGCTCTCTAGGTTTCGAGAAACAAGCAAGTCCCCCTAACCTTTACTAGCTATCATAACTACCCCCCCTATGTACACTTGTAGAATGCTTCTAAGTATCAAAACGAACAAGAAAAAGAAATTTGTTCGCACAAAACAAAGAAGCCACTTGCCTGCTTGCAGTTTTGCACCACATAAGTCCATGCTAGCAGTGGCTAATGGTGACTTTAAACAACTAAGTTGTTAACTATTCAATAGCTTATTCTTTAAACATGATTATAATCAGCTATTTTCTTAATGCAGATTCCTACTTATCCTGTGGCCATGCTTTACGGTGATGATGATGGAGAAGGCCTCAGTCTTGTTTTGTATTTCAAATTAGTGGAGAATTTCGATGAAAAAGTCTCTCCACAGTTTCAGGATACCTTAAATGTACTACCCTATTAATCATTTCTTTCCTTAGTTCTTGAGATTTTCCGTACTCCTTTCAAGTTCCAGTTCTGAGATTCCTACTTTTATAAGTCCAGAAAAGAAGAAACTAGATCATTGTCAGTAAGATTTTTTTAAGTTAGCTGTTTCTTAATTACAGCACAAGTTAACTGTATTTATTTGGCACCGGTAGTTTATTTCCAACTTTATGACATTTGTTCATGCTCTTTATTGGTTTTTATTGCAGAGATTTTTTGAGGATGAGATGGAGAAGGTCAAAGGATTCACAAAAGAGTCCATGGTTCCTTTTAGAGAAAGGCTAAAGATAATGGCTGGGGTACTTAACCCAGAGGACCTCCACCTGAACTCAACCGAAAGGAAACTTATTCAAGCTTACAATGACAAGCCAGTTCTTTCACGTCCTCAACACAATTTTTACCAGGTAAATCAAAATTGCTAAAGTTTTTTAAATTCAAATTCATGTTGTTTCATGTAAAAAAAAAAAAAAACTAAATTAGTATAAAAAAATTAAAATAAAGATAGAATAAAATCACATGCTTTTTTCTGTTTATCCATTTTCCTAACAACTCATAAATTAATTTCATATAACTCGCTGTTATAGGGATCCAACTACTTTGAAATTGATCTAGACATTCACCGCTTTAGCTACATATCAAGGAAAGGCCTTGAATCTTTTCGAGATCGTATGAAGCATGGCATAGTTCACTTGGGTTTGACTATTCAGGTAATGTGAACTAAACTAACTTCTGCATCACATTTATTGAAAGAATTTATGACAGATTTCATTTATAATTCAAATATAAGAATGAAGAGAGAAGTACTGAAATAAATATTGGTAACTTTTCTAAGTCAACTTATTCCTAGAATAATTGAAGCATTAGAAATTGACCAGAAATTACTTGTATAAAAAGTTTCTGCTTTTCTTTTATATGAGTAAATTTGATCAGCTGTAACTAATACAGAAAATTAATTACAGAACTAACCCTAATTTGCTATTATTAAGGCTTGGTTTCTGCTCTTTCTATGGACAGGCCCAAAAACCAGAAGAACTGCCAGAACAAGCCTTGTGTTGTCTACGTCTCAACAAAATCGATTTTGCAAACCATGGACAAATTCCTACTCTTGTAGTTGATGAACATTCTGATTTATGATCCTCATCAAGAAAATAGGCCTTTTGAATGCAGAGCCTATATGAGAAAAAGTAACGAAGTTTTGCAATCGGGGGAACTTTTCACCCCAAGGACAAAAATTAGTAACAGTTTTCACTTTGAGGGCTGGTACATATTGTAAGGACATAATAGTCAAACAAAAATTCACGTTGATCTATACGTGTTTATGACACAGAAAAATAAATAGCAGAGTTCTAAGTTAAACATTATAGTTTTTAAATTGAAAGCATAATATCCAGTAAAAAACCTAAAATAAATAGTCATTCTGCCATCAAGAGCAAGACAAAATGGAGGCTGGAAAAGGGCCCACATCCCTAGTTTGCTAGCTTTTGCCAATAATATTTACCTAGGGTAGTTTTGAAGAATCTGTTACCTTAAACTTAATAAAGTTATTGACACTTGATTAACTAATCACATTTCAAATAAGACTTACAACTTCGTCTTCAACTAAAGTTTACAAAAGTTAAATTTAGAAATCATTTAAATAGTCAAAATTTCCACTTTATTATCAAGTCATATATGCATAAATCATAAATGCACGTGTCTATATTTGATTAGCATTTCTTTCTACTCTTTTAGTAGAAAATGTGCTCACAAAAGAACTTAGCTCCAAACTTTTCACCTTTGATCAAGAGATTCAACACCATTACCAAGAATATTCTAATCTCTACATAATTGATACCAGACCTTAAGTAAACCGCCTGGTTAGCTTGTAAGAAATAAAGTCAATGTCTGCATTTTAACTTATTAGAAATGGGTTTTTCCTTTCCTCTTTTATTCTTTGGGGGTGGGGACACAAAGTTTGATCTTCACAAAATTTAAAATGGCGTCATATTAATTCAAGACCTGGAACCGCATCCAACAAAGCAGAAGCATCCCTACACACATGTTATAGTTGTTGACTTGTTTTGATGCAATAAGTCCATAATACATTACCACCCACCACAAATTTCTCAAAGTCAAGAGGCGGCAGACAGGTAGATCGTACCTCTATTCAGCTACACTGTACAAGTCATTCACCAACAGCACTTTATGCCTGAAGTGGGTTAGAATGACTGTAATCCATTCGATGAATGGAAACTTTTGGAGGCTTTTCCCTGCCACAAGTAACATGCGTGGAAAACAATTAACTCAAGTGCGAACAGTAATCTGCATTTGCATCAGATCAAATGATGTTAACTTTTTTATCGATTTTGTATAAAAATTTTGAGCTCTTCTAGCCAATATAGATCAAGGAGTAGGATGAAATTTTATGCTCACTAAACAAGTACAATCCATCAGTAGGTTTGTGTTTAAAGAACTGGCATTATAGCAGCCAATGATCAAATATAAAACAGATGGGAAAAAGAAGAGCATCTAACACTTCAAAGGCTTGCTTGTAAGCAAAGCTTGATGCAACAGCCAAAAGCTGTCCTTCATAGTTACAGGTCAAGGATGCAACACTGTTTGAGAACTTAGGCAACTGAAAGGAAAAGTCAGAGAGTTGAATCACTTTACGTGTAATAAGGGAAAGCATGCAATTAGGCTTACATAATTCTCTATAGGAAGCAAGTATTGACAACAATAGATGCAGCAGAATCTCAGACAGTCTTTCTACGTATGTCATCGTATGCATTCAAGCATTTGAAGGCTTATAACTGTGTCCAATTCTTAGAAAATAACTGTTGGAATTCGAGGACCAAATCTCTCAGATTTGGAAAGTATTCTAGCTGTAGAATGTGACTGAACAAGATTTGGAAACTAGAATTAAAGGGGATATTTTATTTCCTTTAATATCTAAGGTGTAATTAGCTTTCCTTTCCATTTAGCTTTCCATCTTCTGTAATTTTCCTATTCTTTGTTAGTCATTAGTTCTATATATTAGGGTTGTACATACTTATTTTACAGAAGAAATATACAAAAGAAAATTACTCTGATTTCTTCATGGTATCAGAGCTGGGTTCTCTCTAGCCTTCTTTTTTTTCGAAACCCTAGCTGCTGTCCAGTTTTCTCCTCTAGCCAAAAAAATGTCTGAAGTATCTGAATCCACTCCTGTTACTCCTACTGCATCTTCTAAGACCACCGAAACCAAAATAACTCATACTGAAGCTCATTCAGTCCAGATCACCACTATTCGACTGAATGGAGGGAACTTCTTACGTTGGTCTCAATCAATACGGATGTACATCCGTGGAAGAGGCAAGATCGGGTATCTAACTGGAGATACCAAAGCTCCAGCACCAACAGATCCTTCATATGCCACCTGGGATGCAGAAAATTCCATGATCATGGCATGGTTGGTGAACTCTATGGATGAAGACATTAGTGCAAACTATATGTGTTATTCCACAGCCAAAGAACTCTGGGATAATGTAACCCAGATGTACTCAGATTTGGGAAATCAGTCCCAAATATTCAAACTGCAATTGAAGCTTGGAGGCATTCACCAAGGAGATGATGATGTGACAAGATACTTCAACTCGCTGAGAAGGATGTGGCAGGATCTTGACCTCTTTAATGACTATGAGTGGAAGAACGCTGATGACTTTAATCATCATCAGCAAACTGTGGACAGTGATCGGATTTTCAAGTTCCTTGCTGGTCTTAAAGATGATTTTGATGATGTGCGAGGACGTATCCTCGGCAGGCGTCCATTACCACCAATAGGAGAAGTATTTTCTGAAGTAAGGCGTGAGGAAAGCCGCCAGAATGTTATGCTGGGCAAGAAGAATTCTGGTGGTCTTATAGAAACTTCTGCCCTTGTTGCTGGTGCTAATCAGCAGCGTTCAAATGCACGACCTCGTGTCTGGTGTGACTACTGCAACAAACCTAGACATACCCGTGAAACCTGCTGGAAACTCCATGGAAAACCTGCTGATTGGAAGAGCAGTAAGCCTGGTGGGGACAGAAGCAGCCGTTCAACACCTTCAGCACATGAAGCAACCAGTCTAAATCAGGTTTTCAATAAAGAGCAGATCGACCAGCTTCTGAAACTGCTAAAACCCGATCCACAGTCTAGTTCTTCTAATGTTGCCTTGGCTCAAACAGGTAGAAATTCAAGTGATCTATCTGGCTCTTTAATACTTGCACCTTGGATCATTGATTCAGGTGCTTCTGACCATATGACAAATAACTCTACCTTTTTTTAGTTCTTATTTTCCTTGTCCTGTCCATAACAAAGTTCGTATTGCAGATGGTAGCCTTTCACCTATTGCAGGGAAAGGAACTGTAAAAATTTCAGATAATATTAAGTTAAAATCTATCCTTAATGTCCCTAAACTATCTTGTAACCTTTTATCGGTAAGCAAACTGTCCAAAGATTCTAATTGGCGTATTATTTTCTTTGATTCTCACTTTGAATTTCAGGACCAGAGTTCAGGGAAGATGATTGGCAGTGTTAAAATGATCAATGGACTTTATTATCTTGGTGATAATCTTCTAGAGAATAAACAAGCTCAAGGTCTAAGTGGTAGTATTAGTTCTTTTTCAGTTTGTGAGACAATTATGCTCTGGCATCAAAGATTAGGGCACCCTAGTTTTCCTTATTTAAGGCATCTATTTCCTAGTTTGTTTCAAAATGTGGATTGCAATTCCCTTTATTGTGAACATTGCTATTTATCTAAGAGTCATCGTATCCCTTATAAACCTATTGAGTACCAAGTGTCTCACCCTTTTTACTTAATTCATAGTGATGTTTGGGGACCTTCAAAAATTACTACCCTATCCGGAAAAAAATGGTTTGTAACCTTTATAGATGACCATACTCGTCTATGCTAGGTTTATCTAATGAATACTAAATCTGAGGTAGAAAACCTATTTAAAGATTTCTACAAAATGATTGAAAGTCAATTTCAAACTAAAATAAGTATCCTTTGAACTGATAATGGCACCGAATATTTCAATGAGTGTCTAGGGAGTTTTTTACGCTCTAAAAGTATTTTACACCAATCTACATATTGTAACACTCCCCACCAAAATGGTATTGCTGAAAGAAAAAATCGTCATTTACTTGAAGTAGGTAGAGCTTTGCTCTTTTCTATGAATGTATCTAAGTATTTGTCGGGTGAAGCAATCTTGGCTGCATGTTACTTGATAAATCGAATGCCTAGTCGTGTTTTGAAATATCAAACTCCCTTGCAGTGTTTTCAAAATCTATTTCCAGCAAGTCGTTTGACTTCAAAACTTGATTTAAAAATATTTGGATGTACTGTCTTCGTTCACCTTCCTTCACATCTTCGCTCCAAGTTAGATCCTAGAGCAGAAAAATGCATTTTTTTAGGTTATGCGCCTAATAAACGGGGTTACAAATGCTGGAATCCAGTGACTAAAAAAACACACATCAGTATGGATGTGATATTTCTGGAAAAACAACCTTTTTTTGAAAAAACTCATCTTCAGGGGGAGAGAGGATATGAAGATCAGTTTTGGGATTTAAATACCACTACACCTACACCTAGAATATATCTGTTTCCTGATTATATTTCAGCAAAAAATACAGGGCCAACTCTTCCTAGTGAACCTCTTTCTAATGAGCCTATCTCTTCTCCAACTGAGATACAAACAGGAAAAGAAATACTGCCAAATAATCCTGAACTCCGTGTTTATACTAGGCGAAGATTTCATCACAATAATAAAGATCAGCTGATCATCCAAACTCAATCATCGGCTCCGAGGTCTGGTCACTTAAATGACCCAGGTATCTCTCCTTCTCAAAACTCAAGTCCATCTATTTATTCTGATTTAGATCTACCTATAGCACTTAGGAAAGGAGTCCGCTCCTGTACTCAACACCCCATTGCCAAATACTTATCCTATCATAGACTTTCTAAGAACCATATAGCATTCGCTGCCAATATTTCTCATGTGTTTGTTCCAAGAAACATTCAGGAAGCACTAGAAAACCCGGATTGGAAATTAGCAGTTTTAGAAGAGATGAAAGCCCTCCACAAAAATGCAACATGGGAAGTTGTGGACCTACCACAAGAAAAGAAGATAGTTGGATGCAAATGGGTTTTTACTGTCAAATGTAAATCTGATGGCAGTATAGAGCGGTACAAAGCAAGGCTTGTGGCAAAGGGTTTCACCCAAACCCATGGGATTGACTACCAAGAAACTTTCTCACCAGTTGCCAAGATGAACTCAGTCCGAATCCTGCTGTCCCTAGCTGTTCATCATAACTGGCCTTTATACCAGTTGGATATTAAAAATGCTTTCCTTAATGGAGAGCTAGAAGAGGAAGTATTCATGGAGTTACCTCCTGGATTTGAAGAAAAATATGGAGGTGGAAAAGTGTGCAAGTTAAAGAAGTCTCTATATGAGCTAAAGCAATCGCCACGGGCTTGGTTTGAACGGTTTGGTGAGGCAGTAAAAGGACACGGTTACACCCAAAGTCAGGCCGATGATAGCATGTTCTACAAAAACTCAAAGGAGGGCAAGGTAGCAGTGCTAATTCTGTATGTTGATGATATAGTGTTGACAGGTAATGATCATATAGAGCTTACAAGAATAAAGAAGCTACTGGCTAAAGACTTCGAGGTAAAAGACCTTGGGATCCTCAAGTACTTTCTTGGCATGGAGTTTGCTCGTTCGAAAGAAGGATTAGTTGTCTCTCAGCGCAAGTATATACTGGATTTACTAGAGGAAACAGGGTTGCTTGGGTGTAAACCTGCAGAAACACCCATGGAATCCAACCTAAAACTTCAGCCCAAAAGTTCAGGAGAACATGTGGACAAAGAACAGTATCAACGTCTAGTGGGAAAGCTAATATACTTGTCCCATACCCGTCCAGATATTGCCTTTGCAGTGAATGTAGTAAGTCAGTTTATGCACTCACCAGGAGCAGAACATTTTGATGCAGTCAATAGAATACTGAGGTACCTAAAGGGTACTCCAGGAAGAGGACTACTATTCAAGAAAAATGACAATTTTCAAGTGGAAGTGTATACAGATGCTGATTGGGCTGGAAGTGTTACAGATAGAAGGTCAACTTCAGGCTACTGCAACTTTGTTGGAGGAAATCTAGTCACTTGGCGTAGCAAAAAACAAAGTGTGGTGGCACGGAGCAGTGCCGAGGCTGAATTTAGAGCAGTAGCTCTCGGCATTTGTGAAATCTTGTGGATTAAAAAGCTTCTTGAGGAATTAAAAATGGAGATTCAACTACCTATGAAGGTCTACTGTGATAACAAGTCAGCCATTCTAATCACTCACAATCCAGTACTTCATGATCGAACTAAACATGTGGAGATTGACAAGCACTTCATAAAAGAGAAACTGGATAAAAGACTTGTTTGTATGCCTTACATACCAACTACAGAACAGGTTGCAGACATTCTAACTAAAGGATTACCAACAAAGCAATTTGAATACTTAATTGGCAAGCTGGCCATGAAAGATATTTTCTGTCCAGCTTGAGGGGGAGTGTTGGAATTCGAGGACCAAATCTCTCAGATTTGGAAAGTATTCTAGCTGTAGAATGTGACTGAACAAGATTGGGAAACTAGAATTAAAGGGGATATTTTATTTCCTTTAATATCTAAGGTGTAATTAGCTTTCCTTTCCATTTAGCTTTCCTTCTTCTGTAATTTTCCTATTCTTTGTTAGTCATTAGTTCTATATATTAGGGTTGTACATACGTATTTTACAGAAGAAATATACAGAAGAAAATTACTCTGATTTCTTCAATAACCATATAGTGAAGTTGCTTAGAGCCGAACTGCTGAATGTGAAGAAACTATACAGAGAATTGCCTGGTAAAAACATTGAAATGGGCAAGGAAACCATTCCATTTTCACCAAGAAAATGATTATATCATGCAATATTTTAGAGCACAAAACGTCAAGGCCAAAGAAATTGAATAACAATTCAAAGAGGCCACAAGTTAATTTTCTGGTAACTCTTTATTGACTATAATTTAGTGCAGAGGCATTTTATTTTACTGATTATCTTATGCCGCATTGCATCCACTATTCTACCAATTTTCCAGCTTTCAATACTGTTCACTGACAACAAATTGGTACCTAGTAAAAGGATATCCATCCAGGCTTAGAAGTCCAAGAATTGATAATCAATAATAGCCTGTGTGTGGTTAATGGTTCAGAATATTCAACCTGTGTGCAGTTCTTACAAGTACATGCATGTTCAGAGTCCTCCTAGACACAATATGAAGATTACCTCAAACAATCTTCGTTTAGTTTTAGCATCCCATGCAGCAACATAACCCTCACTATCACCTGTTACAAAAGCCCCAGAAATGCTAAGATAGAAAATGTTAGTGAATCAGAAACTTCCATAAAAGATCATACATCAACATGCTAAGTCAAATTACACACTACACATACAAAGGATTGAACACAATGTCATTCACTGGTACTAGGTAGCATTTTCCATCTTTGGACTTTGGATGGCATCGGAAGGTGTAGCTGCAGCACAACATGAGAAACATGAGATACAGTCTCCTACGAGCATTTTTCCTTAACTGATAGTTTTTCTTTTTGCTATCAATCAAACGAGTGTCTGTGATTTCACAACTTCACATGACTATAACAAATTATCATATTGCAGCTTTATGAAGCTCATATAAAATTATCTATCCTCTCCATATGACCAAAAAGTTCTGAGGATTTAATTCAAGATTACAACTTTTGATCAAATTGTTTCAAGGAGAACAGCAATCAAGACATTCAAATGTCTAACAAAATTTAGCAAATGCCTCTGTGCAACATCCAACTCTGTAAAGTGCCTGGAGCACAGACAAGAAACAGATACAAAATTGTGTAATAGAATTTTCTTTTTTCTTCAGCTGTGTAGGAGAATACCAATGTTAAACAATGTGCAATTTCTAAGGATTCTAGAAAGGTTAGCTGAAAATGATTTTAAACACTCAACTACTGTGGCAATAGTCTAAAAAGAGTCTAATCTTCAAGACTCACCCTAAATTTTTTGCACTGGATGAATGAATCATATCCAATTTGACTCGTCCATCTACTGATCCAGCAGCATATCCTGCATGGGTGTTGAGCTTTGATAAGATCATTAGATGTCAAGCTCGCATACTCTCCCTCTCTCTCTCTCTCTATCTCTCTCTCTATCTCAATTTCTTGTTCATACACCCCATTTTCCTGTTAATGATGAAAAGAACAGATAATAACATATAATTGCAGAATCTACATAACACAGCTGCAAGTTATACCTCTAGAGTAAGGCATCAAACTGACACATCTTACTTGAACATCCATAGATGATTCATTTGATTGAAACGGTTTGATCATGTTACGCAAGTCATACATGTATACTGATGACCCAACAGCTACTGCCATATCTAACCCTGAGACAGACATTGACTCCACTTCAGCATCCAAGTTGCTTGAGAATACAAGAGCATTTCCTTTGCGTGTGTCCCAAGATATTATCTTTTTGTCCAAACCAGCACTAACCACTTGACCTAGAACAAGAACAAGGGGCATTAACTTTCACCTTCAGCAATGGACAGCGTTGTTCCCTTGCAAGAGGCTTTTATCATGACGAACATCATGCATAAAACATGGTTTCTTTGTTTGCTTGTCTATATTAGTAAACCAAATGCAGAAAAGACTCCATTCAGTACAACAGTGTCTTGATCTGATCATCAAGTTGCCTTCAAAAGTCCACTCCCTTCAATTTAAAAGTGACTTCCCTAGAATGTTCCAATAATATTACTCCTTTAATTGCTACTTAAGCACATCCAATCATGAGTCCATTTACTACCTTGTCTTTATAAGAATAATTTTGCCATGGCCCTTTCAGCAATGCAGCAGTAGGAGCTTCTAACTCCAGTGAATTTTATTAATCTCTCCTAAAATTTTATAAGTGCTGTGTGTAATACAGCACATGCAAATGATCATGAAATCAAATATAACAAGAAAGCACCCCGAAAGATTATTTTACGCCAAAAGCAAGAATATTTCAAAAAATTAATCATACCTCATAGAAAATAAAGAAAATTGAAAATTTAGTTCATGAGACTGAACTAAATTGTCTTAGGATGCCAATTCTTCATGTAAGCTAATGGAAATAATTTCTGGGATGCGAATCATAGCAGAAAAATAAATCAACATATTTTTACGGAAAACTTTTTTAAACAAAAAGTGAAGGCAATTGTTTTTGTCAGAAGAACATATAAACTACAACTATTTGCAGTTATAGGCAAATTTCAGGTTGTGTATTATAGTGAAGAAACCAAAAACAAAAAATAACAGGTTTAAAGTTTACCCCCCCAAAGAAATGAGAACAGAGATGAGGCACTTCTAATCCTTACAAGTTTCATCAGAAAATTGAACACAAGATGCTATATCATCATGGTTTCCGATCATGTTGTTGATTCCAGAATGCAAATCACACCTAGTGAAGAGTCAAGTGAGAGTTCATTTCAGCCAAAAAGAACACATAATTGATATAAAAAATTAGTACAGATAAAGGTTACTTTAATGGATGGTAAAAGGAATGGAAGGTATGAAATAATTTGGGCTTCAAGCAGCTATTGTAATCATCGAATCAGTCAACCCAGCTGAAACAACAATACTAGACAATTTCCTCACAATCCCATTAAGAATATCATGATCAATTTCTTCTTCTCTTTAAACAAAATGCAATTAGATTGTCACAAAACCATACAAGTTGTGCCAGCGAGAATTGAAACAAAATGTTAAACCCTAATGCGAGAGTTGGTTTCGAAAACCTAGTGATTGAGCCATCAGAACCAGCGGCAAGAGCGAAAGACTCCCCTCCAAAACAACAGTCCAGTAACGGGGGTTCGAATTGAATTTGTAATCTGAGCAGAGAACGATCCACATCGTACAATCGGAGATGCTGCGAGTCGAAGCTATCAGAATAATATACCGTGTAAAGCTCAAGCGGCGAGTGAGGAAGTGGAAGAAACTCACCGAGTCCCAGGAAGATATAAGGAGATTGTTGGATCTAGGGGCGAACCGGATTCTGGAGATCGCATCTGCGACAGGATTCTCGAGCTCCAAACAAGTAGCTTCCATTTAGAAGACGACGTTGAAAGTTGAATGGAAGAAGATCCAACCAGAGGGAATCGTTAAGCGGGAAGCCGAACGATTTTCAGTTCAAATGGGGGGCTTAGCTTAGAGTTGGAGACGATGTGGGTTTACCAAGTCAACTGCATTATTGGTCCCTAATCTATTCATGTTGATACAATGTTACCCAAGAAATACAACAAGTTACTAAATGTACTCTTAAATTTTCAAAATCTTTCCCAAGTCATCTTTTAAAACGATGGCAATTTATATTTGCTAAAAAGTTTTTGAAAAAATTTTATAGTTTTAAGTATACATTTTTTTAAAAAAGTTTAGCAAATATTAATAAAAATAAATTTAATTAAACTTAAGTTAAAAATTGAAATGATGCGAAAAATTTAAGATGAAGGTTGTATATTTTTACTATTGTTATATCCTTCTTGAGAAAGTTACAATTATCTCCTGAGATTTGCCCTAATCTATAATTTGCCCCATTTATTTTGAAAGACCTACACTTTGTCCCCTGATTCTTTATACTATCTAATAACAACTTCTGAAATTATAATTTAAATTTTACAATAGTTATCTTCTAGTAATGTCAGTCTCTTTAATATTTTTTTATAATTAATAGATATTTTAAATTATTAGTTTTTTCTTTTTGTAAATGCATTTTTCTTCCTGTAAATACATATTAGTATTTTTTAAAGGTCCGTTAGTTATGAAAAAAATATCAAAAATCTTGAAATTATTGTATCATGGTTATCAGATAGTTTAATTTAGGATTTCAAAAGTTTTTGTTAGCCACTATAAAAGAAATAGGGGTAAATTGTAGGTTTTTTAAAATAGAGGATACAAACTGTAGGTTAGATCAAATAACAGGAGGGCTTTTGTAATTTACCCTATCCTTTTTTTTGTATGTAATAGCTTAGATCTGACCTAATAAGCTTATGAAGGGAATAAAGGCAAAGAAAGAGAAGTAGAGGCAAGTCGTTTCCATTCATCTACCCTCGATTTGGGAGAACAAAAAAAAACTAACAAAACATTCGCTTGCTGTTCCTTTCATCTGATTCATCATCTAACCAAACCAGTTCTACAACATCCCATCAGATGGATTAATTTTGAAAAATAAAAGCTAAGTATAAAAAATACAATGACTTAGTATCAGACAAGATAGGTATATAAATGACAAAAAAAGACCATTCATAAGAGTAGTTCATATGATATCTAAAGTAAAAAAAAAAAAGTAAAAGAAAAAATATGGACTACTTAAATTACTCCATCTGTCATAAAACTTTTGCTTCATTTGTTACTATTGTGAGTACTCAAATACGGTGACCATATTTAGTGTACTCGAGTCCCAAGGGTAATGCATTCTCTGTAGGCCATTAAAATATGCACATTTTGTTTATCCAAGTGGCCCTCTTGGTCTTCATGTAAAAATGTGTATATTGATCCAATCATCACACACATATTTATATATAAGTTCCATTGGCAGCATAAACAATGATCAAAACCACATCTCATGTTAATATGGCATTCATGCAAAGTTTCAAGCACTTGCATAATTTACATGCATACTTGGTGCACTAGGTGCCCATTTCATGTGTCCAAACTTTTACACCATGTCCAACTCAAATTCAACCCGTATCCTTATTTGTCTTAAAGGTTTTAAACCCTTTAATGTGCTTAAAGAATAATCTGGAAATAGGTTTGAAGCATTAAATCCATCTAGGTTTGCAATTATGGATTTTACACTTAACCGAGTAGAAATGACCATATGAACAGTACAAAATTAGGCAATTTTGACAAGTCATAACTTTGGTTACAAGGCACCAAATCTAGTGATTCAAATGTCAAATTATTCATATTGAAGTGTTCTAAGTGTGGTCAAAATTTCATAACCAAGCTCATTAAGTACAAAATATTATAGCTATTGGAGTACAATGTACCAAATCTTGGCCACTATTGACCATTATACCCATACAAAATTCTATAATATTCATACACTTCATTTCTAGGTGCAAAACCTGCTTGGTAATGTCCATACATGTCTTATACACATAGAAAAACCATTCCCCTGATTTTAGAACCCTTCTAAATATCATTAATAAAAATGTCATCAAAACAACCCATAAATACCATATGGACAGCATTGTACATACACTACAAACTACACTTCATTGTTCCATATATAATTCATACACTACACATACAACACTCCTAACTCATTTACATGTATTTATACACTATATGCATGCCAACAACTTAGTTTATACGTACACTAACCCTCTTGGAGGGCTTCAAAAGCATTAAGCACTTTAGAAACCTGAAAGGATCAGCCGATGCGTAAGGCAGAAACTACCATTACTGAAAATTGCTAATGTGCTCTAAAAATCATGAAACATTTCAGTCCACAACTACACATATTTGAAGTTAATGTACCTAAAATTTCACAAACAAATTCAAATCACAGCTAATAATTTGAATGATCTCTTTTGAATTATCTCTTTCAGGTGCTCCTAAAATGGATAGAAATGAGGGTAAGTTCCTTTAAAGAACTTAGTTAGGGCTTATCATTAAAATTTTGAATTCTCAGTCATATGCATGAAATTCAAAGACACTAAAACACAAAAAACACAACACATATACATGAATATAACCATCCAAATGCACAATAAACATAGTAACAAACAAATGTAATGCTAGCAGTAATACATCATTAGGGTTAGTTCATAAACAATCAAATAAACATTATGTAATTACTATGGCAGCCCTCCTCAAGCTAATGCTTGGTCTTAGGAAGTTAATTGATCTTAGTTAGTACTAACTTAGGCTCTAGAAACCCTTGAAAACACTAATATCTTAGGGCATGAAAAATAGTAAGGCTGAAACCATGTTCATGTACTTCCTCTTAACCCATACTTGGTTCATTGAGCTTTTTACTCTCTTCCAAGCATGGCCTTAGCTTCATGGATGCTTGATCATCATCTTAGGATAGTAAACAATCATGAAACATAAAGATAAAACCCTTACCTAAGCTATGAAGGTTGAAATTTCCAAGAAAAACTCAATAACCCCAAAAACTAGGATTTTTCTCTGTCTTGTTGAATCCGATTGCCTTCATTTGTAATTTCTTGAGAGCTTGAGCTATGGTTGCTATGAAAGCTTATAAATGAGCTTAGGAAGGAGGCTGTGGCTGGTGATGGCTGAAATTGCCAAGTAAAGGCAAGAAAGTCTAGATATTTTCTTGACTTGATTAACTTAACCTTAACCTTGACTTAAGTCATTATAAGTATGCTTTAAGTAAAGAATTTTTTGCTAATATTTAGCCAAATTTTTTTACTATATGAACCAGTCATGAAAGGGTGGGATAATGATAAAAATGATCCCTTTCGATCTTTTTCAAAGATCATCTCATCCTTAAGTTATTTTAAGGACACTTACACACCAAGTTGTTTTAGGTTCTTAAACAATTCGTATTTGCTTCCTTTATGCAATTTAGCCACAATAAATGTTTTCATATCATTCAAATCCTTCCAAAATCTCTCTTTTAAAGTTGTAAAATTGAGTACCCAAGTCTTGAAATCTTACAATAAAGTCTATAGGTTACTTGAAAAACAAGCAATCCTTTAGGGCTTCCCTGGAGGCCAAGTAACCATTGTGTGAATCTTTTAAGGAGGTATAGATTATACACTTTACCCCTCACATTTCATTCATTATAGTGAAAATTATGCTATATAATGGTTTATAACCATCATGCATTTTATACTGTAATGTTCCCATTTTTTGAGGTGGTAACATCATTTATTTTTGGCAATTAATTTAGGATTTTTTATTTTTAAAATTTTAATATATAAATGAAAAAATTTTATATATGAATGATAAATCAAGACATGTAGTGTCTAATTTTTTTTTTTAATTTCTAACAAACAATAATATGAATAAATTCAAGTTAAAATACTTAAAAAAAGTCAAATGGAGCAAAATTTTTAGGATGGAGAGAGAATTTCCTAACTCATACAAGTATTATATATTCAAATTGCTATACTAAACCTAGCTATACTTCAATATGTTAGATATATATTCTTTTCATTTTTCTTTGTTTGTAGTTGATAATTTTACTGCCATTAAACAACAAAAATCACATTGGCATATAACTAAAGTTAAAACTTAAACTATGAAAGAAAGAAAAAAATATATATGAAGATAGAAAAAAAAAAAGAATATATGAAGACACATTTATCTTATCTTTAAAATATTATTGAGTCTCAAACACTTGATAGTATCGCAGTTGATGACATGGGATAGTTTAGCCTAGGGCCTACCCATGCTAAAGGCATTATTTCATCCAAAGGATGTGGCCAGCATTACTCAGATTCTCTTTTCACATACTTGCAAGAAGAACTTATTCACCTGGGGCATGACTTCTTTCAGCCAATTTTCGGTCAAGACCGCATGCCACATTGTCTTTGTGCTTCAAAAGGAGAGACCTCTTTGGGAGGGGGCTCAAGATTGGAAATTGTTTTGGAGACACCAAGTGGCCCCCTATCCTCAACTGCTCTGATGGCACGCTACAGCTAATGCCTCACCGATAAGGGATAATCTGAAGTCCAAGGGTATGGATGTTCAACCCTTATATCTTCTCTGCAGATCAAAGCTTGAGTCAGTGTCACACATTTTATTAACCTACCCTTATGCAATAAAAGTAAGAGATTTTTTGAATGTTCACACCTCTTTCTCTCTTAAAATATTAGTGTTTGAGTGGTTCTCTACTAGAGCTTCTAAATGGGGCCATCTCTTTACCGTCATGGGTTAGTGCTTGTGGTGGAATAAAAATAAAATCATGCATCAGCATAAGTGCATCACCCATGGCATCTAGCAAAGGCTATTAAGACTTATTGTGCAAATTTAGGAAAGCTCAAATTCCCTAGCACCAAAGCCACCTGCTACATCCCCCTTGTTAAGATGGTCTTTACCCTCGCCTGACTATTTGAAGGTTAATGCAGATGCTACCACATCTACTCCCTCCAAAGAAGCTCTATTGGTTTGGTTTTTTGCAATTCTGAGGCAGTACTAGCCAACATAGTGTTGGTTTCTTTTAACATGTGGTATCATGAATCGGCTCTTGTGGAAACTCTAGCCATCTTGCATGGGTTAAAGGGAGTTAAGGCATTGGGTTGTCGATAGATTGTGGTCAAATAAGAGGCAATAGCACTAGTCAGTGAGTTGCAGTCCTCGGGGCCTTCTTTACGTCCTTTTGGTGTTTTGTTGGATGACGTTAGATCTTTGATTTCCTCTTTTAAGACTTGTTCTACTGCTTATGTTTCGTGTTCTTTAAATTCTACTGCACATTCAATCACCCAAATGGGGCTGTTTATTGTCGGCCGCTTTTATTGGCCTCAACCTTACCCTCTATGGTTGGATTCAGTTATTTGTTAATATAATCTCCTATTTACCTCAAAAAAAAAAAAATTCAACATTCACATTTATTAAAATTATTTAAAAGAGGGATGATAAATTAATTATCACATGTATGACTTATGTGTGACTATATATATGTGCATTAAGAAATTAACTTCAGTTCATTTACACATTTTGCATATGTTCTCCTTATTTAACTCAAACGATGCAACATGTCTATGCTAATATTTAAAAGTGTGATACACATAACTTGTTTATGCTTAAAATTTTGTGAAGTACTAAACTTTTTTAGGTGAAAGAGAAGAAAATCATAAAACATCATTCAGTATAGACTTAAAAACCTCAAAATTACTTTTATTAATTTTTATTCTCTTTATGAAAAATTAAGATAATTAATTTTTATTCATTTTTATTTTTCTGAGTGAGTAAGAACAGAAATAAAAAAAAATAAGAAAAAATATTCAAATAATCATTAGGTAGATAAAAGTAATGAAAATAAGAATTTAGTTTCATTGATTCTAGCCAAACTTGACTGGGCATTCAATTAGGCTCCAATAATTTATACAATCACTAAAATCTCCTTTAGTTGCCTTTTAAAATAACATAATATATTTATAATAATATAATATATTAAAATAATTTTTTTTAATTTCAAAATTACTACTTATGAGAAGTTATGTTGTTTACAGAAAATAATTAAATTTTTTTGTTAAAAATAATTCAATTTTCTTAAATTAGATACATAATAACCTTCATCCTAAGTTTTTGAACCATTTCAGTTTTTGACCAAAATTTGAATTAAATTTATAAGTATTTATATTTTCTAAAATTTTTTAAAAAATTATATTGAAAAACTATAGGTCATACTATTAACACCTCATAAAAATGGGAGAATTACAAGTATAGCATAATGGTAAAAAAATCATTATATTGTGTAATTCTCTTCACAGTAATTGAAGTATAAGGGGTAAAAGGTATAATGAACACCTTCTTAAAAGTGTTCTAAGTTGGTAACTTGGCCCCCAAGAAAAACATTAAGGATTGCTTGTTTTTCAAGTAACCTATGGACCTTTTTGTAAGGTTTTGGAAATTTGGGTACTTAATTGCAAAACTCTAAAAAAAGAGCCTTGGAGAGTTATGGAAAGGTTATGAATGGTATGAAAGTGCTATTAGAGGACCAAATTACTCATGGAAGACAAGTTTGGACAAAGGAAACACTAAAGACATTAACAACCTAAATGTCTTAGTGTAAACTTTAAGGTATTCAAGCTTTTGACTTAAGTCAAAGGGTGGAATTGTGGGGTTGTCACACCATAGGGGAGGCAGCTATAGCTTGATAAATAGTAAAAAAAGGTTGGCAAAATGTGGCTTAATAATTTTAGGACAAAGAAATCATGCTTATGGCAAGGAAAATGACATAAAGCATGATTAAGGCTAATAAGGATGTTTAGTCTCCTAAAGCTAATTTAAGAAGCATAAACTCAATTTTTCTTCTTTCATATTTGACCCAACCAGCCTTCACCCTCCTCCACATTTCTTCCATAGCTCCTCCATAGCCACCATCCCTCCAATATTGAAATTGAAGGCAAAAGGAAGCAATTAGAAGCAAACTAGAGCTATTGCTTGGATACTTCAAAGATCAAGCTTCAAATTTGGCCTACTCATTGTGATAAGGGTTCTCTTGCTCTCATAGATTGTTTACTATATTTTCAAGCATCCATGGAGCTAAGGCTAAGCTTGGAAGAAAGCCATGAGCTTGATGAACCAAGCTTGATGAGGGGAGTGCACTTATTGAAGGTTTTGTGACCTAGTGTGAAGTGCACAATGATGGCAGTGAAATGAGGGTTTTTAGAGCCCAAAGTTAGTACTAACTAGTGTTGAAATCCTCCTAATACCAAGCATTAGCTTGAGAAGGGATGCCATAGTAATTTACTTAAGTTTATTGTATGGTTTATGTTGCTATCGCATTTCATGTGTTTGTTGGTTATGAATGGCTGCTACATTTGGTTGCTATATCTTATATATATATGTATTGTGGTTGGGTGTTTTAGTGTCTTTGGATGCAAGTTTTAATGAGGATCACATTTCCTTAAGAGATCAAGTGTTTCCCTTACTAAGTTTCAGAATGAAACTCACTCCCCTCAATTCTGCCACTTCAGGTCTAGCAGAAAGATCATATTCAAACTAACCTTTGTCATTTGAGTTTTCATCTAAAATTTCACTTATTTTAACTTCCATGTATCTAGTTTTGATCTGGAAAGTTTGGTGATTTTAGGAGCACATTTGGTATTTTTAGTGATGGTGCTTATTGTGTTATGTAGTAGCTATCCAGCATCCTGTTTCTAGAGTCCATTGTGTCTCAGGTACTCCTATAACTTAGGGTATGTATTTACCTGGGTTAAGACCATTATGTAGTGCATGTATGCATGTACATGTAGTATATGTAAAATGAGACAAGTATGTGAACATTTGAGTAATGTATTGCCTATGTATGTGATGTGGTGCAAAACTGCCAAGTGTGAATGATAGGCTGCTTATTTGTAAATTCTGGTTTGGCCACATAAAGTTGCTAGATGTAAAACCATGTAATTCCTATGTGTATTAGACATGTATGGGATAGCCTTGGAGGACTTACCTCTTATGAATGAAGTGTTTGCACACTTATGAAATTTTGTACGGGCAAAATGGTCATAAAGTGACTAGAATTTCAACTCTGCACTCAAAGTTCTATATCTCCTTGTGTAGAATGAATATTAGTATGAAATTTTGACCACACCTAAAGCGCATCTAGAGGTTGAATTGGGATTTATAATTTCTGAATTTGGAACCCTGTAGCCAAAGATATGGTGTTACAAAATTGGCTAAGTTACTATTCATTAGGTCAGAATTTTGTAACTAACTTAAAAAATCCATAACTTGGTCCATAGGTGGGCTATTGATGTAAAACCAAATTTCTTGGTTTTCTTAAAGATTCTACTTGATAATGAAGTAAATAAAATAGGGGGTTACATGGCTAGATTAATATATTTTTTTAGAAGAAGTTTCAAGTGCAGTGGCTGGTCACTTACACTTAATAAGATTGCCTAATGTGTGGTAGCCAAGATTAAAACTTGTGCTGGTGTTTCCTTCCTTGCTTCCATGGCATGCATAAAATGTAAATATGTGTGTAATGGTTGGACTAATAAGCATGCATTTACATAGTGCCTAAGGGGGCTACTTGGGTATGCACACTAAGGGTATTATTCTGATGGCCTATAGAACATACCAATCCTGAGAGTTTTAAATGCATAATTTTGGTACCATAGCTAGACTACCCTGGAGTAGGTAACACATATAGTTTCTAAATATGAATTTTTTTAAAAAAATTAGTAAATATTAATATAAGTAAATTTAAGCCAAATTCAAATAAAAAACTAAAATGGTCAAGGGACAGAGGGAGTATAAAATATGATTTATGTATATATTCTTAATTAAAAATATAATAATAATTATATATACTAAATCAAAGCTCACACCATTGTTCATTATTATATACATTTATATGAAATAACATATCATTTTGCTTCCAATGTTTGCAAATTATTAGACCTAAACCTCCTATTCATTTATTGATGATAGTGAACGTCTATTTAACATTGCAAATCGATACCCAAATTGGCCTACAGGTCCTAAAATGAAGTTAGCCCAATAGGGAGGGGAAAACTAAAATTTTTTTAAAACCTATGCATGAAAACAACTACAATATAAAATAAGCCCACCTGAAGCACTCTTCAAAAGAGGAAGAGATCATGGGTTGATTGTTAACAAGGAAAGACACATTGAGGAAGATCCCCATGATCTCGAAGGTTAAGCACACCAAGGGGCAAGTTTATACCCCATGAACAAGGCCTTTAAAGCCTATAAAAAGCAAGGGACCTAAAGGGGCTAGGTACACACATATGTATTCACGCCTAAACAAGCATTCGGCTACATACTGTTCTCTTCCTTTCGCGGCTGCTTATTAACTTAAACGTCAAGGGTCTCCCCTGGAGACATAACCTAGGGTCCTCTAACCTTGCTTTTGTTGATAGATGTTTGGCCATCAAGATGATCTCTGAGTCTAACCATTCAAATGTTTTGATATCAACATGATGCCATATGTGGGAAACACCTGAGAATAATGGATTTTAGGAGATCCTGCTTAACTAACCTGAAAGGGGACAGGGTAAATCCCTTTACAGGAAGACTCTTAAAAGAGCAAGAGCCCACGCATAGGGATCCAGGCCTCCTAACAGAGCAAGAATTAGAGGTGCCTCATACACTGCATGATTTAGCATGAGGAAAAGCCTAGACTACCTTGGCAAAGAAGCAATTCAATGCCCTGAAGCACTTCCTACTAGAAGAAATACGAGAGTAGTTGTGGTAGGAGATTCATAGAGCTGTACCCAGGGTCACAAAATGAAGAGGTGGAAAGCCACCAAATGGGCGAACAACCTCCCCTATAAAGATAACATTAGAGCCCCCAACAGATAAGAAGAAGGCAAAAGCCCCCAAGGATCCAAAAGTCAGTTCCATCAATGCGGCTATCAGAAGGCTAGACAAAATGGAAGAACAATTAAAGGGAGCCTACCTTAAATAGGGTATAGGCCCTCAAAGAAGTTTCTCTTGGACATCAGCTATATAAGCCTTCAATTCTTCATGGATGATATAGAAAATGCTCCAGCTCCTTATGGGTTCTAGTTGCCGAAGATAGACTTTTAAGATTGACTGATCGATTCGGTCAACCATTTACAAAGATACACCACTACCATGAGTAATACAAACCCTTAGTGACAAAACCAAGTAACTTATAACCCCAAAGATCCTTCAAGCATCCAAGATCTTCTTTAAGACTGAAAACCCTCACTCCTAACCAACTTGTGGCTAGCAACAAAAGGTATGAAGAAGAACACAGGAAAGAGGCATGAATTCCTTCATGTGTCAAGTTAAGTTCACAAAGAACTCAAGGTTGTGCTTGAATAAGAATTCAGAATTATATTAAGATAATGATGAAATAATACAAAAGATAACCTTTAAATAATGTTTCTTGGCCAGAACCCTAAGGAAAACCTTATGCTAAATGAAGTAGGATACTCGTGTGGGATGAAACTTCTTGTTGGACCTGACTTGGACCCTAGGGACACACCAAGAAGCCTTCTTCATGTCCTTTGCATATTCTCAAGCTAAACTAGGCCTTGTGCACACGAATTAGCTAACTTAAGGTTTGAATATACATAACAACAAGCAATCAAGCTAAATAATCTTGTTTTAGACATAAGCACGCTCGGATGCCCCTTGTAACCCTAATGGTGCATGGTGGGGCTACGATATACATGCCCAATGGTGCATGGGCACTCCAGGGTCTTGAGCTTCAATAAGATTGATCCATGAAGTTCATCCTTCAAGACTTAGGCCCTTTTAGCTCATAGTCTTACCTTTACTGTAGGGTTTCAGGAGCCAAACAAGCACAGCGGAAAATGATCGAAACCTTCCAAGATCTAAATGAAACAGGGTAAATCGGGTGTTCAAAAATTCATACCTAGTCGGTTGAGATCTTTCACCCAATTATTGAGTTGAATCACAAACTTGAATAGTTGATGTGTTCAAGCTCTCTACGGTATCCACACTAGCCTTTTGGGATCATCACGCCTCTATCACATCCTGGCAGGTACTTTCTTCTTGCACTTTCAGTGCTACCTTGCATCCTCTAAGGAATGACGAGAGAAAAGTGTGGCTGGAACTTTTTAGAACCTTTCTGATTTCGTCCTTAGGAAGGCTAGGGCAAGAGTTGCAAAATTTTCACTATATGATATATATATAGTGAGACTCAACTCCTAAACCTAATGGGTTTCAAAACCCTAATCCAATTAGATTTAATTTCGTGCTTCATTAATGGTTCAACATTTGAGCCAATTATTAATCCAAAATTATTATGAAACCAAAACCCAAACAATTTGGCACATGCACTCAAATAATCCAATTAGCTCTATGTGTGCGACCCAATAGGCTCCTACCATGTTGGCAATGATCATAAATCACATTTATGATCATAAACAATGAGCAGTGTTTAGCAATATATCATTGCTACCAAAGTGACAAGATAGTTAATGATTCAACTAAACCACCATGATCATTATTCGTATATGTTATTGTCCATTTGTCCAAGATATCATCACCAAGCACGAGACACGAAATTTGTCACTCTTGTACAGCCCAATTTATGGTTTCTTGATTACCAATTATACTAACTTAAATTGATGATATTGATATCATATATCAATTCATCCGAGTATGACCATGCATTTTCTTAGTCTTACTTTATCAGAGGGCCCAAAGATATTACTTATGTTACATAGGAGGGACAAATCTCATCTTGATCATACACAACCCTTTGCATGATATGTGACATACCCAATGACCACCTTCTTCTTCACTTAGTTACAAGCAATGAAAGGAAGTATCAAAGTATGAGACTCACATGTAGGGAACCTTGATAACTTTAGGTCAAAGGATTACATATACCATGATCACTATGAGAATCATTTATGACATTCATATAACGATCCACGTAGCATTCTCATGGTGGGTCGGTCCAGTACACAAGTTCTCCAACTTATACCCATATATAGACTACATATCTCATATTAGTCTCCACATATGCTAGTCTTTATGTATTATTGCAACCTACTCCACAATAATACTAGACTAGGGACGTTTAAGAGTACTATTATTCTAGGGTTATAATTACATTTGATTATGTCACACAAAAATAATACAACAAACATAATTACTGGATTAATGTCTCAATAAAATATCATGACTCAATATGCAAAATACAATCATCTCATAATTGCCTTTTGGGCAAAACATTAACAATCTCCTACTTGCACTAAAGCCAATCATCCATGTATCTAATACCAATGGATCTAGAATGACTATCATGCTTCTATTGTGTTAGGGGTTTCGTTAGTGGATCAGTAATGTTTCTATTTGTCAAGGTCTTGCATATCCTCACATCATCTTTTTCGATGATCTCCCTAATAAGATGATATCGTCGGAGTATGTGTTTGGATCGTTGGTGAGATCGAGGTTCTTAGCTTGTGCGATTACTCCATTGTTATCACAATAGAGCTCTGTCAGGTCGACAATGCTTGTAACTGCTCAAAGTTCTGTGATGAACTTTTTGATCTAAACAGCCTCCTTCTTATCATCAGAGATGGCAATGTACTTAGATTCTATTGTAGAGTATGCTACTGTCTCTTGCTTTAAACTCTTCCAGCTCACAGCACCACCACACATGCAAAACATATAACCAGATTGTGGCCTAAAATCATCCATATTAGATTGAAAGGTAGCATTAGTGTAACCCCTTACAACGAGCTCATCTTCGTCTCCAAATATCAAGAATACATCCTTAGTCCCTCGTAAATACTTAAGGATGTTCTTAACAGCTGTCTAGTGACTCTCACTACAGTTTGATTAGTACCTGCTTGTTATGCTCAAAGCATACTAGACATCGGGATGAGTACATATCATGGCATACATGATAGATCAAATTACTGAGGCATTTGGAATCTTACTCATGCACTCTTTTTCATTGGGTGTACTTGGACACTAAGATCTAGAAAGAGATATACCATGTGACATGGGCAATAATCATTTCTTGGAGTTTTACATGCTAAACCACTTTAGCGCCTTGTCAACGTATATACTTTTACTTAGGCCAAGTAGCTTTCTAGATCTATCTCTATAGATCCTAATGCCTAACACATAGGCTGCTTTACCCAAGTCCTTTATAAAGAAACGTTTCCCTAGCCACGTCTTCATAGATTGTAGCTCAGGAATGTCATTCCCGATGAGTAGTATGTCATCTACATACAACACTAAGAAGACAATAGTGCCCCCACTAACCTTCTTGTAAGCACAAGGTTTATCTTTATTTCTAATGACACTAGACTCTTTGATTGCTTCATCAAAATGAAGATTCCAGCTCCAAAAAGCTTGCTTTAGTCCATAAATGGACCTTTGTAACTTGCACACTTTATTTTCATTCTCTAGAGTGACAAAACCTCAGGCTGTATCATGTACAGAACCTCAAGAAGCTTTTCATTAAAGAACGCAGTTTTGAAATCCATTTGCCATATCTCATAGTCAGTGTGTGCAGCAATAGCCAATAAAATTCAGATGCATTTAAGCGTGGCAGCTGGTGAAAAACTCATCATAGTCAATACCATGAATTTACTTGAAACCTTTTACAACTAATCGTCCGTTAAAGGTAATCACATTACCATCCATGTCAGTTTTCTTCTTGAAAACCTATTTACACCCTAGAGGTTTTACCCCTTCAAGTGGATCAACCAAAGTCCACACTTGGTTTTCATACATGGATTCCATCTCAGACTTCATGGCCTCTAGCCATTTTTCAGAATCTGGTCCTGACATAGCTTTTTGGTAAGTTATGGACTCATCATAACCTATGAGCATCACATTACCAGTGTAAGTCGTGAGAAATCCATATCTCTCGGGCTCACGCCAAATCCTACCAGACCTACATGGGCACTATGCTACAAGAACAGACTCTTGAACCACAAAATCTTGTGGTGTCTGCTCAGGTTCCATTTTCAGGTTCAATGTCCCCTTGTTGTTCTTGAATTTCTTCAAGTTCTACTTTCCTCCAACTGGTTTCTTTAGAGATAAACTCTTTCTCAAGAACTACACCAGTTTGAGCAACAAACACTTTCTACTCGGATGGATTGTAGAAAAAGTAACCCTTTGTTTCTTTGGGATACCCAATAAAAAGAAATTTATGAGATTTAGCCCCTAGCTTGTCAGAGGATTGATGTTTCACGTAAGCCTTACAACCCCAAATCTTCATAAAAGACATACTGGGATGCCTCCCACTCCATATCTCATACGGTGTTGTTTTAACCGATTTATATAGAATTCAGTTTAGTGTAAAAGAGGTCGTCTCTAAAGCATGTCCCTAAAAGGAGTTTGGAAGGTCAGCTTGACTCATTATAAATTGAACCATATCTAACAGAGTTCGATTTCTCCTTTCAGATACACCATTCCATTGAGATGTACCAGGTGGAGTGAGTTGTGATATTATACCACACTCCTTTAGATAATCAAGGAATTCTCGGTTCAAGTATTCTGCACCTTAATCTAATTGAAGTACTTTGATACTCTTCCCAGGTTGATTATATACTATACCACACATAGCCATATTTATTGAAGTTATCAGTAAAGGTAATGAAGTATTAGAAGCCTAATCTAGAGTTTGTAGACATAGGGCCACATACATCACTATGTATGAGTCCTAATAAATCATTAGCCCTTTCACTTTGCCCAGTGAAAAAGGTTTTGGTCATCTTACCCAATAAACATGACTCATATGTCTCATATGATTCAAAATCAAATGAGCCAAGAGTCCATCCTTATGGAGCTGGGATATGCGGGTCTCATTTCTATGGCTCAGATGATAATGCCAGAGATAGGTTGGGTTTGAATCATTCAATCTGACTTTCTTGGTATTCATATTATAGATTGGATTTTCGAGTTCTAGAACATACAAACTGTCCCTAAGTCGAGCACTACCGTAAAAAATTTCATTTAAATAAATAGAACAACATTTGTCCTTTATTATAAATGAAAAACCTTTATTGTCCAAACAAGAAACATAAATCAAATTTTCACTAATAATAGGCACAAGAAGTTGTCTAATTCTAAAACCAATCCATTAGACAAAATGAGAACATAAGTCCCTACGGCTAAGGCAGCAACTCTTGCTCTATTTCCAACACGTAGATCCACCTCACCTCGGGCCAATCTTCTACTCTTACTTAGATCCTGCACATTTGCACAAATGTAAGATCCACATCTAGTATCCAATACCCAAGATGAGGAAGTAGAAAATTTAGCCTCAATAACAAAAATACCTAAAGTAGAAGTCTTACTTCTCTTCTCCTTAGCAGGTTCTTTTAGATAGAGCTTGCAATTGTGCTTCCAGGGTCTAGGTTGCTTACAATGGAAGCACTCCCATTCCTTAGCCATACCACCAGATGGTTTCAGTGCACTTGAAAAAGAATTAGCAATGGACTTTCCCTTTAGCTTTATTCTTTTTCTTGTTGGTTTTTTTTCCCTTGCCTTTATAAACCATTATAATGGGCTTAGCCTTCTTAAGGTTTTGTTCAGCAATTCTCAACATGTTGAGCAATTCAAGAAGGCATTTGTCAAGATCGTTCATGTTATAGCTTATGATGAACTGACTATCATTTTCCGGTAACGATTGCAGGACTACATCAATGCCTTAGAGGTCTCAAACCTTGCATGCCTAGCTTACTCTTGGAAGAGCATTTTGAGATGTTCAATCATATTGAACACCCCTATGTTTTCATGTTGCTTCTGAAGCTCATATTTCATGGTAATAAGTATGAGGTAAGCAACATCCAAAGTATCATCAGAATGCTTCTTATGGGCATCCCTTTTAACTCTTGGAGCGTTGGCAGTTGGCTCATTCAAAATAAGCTACTCTAGGATGTAAGACTTTCTCTCTTTCTTGAAGATTATCCTCAAATTTCGGTACCATTTGAGAAAGTTGGTCCCATTTAGTTTTTCCTTCTCAAGGATCGATCGTAATGAAAGTGTTAATGTGTTTTGTGCCATTGTAATTTACAACAGTAAATATGCAGTATAAGATTCATGCATTTTAGTTCATTTCATAAGGACTTTTATTTAATGATACTCCCACTATTTTACTCAAAATAATAACTCTTGATATTATTTCGGAACACCTTGGCTCTAAGGTATTCTAGTGAGCCAAGATCCATATTTCACCACAACCTGAGTCAGCTTTGGCTTTTCTCTCAAGTTGTAGTTATTTAGGTGGCCAAGTCTTTGCCAATTGTATCTCATGTAACTCTTGGATAGTTGGGTGGACAACACTTGTCCAATCTCATCTCATGAACTTAAGCCTAACTCTATTCCTCTAAGCCCCAATTCTATTAGGATGACTTAGTTAAGTTGGATCCAAAGTTAGCAATTTGGATATCACTTTTATCCCATCACGTCTTGCCAAGATGAACATAGGTGCTTTGGTTTGGCAAACTCACCCAATGTTGATCAAAGCCTTGATGATTGCCAACATTTGGATGGCATCACATTTAATGACTTAATATTTTTTTTGAGGGATTTTTTTTTGTTCTCACCAATTACTATATCCAATTGTCTTATACATGCATCACATACAAATATAAAACATGCCTATCATGCTAAAACCAAATTAAATGTGACATGGCTATAGCCCAAACTATGCGATATTCTCAAGCCAATGAGAATATCATAAAAGCCTAAGAAAAGCAGAAGTCTTCATAAGCTCCTTCTCCTCCTTGCTTGGTTGTCTCTTTGTAGTCACCTCTTTGGAAACACCTCCTCGGATGATCCCAAAATGTACAATTACATCAATGATAAAAACCTCAAGTTTTACTCCAGGGGAGTAAGGTGAGAAGATAATGTACAATAAGAGCAACAAGCAAAGGCACGACTCGTAGGCCATATTTACAAGTACAACCAACAAGGGCTATAACCATACACCATGCTTCAACCACCAATTAGCATATCATGTCAAATCTCATTCAACAAAATGCATGCCAATTAACACGCATTTACTAACTATTTTTATTAATGTGGCACTTTGCATACAGCGGTCCCGCTGCTCGGTCAGCGAGCGGGGGGCAAGGGGAGTTGCCCTTGTAGGGGGGTTGCCCACAAAAAGTACTCTACTCAAGGTGCCCGAATAGCCCTAATTTGTCCCTGTTAAGGTTTCACAACTATTGCAACAATCCTAATTTAGATAGGTATCTTACATCCATCAATCTAGGGTTAATCTAATTAACTAGTGTATGCCATTTATTTATATATCCCATATATACATTACGAGTTCTGCTTTCATGCATCATAAATCAATCTAATTAATCATGATCGAAAGCAACCAAACATACAACAGATCATGTGATTCAACACTTAATCCTGATTTAGGGTTTTGCAAGTAGCTCTGATACTATTGTAGGGTTTCGGGAGCTAAATAAGTGCAACGAAAGATAACTGAAAGCCTTCAAGATCTAGGTGAAATTGGGTAAATTGGGTGTTCCAAAATTTTATACCTAATCGATTGATATTTTTTACCCAACTGTTGAGTTAAATCACAAACTTTAATGGTTGATGTGTTTAAGCTCTCTACACTATCCACACGAGCCTTTCAGGATCACTATGCTGCACCACACCCCAGTAGATGTGTTCTTCTTGCGTTCGCAGTGCTAGCTTGCGTCCTCCAAAGAATGGCAAGAGAAAAGTGTGCATGGAACTTTTTAGAACCCTTCTGATTTCATCCCTAGGGAGGCTAGGGCAAAAGTTGTGAAATTTTCACTATATGGTGTACATATAGTGAGACTCAACTTTAAAGCTTAATAGATTTCAAAACCCTAATCCAATTAGGTTTAATTTCGGGTTTCATAAATGGCTCAACCTTTTGGCCAATTATTAATCCAAAATTATTATGAAAACAAAACCCAAATAATTTGGCCCATGTACTCAAATAATCTAATTGGCTTTATGCGTGCGACCCAATAGGCTCCTACCATGTTGGCAATGATCATAGATGACATGGTCGTCCTTGGCCCTAATCCAGGAAGCCTGTGAGAGCTGGTCTCACGGTGGTTGCAATTGACAAGCTATATATGTGCACGGATTAAAACTCTATGATATTAGTTGATTAACCTAGAATATGCAAAATGCATGCTCTTTATGCTTTGACTGGGATTAGCAAAATCCATAAAACATTGACTTGGCAAAAAGATTTTCATAGAAAACAAGTTCAGATAGCCAAAGCATACAAAATTAGCATTTATGTGAGTTTACTACACATAACAACTGTGTGGGAGCATTCATACATAAAGTAGATTAATGCGCTCACCCAAGAGCAACCCTAGAGTCTAAGACTCCTCAAAACATAGACAATGGAGGCAACTAGGAGTACTATGCATGCAAGCCTCAATTGAGATCTTCTTGAACTAACTCCCACCTTGGATGCAAGTCTCAATGGTGAGTCATAAAAGTCCTTATCCACATGCTGCTAGGCTCTACGGCTAAAGGAAGACTATAGTTAATACTGTGACTTAACCAACAAGTAACCCAAGTAGACTAGAATCATAAAGATTCTCAAGTGAAATACCTGTAACAAAAGTAAACTACTACAATAATCTTCAACGGTTACCCGACCCAACAACTTTAGAATTTGCACAACATAACTAGGGAGTGAGAATTTAGAAATTCTCAATAAAGGTCTTAGCTTTACCTGTAAGAAAAGTTACTAAAGACTCCATATATGAGAACATATGTAACCTACTGTGAGCTCATATAGCCTGAGGGTCTAATATATACATATACCTAGGTCCCTTGGGACCACTTCTCATCCTGGTCTTTAAACTACAAGGCATAGTGTTGTCCTCTAGCAAGCTTGGCTTGCCAACCTAACTAATAATAAGCCACCAGTTGAACCTCTCCCTTTTATGATGTGTAGGGGCACTATGGTGGGACCATTGTATACTAGGCCATAAAAACCTCGTAGACTAGGTGCACTAAGGTTTCACCTTGCAACCTCGTGGCTAATGACACGACTAGGTTGCCAAGGATTCTAAACCTCTCACCCAAGCTAGTGATACTTAGTTGTTATCTTTTAAAACTAGTTTCTTTGCTTATGGTAAAAGCAACCATAAAACTCAAGGAAAATCCTAGGTTTCGAAGGAATTTTGGAAAACTCAGAGTACCCCTGAAATGCTTGGACCCCTAGGTACCCTAAAAACCCCCTTAGGTCTTCCTCCGACCTCTTTAGCAAAATTGGAAAATTTCAGTTATTATGCTTGTGGCCAGGAGTTACCATAGTTGGCAATGAGTTACAAATTTTTGTGGTAATGGCAATGCATTGCAGGTATTGGCGACGATTGGCAACGTGTCGCCAATACCTGCAACAACCAGGAAAATTTTTAATTCCGCTTCTATGAACTTTGGACACTTTTCAAACATATCAAACATGCATGGATAGCCTCCAAACTTCACATACATATAAAACATGTTGCATAGATCACAACCAACTATTACAAGCCAACCTATGATGCATTATAACATCATTCTAGTCATCACAAACCTAATAGTCCACTATGATTCAACCTTGCCCACTAACTAATGCTATTGCTAGAACTACTTAAATTCATCAAGCAAACTCATTCCAATAGCATCAATTGCACTTGAAAACACAACTCCCTTACCTTAACTTCACTTCACAAGCAAGAAACAAGCAACTCTTCCTCAAAAACTCAAGTCCTACAAATTATATAATTTCTACCTTCTAACCAAAACCCAAGTTTCCAAACATCTAATAAACAAGAATTCACCAAGAACTCAAGTGTTACCTCATATCAAAAATAGGAGATAATGGAAACCTCGGTCCCAAGCTTCAAGAACTTGAAATCATGCTTAAAACAAACCTTCCATAGCTTGTAAATCCTTGGTGGCTTCAATTCCTATAAACAACTTTTTGTTTTGAGCTTGGAATCACATAAAATTGGTAGAGAGAAGGGTGAGCTCGGGTTTGAAGGTGAAAATGGTAGCCTTCCCCTCCTTTACCAATTTTATATGCCACTTAGCCATGAAGCCATCCAAGAATTTAAAAAGTTACAAATAAGTCCCCTCATTTAGGTAACCGTAGTCAAACTTGGTCAAATTTTGTTTATTTCAACTAAGTTTGGGTTAAAGTTAAAATTTAGGCTATAAAAACTCATGTTCAACACTCAGAACCTAGCTCGACTATTTGGGATATAAAATTATCATTTTGCCCCCGAACCTTATTTAGTGCCTTAATCTCCTTGGAACTTAGTGAATTTTGATAAACTTACTCATTCTTGCTTTGTGAACTTGAATTAAGGTTTCAAACTTGATTTAAAGCACTTTACCTTCTTCACACAAGCCTTCAACTAGAAGAGCCATAACAATAAATTACATTTATGATCATAAATAATGAGCGGTGTGTAGTAACACATAATTGCTACCCAAGTGACAAGATAGTCAGTGATTTAACTAAACCTCTATGACCATTATCCATATATGTCATTGTCCTTTTGTCTAAGATATCAAGACCAAACACGAGACATAGAATGTGTCACTCTCGTATAACCCAATCTATGGTTTCTTGATTAGTGAGTATACTAACTTAAACTAATGACATTGATATCGTATATCAACTCATCTGAGCATGACCATGCATTTTCTTAGTCTCACTCTATCAAGGGGCCTAAAGATATCACTTCTATTACATAGGAAGGACAAATCCCATCTTGATCGTACAAAACTCTCAGCATGTTATGTGGCATATCCAATGGTCACTTTCTTGTTCACTTAGTTACGAGTAACAAAAGGAAGTATCAAAGTATGTGACTCATATGTAGGGAACCTTGATGACTTTAGGTCAAAGAGCTACATATACCATGATCACTATGAGAATCACTTATGACACTCATATAACGATCCATATAGTGTTCTCATGGTGGGTCGGTCCAGTGCACAAGTTCTCTAACTTGTACCTATATGTAGACTACATATCTCATATTTGTCTCCACATGTGCTAGTTTTATGTATTATTGCAACCTACTCCACAATAATACTAGACTAGGGATGTTTAAGAATACTATTATTCTAGGGTTATAATTACATTTGATTATGCCACACAAAAATAATACAACAAACACAATTACTGGATTAATGCCTTAATAAAATATCATGACTCAATATGCAAAATACAATTATCTCATGATTGGATTTTGGGCATAACACTAACATTAACTTTTGAAGGTCCTTGCTCCTTGGAAAGCTCTTCAATGAGCCCGTGAAGTCCCCCTTTGAGCTCCTTCACCTTTTTCCTTACGATTGGCCCTAAAGTGATCTTTAAAGGGTCCTTCAGGCTTGTTGTGCTTATTGTGTTCTCATTTACTCCACCTGTTACTGTGGTGCCTAAAAACGAATCATGAAATTATTGTATTTTACAGATTGAGTCGTGATATTTTATTGAGGAATTATTCCAGTAATTGTGTTTGTTGTTTTGTTTCTATGTAACATAATCGAACATAATTATAATCCTCAAATAATAGTATTCTTAGATGTCCCTAGTCTAGTATCATTGTGAAGTGGGTTACAATAATACATAAAGACTAGCATGTACGAAGACTAATATGAGATATACAGTCTACATATAGGTACAAGTTGGAGAGCTTGTATGCTGGATTAACCCACCATGAGAATGCTACATAGATTATTGTAGGAGTGTCATAAATAATTCTCATAGTGATCATGGTATATGTAGTCCTTTGACCTAAGGTCATCAAGGTTCCCTACATGTGAGTCACATACTTTGATACTTTCTTTTGTTGTTCATAATTGAGTGAACATGAATGTGGTTATTGGGTATATCACATATCAAGTAGAGGGTTTTGTATAATCAAGATGAGATTTGTCCCTTCTATACAACGGGAGTGATATCTTCAGGCCCTTTGATTAAGTGAGACTAAGGAAATGCATGACCATGCCCGAATGGGTTGATATAGAATATCAATGTCATCAGTTTTAGTTAGTCTATTCGGTAATCAAGAATCCTTAGATTGGCTATACGATAGTGACACATTCAATGTCTTGTGCTCGATCTTGATATATTGGACAAAGAGACAATGACATATATGAATAATGATCATAGAGGTTTAGTCGAATCACTGACTATTTTGTCACTTAGGTAGCAATGATGATGTGTTACTAGACACCACTCATTATTTTTGATTATAAATGTGATTTATGATCATTGTCAATGTGATCGGAGCCTATTGGGTCATATACTTAAAGCCAATTAGATTATTTGAGTGCATGGGCCAAATTGCTTGGTTTTAGTTTTATGATGATTTTGGATAAAAAATTGGCCCAAAGGTTGAGCCATTATGAAGCCTAAAATTAGACTTAATTAGATTAGGGTTTTAAAACCTATTAGGTGTAGAAGTTAAGCATCACTATATTTACATCATATGGTAAGGATTTTGAGCCCTAGCCTCTCCAAGGACAAAATCAGAAGGATTTTGAAAAGTTCCAGCTGCACTCTCTTCTTGCCTTTCCTAGAAGCTAGCACTACGAGCTCAAAAGGAATGTACCTGCTAGAACATGGTGGAGGCATGGTGATCTGAGTGGTTCATGTGAATACCATAGAGAGCTTAAATATGTCAATTATTCAAGTTTATGATTCAACTTAATAGTTGGGTGAAAGATCTCATTTGACTAGGTATAAAAAATTTTTGAACACCCAATTTATTCCATTTCACTTGGATGCAGGAGGATTTTGGTTAGTTTCTGTTGTGCTTGTTTGGCTTCTAAAACCCTACACCACCCTCCTAAAAAAGATTCACCCTTTAAATTGACACCAATATCAAATAGAGAAAGGTCAGCAACATTGAATGTGGCACTTATGCCATACTCGCCTAGTGAATCTAGTTGAGAAGCATTATCCTTAATCCTCTTAATGATTTGGAATAGTCCATCTCCTCTCATATGTAACTTGGTCTTCCTTTGAGCTGGAACATCTCCTTTCTCATGTGTATCGAGACCCAATCTCGAGGCTCAAACATAATTTTCTTTTGGCCTTTCTTTGTTGAGGTAGCATATTGTTGAGTTTTCTTTTCTATTTGTGCCTGAACCTTCTCATGCAATTTTTTCACTTGCTTAGCCTTTTGTGTTCCATCTAAACTAGCATATTAACTTGTAGATGAAGGCATTAAATCCATGGTAGTTAAAGGATTAAAACCATAGATAAATGGTGAATACCTGGTGGTAAAGTGTACATCCCTGTTGTAAGCAAACTCAAATTGTGGCAAAAAATCATCCAAAATTTTCAAGTTAGTTTTAATAATAGTTCTCAACAAGCTAGCCAAGGTGCAATTGGTTACCTCAGTTTTCCCATTTGTTTGTAGGTGGGCATGTAATGGAGAATAAAAGCTTAGTTCCAAGCTTACCCCATAATATCTTCCAAAAGTGACTTAGGAACTTAATGTCTAAGTCAAACACTATGGTCTTGGGCATTCATGCAACCAAACAACTTTCCTACAGAATAAGTTAGCCATGTTAGTTGCATCATCTGTATTGTGGCATGGTATGAAGAAAGCCATCTTAAAGAACCTGTCCACGACAACAAAAAATAGAATATTTGCCTTTTGTTGTCCTTGGAAGGACTACAAAAAAGTCCATAGAAATGTTAGTCCAAGGATATAAAGGAATAGGTAAGAGTATGTACAACCTGTGGGAGGTTTGCTTAGACTTAGCCCTTTTACATTTTATACATCTCTCACAAACTTTTTCTACATCACATTTCATATGGACCAATAAAAACACTATTTCAAAATGTCAAGAGTTTTAGCTGTTTTGAAGTGTCCCATAAGTCTTCCACAATATACTTTTCTAACAAACAACTCTCTTAGTGAGCTTTGTTGCATACATAGCCTATTTTACCTCATAAGGTATCCATCTTATTCATATAATTTGCCAAAGGCCATTTTAGCACATTAGGAATAGATTTCACCAAAATCAGAATCTTTAGAATGTAAGTTCTTCATGTGTTCAAATCCAAACAACTTAGCATTTAAAGTAGCAAATAAGGCATACCTTCAAGATAATGCATCCATCAATATATGTTTTTTACCTTGCTTGTATTTGATCACATAAGGCAAGGACTCAATGAACTCAACCCATTTGCATGTTTTCAATTGAATTTAACTTGGCCTCTAAAATGCTTTAATGCTTCATTATCAATGTGTATCACAAATTCTTTAGGCCACAAATTGTGCTATCAGGTCTCTAATGTCCTCACAAGTGCATAGAGCTCCTTGCCATATGTGAGGTATTTCAATGTGGCTCCATTGAGCTTTTCACTAAAGTAGGCTACGGGTTAGCCTTCTTGTATCAACATAGCACCAATGCCGATACCCAAAGCATCACATTCAATTTCAAAGGCCTTATCAAAATTAGGCAAGGCTAGTAAAGGTGCATTGCTAAACTTTTCCTTGAGCAACAAGAAAACTTTGTCTTGAGCTAAACCCTACATTTTTCTTTATAATCTTGATGAGTGGTACTATAATGATGGAAAAATCTTTGACAAATCTTCTATGAAAACTAGCTAGGACATGGAAAGATCTTACCTCGAAGATAGTTTTAGGCATGGGTCATTCCTTGATGGCTCTTACCTTTCCTTGATCCACCTTAATACCTTGGGAACTAACATCATAATCAAGAAAGATGACATGGTTAGTACAAAAAAACACTTAAACTTTAAGTTCCCATAAGGTTTTTACTCCCTTAATGTGCTCAGCACTTGTCTAAGATGCTCTACATGCTCATCTATGCTTTTTCTATATATTAAGATATCATCAAAGTATATTATAACAAATCTACCTATGTAGTCACACAAGATATGATTCATTAACCTCATGAAGGTCCTAGGTGCATTTGTCAGTCCAAAAGGCATGACTAACCATTCATACTACCCAAACTTTAGTTTTGAAGGTTGTCTTCCATTCATCCCCCTCCCTTATCCTAATCTAATGATAGCCACTTTTTAAATCAACTTTAAAAAGTGGAACCATGTAACTCATGTAACATATCATCATGTCTAAGTTTAGGGTGGCAATACTTTATAGTGATTATTGACAGGCCTACAAGCCATACACATCCTCCATAAGCCATCAACCTTAGGCACCAACAAAACAAGCATGGCGCATAGGCTTATGCTCTTCCTCACATAGCCCTTGGACAACAACTTTTGTACCTACCTTTGGATCTTCATAGTCTCCTCAAGGTTACTCTTATAGGTAGGTTTATTTGGAACAGGTGCCTCAGGAATAAGGTCAACCTAGAGCTTAATGCCTCGAATAGGTGGTAGTCCATTAGGCTCTTGTAGGAATACATCTTCATACTCCTACAACAAAGATATGACAGCATTAGGAAAAGTGTTGGTTAGTTCATTCATAACAAGTGAGGTGTCTTTGAAAAGCATAAGTAGCACAAGTCTTTGGGTCTTGAGGGTTTTCCACACACCAACTATCTTAGCAATGAAGCACTATTTTTTTCTCTCAATTTTCCCATACGATTTTTACCTTGGGAACTCTCTTCATTCACTTCCCTCTCAAGGCCTCTATCCTCACATATCTCAGATGTTCTCTAAACTTTCCTCTCTAGTTTCTTCCTACTCATGGCCTTTTCTTTCCCTTACAATTTTTCCTCTTAGCCTCACTAAAAGTTCCTTAGATCATTTTCTAATCTTCCAAAGCTTGCTGGGGAATCAAAGGCATCATTATAATGGACTTGTTCTTGAACACAAAAAAGTATCATTTCTTGAATCCATCATGCATAACCCTCTTGTCATACTGCCATGGCCTCCCTAGTAAGATATGGCTTGCTTACATAGATACCATATCACATAATACCTCATCCTTATATTAGCCTATCTTTAAAGAAGTAAGGACTTGTTTGACAACCCTAACATTCCTAGCATCATTTAGCCATTGTAACCTATATGAGTTAGAGTGCTTTTGGCTAGGCAATTATAGTTTCTCCATGTAGTGGTGCTTGCTATATTGGTACAATTACCCCTATCAATGATCAAGCTACACACTTTTCCTCTATTAAGACAACGTGTATGAAAAAAATTTTCCTTTTGGTCTGTCTCTTCATGAACTTCTACACTTAAAGCTTTCATTACAACCAAATCCTCCCTTCTTGCATCTACTCCATAGAAAACCAAAGACTCTTGGTCAGTATCATCTCTTAATGGTGGCAGATCCTTTCAAACGAACCTCTTTGGTATAATGACCAAGAAACGCACCTAAGATGTTACAAGTTCCACAAAAAATACCAAAGAGACTAGGTTGAAGACCCCTGCCCCTATTCAACTTATGATTACAAACAAGAAGTAAAAAAAACACCAAAGAACATCAGCTTACTTGTGCGCCAAGGTAGTTTGCCAAGAACCAAAGAGAATATCTCTCAAAATAGTAATATTATTGAAGTCAAAAGCTGTGGTTTATAAATAGAAAATAAGCCTATTTATAGGCCAAAACTAGGGTAAAAACTAAGCCAAATTTGGCTGGAGATCCTAAGTTCAAAAGACGCAAGAAATCCTAATTAAACTAGGACTTAAACATACATTTTCCACATGTTTTGTGTATGCACCGTATGCCCTTTATCCCATGTGATTAAAATCATTTCCTTAGCCTTAATAACATCCTAAATAACATAAATAAATAGGAAATTAAAGAAAATAATGTAAGTATAGAAGATTGGCCTTAAAAACCCCTAAGTAGGCTTTTCGGGTGTGCTAAAGGGCTCATTTAGGGTTCATTCTGATGTCTTCAAGTTCCAACTTGAATATTTGAATTCCATTGGTTTGAGACCTTTATTTAGGTGTTGAAAAGAGGTCTTGAAACTTTAGGGCTCAAAGATTCATCTTATAGAAGAAAATGGCCCGTGAGACATTTTAAGGGGGCTCCAAGGTTGCATTTTGAGGGGTGTCCTTGGGTCCTTGTTGTTTGGCTTGTCTAGGTACTCTAGAAATGAGCACCAAGCTTGGCCATCCTCTCCATATGCTCCCTTGAATGTCCCAGAAGCTCCATGTGAAGATCCAAGTAAGTAGCTTGTGAAAAAGGCTTGAAGTGCACTAGTGAGCTCCTTAGCCCTCTTCCTTGTCATAGGTCCACTAGTTATCTTTAAAGGGTCCTTGCCATCGTTGAGTGTGCCTTCCAAGCTCACATCATCCTTGTAGGATCTTTATCTTCTTCTTCAAAGGCTATCTTTTTTTTTTCATTAATGAACATGGCCTTTTGAATTAGGCAATCCCAAGCAAGACGTTCTTTACCTCTGCACCAAAAATAATTCATGTCCTTAATTCATGTTTAGCACACAAGTGAGGTGTTTCCCTTGTCTTTAGGGTGCTCTAGTGCCTCTATTAATGAGGGTGCTTTTTTTATGCGGCCTTGGGGGTTTCTTCCAAGCATCCTTGGGCCAACTACTCTTCCAAATCCCCATTTGTCCTTGCATACTATTGCTAAGCACCCTTCGAGTGTCTTCTCTACCTTAACAGCAATGTTCTTCAATTTCTCCAAATTAAAGTAAGCGCATAGATCTACTATATTGGCTATATATAGGTTGAGCCATGTTAAGAACTAAGCCATTATGGCCTCTATGTCCTCTTCCACATGTGTTTTACTCATGGACGTCTTCATGTCCTTGAAAAATTCTTCCAAACTTGATGCGAACCCCTTTGGTATATTGACCAAGAAATGTGCCCAAGATGCTAACAAGCTCTACAAACACATCAAAGAGACTAGATTTAAAACCCCCACTCCAAATCAACTTGTGATTAAAAATATGAAGTATAAGAAAACCAAAGAACACAAGCTTGCTTAAGCACTAAGGTAGTCTTTAAAAAACCAAAGAGAATATCTCTTAAAATAGCAATATTATTGATGTCAAAAGTTATGGTTTACAACAAAAAAAAATAAGCCATTTTATAGGCCAAAACTAGGGTAAAAAACTAAGCCAAATTCGCATAGAAAACCTAAATTCAAAAGACTTAAGAAATCTTAGTCAAACTAGGACTCACACACACATTTTGCACATGTTTCTTGTATGTAGTGTATGCCATTTATCCCTTGTGATTTAAATCACCTCCCAAGAATTAATAAGATCCTAAATAATGTAAATAAATATAAAATTAAATAAAATAATTTAAGAACACAAGATGGCCCTAAAAACCTCGAAATAATCTTCTTGGGTGCACTAAGGGCTCTTTTAGGATTTTTTTTTCTTGGATCTTCTTATTTCGGGCACTTTCTAAATGATCCTTTAACTTGAAACTCTCCAATAGATTGTGTATGAGAGTCCTTGAGCTTTTGGACATGAAAAATCTAACCATACAAAGAAATGGCACGAGATGACTCCAGAAAGGTCTCCAAGGGTGTGTGTATGGGCTCTAAGCTTTGAAATTGTGCGCTTAGGTATGTAGAACATATGCAAGCTGTTGGATTGGTTTGCTTTCCATAATATTTAATCCAAAAATGCTGGAATAAGGCTTAAGATACATCCTTGGCACCATGGATATAAAGTGACACAAATCAGACTCTCTTCAAGCTTCATTTGAGCATGATGAAACAAAGGCTTAAGCATTTGTCCTCCCTTTAAGTATGCTACCTTCTCTTGCTTGGATAGCTAGGAAATAACTTAAGAAAGGTATATTGACTTGAAATAGATCCTTTTGAATGGCTATAGATCTGTTGAGCTTGAACTTGCACCATTAGGGCTTGTAGGTACACTTTGATGCTTCTATTGGTGTCACGGCCTTCCCTTGAGACATGGGTTGCTTTCCTTGCATGGAAAGGCTAAAACTTGATTGATGAAGTCACTTGTATGGTAGAGAACATGTACAAGACCTCCTTTCCTTGAACTTGGTCACGGAAGCTCCAAAAGATGCTTAAAAGTGCAATTTGAGCTTTTTAGCTTCAATGACTTCAAATACAGTAGTAACTACGTACTTTGTAGGAGAGAATTTGATCCGAATTTTCTTACTTATCTGAGTAACATAGAAAGCACCATTTGCAGCTCGGAATCATTCGTTGCAGGGTCGCCACATTCTTTCTGGAAGGAGTGACGGATTGACAATGGTGTTTGTAGCACCAATATCAAACAGTGCAATCACCGGGATTGGCTTTGCATATTTGTCCAGGAGAATGTTGATCTTGGCTTGAAGAATGATTTGAGTAGCAAAAAAAGAGGTCTGTAATGGGGACATTTGCATGGTGTATATTGAAGCTTGCTTTGGATCAGAATCAGACTTTGAAGAGTAGGCTTCAATAGCAAAGAGGCCAGATGCCTCATCTTCTGTTTTAGAGAAAATGGATTCCATGTCGTCATTGGAGAGATCAGCACCAGTAACTTGGGAGATAGTGTGTGCCATTTTCATGTTGGATTTGTTGTTCTTCTTAGGATAATCTTTAGCAAAATGTCCCGGTTGGTAGCAAATAAAACAACGTTTGAATTTGCCGTTGTTCTTCTTGTATCAGAAGAATCATTTCTTCTTTCTTCTGAATCGTCAAGGGCGATCAGGAGAATAGACTCTGTGTCTGTGGTGCTTCTTCCGAGGGGTAATGCAGTTGCAAGTGCCTTTATCCTTGCACTTAATTGTTAACTCGGGTTGCTGGCAGGCTTTGTCAAACACACTTTGTGACTTGTTGAAGTCTTTAAAGAAAGAGTGTGTATTGCAAAGCTTTCTGAGAGCTATCATGACAACTTGGTGGAGCTTGCCAAAAGAGCAATCTTTAAGAGACTGACCACTTTGTTGTATGATGCGAAGAGCTTCCTGGCCAATTGTATCTGGCACAAAATTTAAGTATGCTTGCTTCAAGTTGTTATTAGCTTCATAGCCAGTGCAGATGAGGTAGAAGCGCTTGAGCATACCTTCATAGTGCTTTTCTAAATTTTTGCGGTTGTAGGAACAGCACTTCATCTTGAAGAATTCTTCTCTAGCTACATCAAGGAGGGCTTCGGCCTCACCAATAAACTCTTTGTATAGCTTGAAGACGAATTCTGTCGTTGTTGGTGTCTGGGCTAGTTCAAGCTGGCGGTATTCTCCAATACTCATGAACCAGTGTTTGAGGATACCTGACATTCCAGCGATGAAGGCACAGTTGACCTTCAGATGGGTGGCACATTCTCTTTGTAGTTGCGTAAGACACTAGGCATGAAATTCAAGGAATTTCTCATGCCATTTTAATGTTGGAATCCCTTCGAGAGATAGAGTAACATTCAACGAAGGAGGATGCCAGTCAGGAGCTATGTTTACTGGCGGAGGATCTTCATCCATATGAACATAGGGTTGTGGAGGAGGAGTAGGTGGTGGTCCTAGCGGTGGAGTAGGAGGTGGTTGTTGCCGAGGTTGAGGAGGAGGTTGCTGGGTTCCAGCATCTGTGGTTGTGGATTCTGCAGGTTGGGCATGGCTGGTGGCTCCTTGGGCCATGTAAACTTGTGCTTCAGAGGAAGAAGTTGAGAATGTATCATCTTCTTCGTATTCACTTGAGGAGGAGCTCAAGTCTTCTAAGGCAGCCAAGACAGCAGGTGTGCTGGGTTGCTGAATCTATTGGTCTAGAAATCCAATAATAGGATTAGATTTGACCATCCATGTCTGGTGAGAGTGTTCTTGGATCTTTATGGGTTTTTGTGGATAAGCTGGGCCTTTTTGTTTTCAGTCTGGAAGAGGGTTGGGAAGTTTGGGCAGGAGTGTGACTGGGCCAAGTAGGTGTACTGGGCCATGACGGCTGAGGCCTAGTGGGCTGATAAGCTGGTTGAGAGATAAGAGTAGGAAGAGGCTTAAATATATTTCGGGAAGGAGGAGGCAGTTGGTAGACCGGGCTTGGAGTAGGTTTAAATGGGTCAGCAATTTGGAATATGGTGGAAAAGGACTCAGGGTATCTGGGCTGTTGTTGTTGGGCCTGTAGATGCCTGAGCTGTTCCTTCAGGTGTTGGATCTCTTGTTCTTGGGCTGTAGAATTCTCATGTCGGGCTATGAGGCCAAGAATTTCATGATGGAGACAATTGATCCGTTGCTGGCACTATGTTAATGGATCAATAATTATTTGATCTATCTTTTATTCCAAGCGGACTTGGTTATGCTCAATTCTGCTGAGGAGTTTGTTCTGAGATACCATGTTATCAGATTGCCAGTTGAGGACTTGTTCAGTAGCCGTGTTTTCCCGTCGTCGTCCTTCTAAATCAACTGTTGAAGGTTGGGGGACCTTTCATGCATGCTTTGTTGAGGTAGAAGGATCATTGAATGCAAGAGGGGGAAAATCCTCAGGTTGGCTTTCAAAATTATGAACTTCAGGAGTGAAGCAAGGAGGGTGTTCCTTCCTAAGCTGTTTGATAGCCTTTTTGTAGTAAGGATGGTAGTGCATCATAACTTCTGGTGAAGGAGGTGGAAGTTCAAATGGTTCAACAGGAGTTGTGAAGATGTCATCCATAGTTTGTTCCTTCTGGGAGTAGAGGACATAATAGTCATACTTGCCAGAGGGTTCTCCAATAATCCAACTTTGGGATCACCTTGGTTGTAGCATTGCTCAAGGAGATGTTGAGAAGATTTCTTCTTTTTGGACTTCTTCTTCATCTTTTTGGTAGTTTTTTCATCATCATAGGGAGATTGGTAGCAGTTTGGGCAATCACAAACATCAAAATATTGGTGACCATTCTTGTCTTGGAAGGAGTAGACTGGATTACCTAGAGAGTCAAAAGACTCAATTGGTATTTGTAAGTAATCCTCAGGCTCCCGAATGAAGGTAAGAACGGCAGGAGTGGAGAAGACATCAGTATCTTCTGATGGTTCTTCTTTCTGGAAGAAGATCTCTGTCTGACCATTTCCTCTGTCAAGGAAAATGGGTTTCTTAGACTGGACCGGCTCTGTCTGCTGATGGAGAGATTCGTAGGCAGATATCCAAAAGGCAGGAATCAGCTGTTGAAGTTCCTCACGAGGTATTTGCTGAGGGACATACGTCTCGTTCGGAACATGGGTCGTATCTACAGAGAGATACAAGGCATCATTGTTCATGTTGGGCATAGAGAAGTCAAGAGCATGGTTCTAGACTTTGTACGCTATCTGATAGTGTAGAGTGGATGCCAGAGTGGTAGAGACTTGTTCTGCACCAGTTATCTGAATCTGGATCTTCAGGGTTGATAGGAGATGCGGATCTTGAAGAGCCATACAGAAATTGGGGAAGAATGTCATTAGGATTGTACCAGCATTGAGAGTAGTCTCAACTGTGCCAATACAGGCATCTTGTACTTCTTGTACCTAGAGTCAAGCAAAGCAAGACGGGCAGGGACTGGTAATCCTTTTCTTCCGTAGTAGGTGAAAGCAAGGCGAGCAGCACCAAAATGGAGATGTGTGTATCCTTCGGCTGTCCATTGTCGAGGAAAGTGAGGAGGGATCTCCAGTGTGACATACTGTTCTTTGGATGTTGCAGGAAGAGTATGTTGATCAAACTTTGTAGCTTGGACATACTCCTTGACATGCTTCCTAGTAGGGGAAACAATGTTCTTTACAGTGCGGGTAAAAGAATGAGATGGCTTAGTAAAGGCTTTGTAGGGATTGATGAGGGGAAGATCAGTGAGAGGGATCTTCTCATCATCAGAAAGATACTTGAATTCGCAGAGAGAATCCAAGTGAGAAGAGGAGGTAGTTCGGAAGAAAGAGGTAGGTGTAAGTGTAGGGGTAGAAGTTCCTGACATATTTGGGTAGATCTGGGTCAAGGGATCAGCAAGAAATTCTTAATAACTCAACTCTTTTTTGTAGAAATAGTACAATCAATGGCTCTGATACCAAATGGGTTCCGAGGTAACCTAGTAACCTATTTTAAAAGAAATCATTTGAAAATGAGGTTTTTAATCCTGGTACGTGGCGTTGTTATTCAGCCAGACCCTCCACAGAGATTTCCAAAGACTTGCTCTGTGGTACGTTTTACCGTGGCACGACACAATTTCTAGCCCAATATACCAAGGATAAGCAGAACTGCAAAAAAAAGCAGATTCTGGAAATCAACAGGAAAGATTAACTGTGATATAGTCCAAGAACACACAATGAACTCATAAGCTCTAGCCAACTTTTCAACTAAGCATCAGGCCCCAAGCACCAGAGTTCTAGGAGGCATTCTCCAGGACTTTCCCACACAAATAAATCTTTTCTGAAGATCATTTGAAAAAACCTTTGTAAAACATATTTTGAAAAACACATTACTGGACTATCCTAACATATCACCGGGGATCGAAACCGGTAGATTACAATAATTACGATTGAAGGCAGAGGACGACTTGAAGAGAGGATCCACAGAGTGACAACTCCTAAGTCATCATTTACCTTCAAGCTTAATTATTATAAGCTTGAAGATGATCTGAACCTGAGAAGATCCACTGAGGTGGCAACTCAGATTTTTGGTTAAAGTTGAGAAACTAAGAACCTCTTCCAGACCGAAAACAAAAAGGCCCAGCTTATCCACAAAAACCCATAAAGATCCAAGAACCCTCTCACTAGATGTGGATGGTCCAATCCAATCCTATTATTGGATTTCTAGACCAACAGATTCAGCAACCCAGCACACCTGCTGTCTTGGCTGCCTTAGAAGACTTGAGCTCCTCCTCAAGTGAATACGAAGAAGATGATACATTCTCAACTTCTTCCTTTGAAGCACAATTTTACATGGCCCAAGGAGCCACCAGCCATGCCCAACCTGCAGAATCCACAACCATAGATGCTGGAACCCAGCAACCTCCTCCTTAACCTCAGCAACAGCCACCTCCTGCTCCACCGCCAGGACCACCACCTACTCCTCCTCCACAGCTCTATGTTCATATGGATGAAGATCCTCCGCCAGTAAACATAGATCCTGATTGGCATCCCCCTTTGTTGAATGTTACTCTCTCTCTCGAAGGGATTCCAACATCAAAATGGCATGAGAAATTCTTGGAATTTCATGCCTGGTGTCTTACGCAACTCCAAAGAGAAGGTGCCACCCATCTGAAGGCCAACTGTGCCTTTATTGCTGGAATGTCAGGTATCCTCAAACACTGGTTTATGAGTATTGGAGAATACCGCCAGCTCGAACTAGCCCAAACACCAACACCGACAGAATTCGTCTTCAAGCTATACAAAGAATTCATTGGTGAGCCTGAAGCTTTCCTTGATGTAGCTAGAGAAGAATTCTTCAAGATGAAGTGTTGTTCCTACAACCGCAAAGACTTGGAAAAACACTATGAAAGTATGCTCAAACGCTTCTACCTCATTTGCACTGGCTATGAAGCTGACAACAACTTGAAGCAAGCATACTTAAATTCTGTGCCAGCTACAATTGGCCAGGAAGCTCTTCGCATCATACAACAAAGTGGCCAGTCTCTTAAAGATTACTCTTTTGGCAAGCTCCACCAAGTTGTCATGATAGCCCTCAGAAAGCTTTGCAATACACACTCTTTCTTTAAGGACTTCAACCAGTCACAAAGTATGTTTGACAAAGCCTGCTAGCAACCTGAGTTAACAATTAAGTGCAAGGACAAAGGCACTTGCAACTGCAGTACCCCTCGGAAGAAGCACCACAGACGCAGAGTCTATTCTCCTGATCGCCCTCAACGATTCAGAAGAAAGAAAAAACGATTCTTCCAATACAAGAAGAACAGCGGCAAATTCAAAAGATGTTTTATCTGCCGCCAACCAGGACATTTTGCAAAAGATTGTCCTAAGAAGAACAACAAATCCAAGAAGAAAATGGGGCACACTATCTCCCAAGTCACTGGTGCTGATCTCTCCAATGACGACATGGAATCCATTTTCTCTGAAATAGAAGATGAGGCATCTGGCCTCTTTGCTATTGAAGCCTACTCTTCAGAGTCTAATTCTGATCCAGAGCAAGCCTCAATATACACCATGCAGATATCCCCATTACAGACCTCTCTTTTTGCTGCTCAAATCATTCCTCAAGCCAAGATCAACATTCTCCTGGACAAATATGCAAAGCCAATCCCGGTGATTGCACTGTTTGATACTAGTGCTACAAACACCATTGTCAATCCGTCACTCGTTCCAGAAAGAATATGGCGACCCTGCAACGAACGATTCCGAGCTGCAAATGGTGCTTTCTATGTCACTCAGATAAGTAAGCCAATTCGGATCAAGTTCTCTCCTACAAAGTACGTAGTTACTACTGTATTTGGTTATAACCATGGCAGAGACATGATCCTTGGGTTTGACATAATCGAGAAGTTATCAGTTCAAAGATGGACTGATAAAGGTATGCAACTGCACAAGTTTTTCCTTCCCTGGACATCTACTCCACGACTCTACTCAACTGAAGGAGAAGCTCTCTCAGCAAGTCAGATACAATCTGAAAGTGACCCAGTATATGGATCCATCATGCAGTCCCTCATCCAACAATCCTGTGCTGAGTCTCATGCTGAGTTTGAACAGAAGCATCCTCTTCCTCTCTGGAAGAATCCCAAGTTCTTCATCGAAATTCCATTCAAGAAGAATGAGGATGTCAACCCAACAAAAGCTACCCATTCGGGTATGAGCCCAGAGGAGAAAAAAATGGCGATCCAAGAGCTACAAGAGCTCAAGGCCCAAAACCTCATTGAGCCCACAACCTCTTCGTGGGCCTGCCAGGCCTTCTACGTCAACAAACACTCAGAGCAAAAAAGAAAGAAGCCCAGGCTTGTCATTGACTACAAGCCTTTGAATGAGTTCATTGCTGACATCAAGTTTCCGTTACCACGGAAAAATACTCTCTTCGCCAACCTGACAAATGCCAAAGTCTTCTCCAAGTTTGACCTCAAATCCGGCTTCTGGCAATTGTCAATCTCTCCTCCAGACAAATACAAAACTGCCTTCTGCATCCCAGACCACCATTACCAATGGACGGTGCTTCATTTTGGTCTGAAGACGGCACCCTCATTGTTCCAGAAGGCCATGATCCAAATCTTCGAGCCGATACTGCAGTCGGCCCTTGTTTATATTGATGATATTTTATTGTTTTCTCCTTGTACAGGTACCCATTTGAAGTTATTAGCCCAGTTTGCCCAGATAGTTAAAGACAATGGCGTAATGCTCTCCTAGAGCAAGATGGTCCTTGGTCAGACTTCTATCGAATTCCTCGGAGTTCAAATCAAAGATAGCAAGCACCATCCTCAGCCTCATATTGCCACCAAGATCATGAACTTCCCGGACGATAATCTCACGAAATGACAAGTCTAACAAATTCTCGGCCTTGTCAATTACATTCGCGAGTTCATCCCGAAGCTGTCCTCCATTCTCCATCCTTTACACGTGTACCTTAGAAAGGATTCATCGCCCTAGTCCGACCTGCACCGACGAGCTCTCCTCAAGCTTAAAGAAGTGGTTCAGAATCTGCCACCACTCAAGATTCCCGACAAAGGAAAAAGGATACTCCAGACAGACGTCTCAGATGAGTATTGGGGAGCGGTCCTCATTGAAGAATCCAATGGTATCCGACACGTGTGCTGCTACAATAGTGGAGAGTTCAAGGAGTCAGAGAAGCACTACCACTCCACCTACAAAGAGATCTTGGCCGTCAAACGTGGAATTGAAAAGTTCTAGTTCCACCTCATTGGCCACCACTTCCTTGTAAAGATGGACATGTCAGCATTCCCCCGTATGCTGAACTACAGGCAGAAACAACTTCCGAATGCTCTGCTACTTCGCTGGCAACAATGGTTCGTCCGCTTCAGCTTCGATGTTAAGCATATAAATGGCACCTCCAACACTCTTGCCGATATCCTGAGCAGACCTTCAAAATCCTTCCTTAAACCACCAAAGCCTCTGAAACCCAAAGCCTAAAATGGCCTCGTCCTCTTCCTCCTCTAATCCCCCAGTTTTTAACAAGGATGAAAATCTCCCGGTTGATGTTGAAAGATATGAACATTAGTCTTTCACCTTCACCCAGAGACACCGAGTCTTCCACTACCATGTCTCCCTCATTGAGAGGTATGGTTTCGATGACTGCCCTGTTAAACCTATTGGGATTCATCCCTAGTTTCCCTTTGCTCATCTCTTCTCCATCCCAGATGTCTTCACTTTCCCTCCATTAGCCCTCTGCTTTTTCTGGTACCTATGCTCTATTCATACCATAGGTATTATTTTTAATATCTCCCAGCTCCACCAGCTTCTCTCCTACTCCTAGAATTTCCATTCTGATTTCTCTTTTGACCTCCCTGTTTTCCTTTCCTGGTTTGATCCTATCTGCTCATGGATAGATAACCTCCACAAATCCTATAAAGCCCTTAACCCTACTATCCCTGTCCGCCGAATAGGCCACCAGTTAAATAAATATTTCTCCCGCCAATTCCTCTATGAATTTTGGAGTTGGTCATGTTATTTATTTCTTTCATAGGCCTATTACCTTTACTAAATCCCCCTCCGGTCTTAAATTTATCCCTTCTCCCTCCTACCACCATTATAGAGACCTAGACTTCAACCTCACTCGGGTTCCATGGCAACGCCCTGCTGATCATCGTGCTTTCCTTCGTGAAGCTTATCGGTACAACCATTCTCTGTACGCAATGGAGCTTTGGCCCCATGACTCTCTTGAATGACCATCCTACCCGATGGATTACCAAGAAATGATCCATGAAGCTCTCCAGTCTTTTGATGATCTTCAACGTCTTCCCCGTGCCAAAGAAAGACGAGAAAGAGCCATAGCCACCCAGAAGGCTTTTGATCAGATTAATTGCCTTGCACCGACACCCTCTTCTCCTCTCACTGTTGAAGAAGAAGAAGATCTTCCGTTGACCCAGACAGCCGAACGTCTCATCATGCCTGACTGTGGTTGCAGTTTCATTTGCATTCACTGGAAACGGCTCAATGGCCCGGACCCTGATGATCCGTCCATGGATGATCCCCGTATCGATGACCCGTATTTTTGGCGCGAAAGGCAGACTCAGAGTGACTCAGAAGATTCAAATCACAATTGGCCTGTGGACCCATATGCCTTTCCAGAACCGGCCAACAGAGACAGAAACTAGTGTAATATAGCTGTCTCATTAATGGCCTGTTAGTGCTTGTAATAGTAAGATTCCCAGTTAGTGGCCTGTTACTTCCGGTCTAGTATTATTAGTTTTTGACGTAAACCCTTACGTCACTATGTTTGTTTGTTTCCTCCTTCCTCCGCCTATATAAGGAGGCTTCAGTTCTTTTGTTTGATATCTCAGAGTGAATACAGAACTCCTTTCTTATATCCTCTCTCTATGTTCTTTATCTCCCACTAAAAATTCTGGCTAAAGGGTGAGGTAGAGGTTCTGACTTTCCCAACTTTATCCAATAATCTGAGTTGCCACCTCGGTGGATCCTCTCAGGTTCAGACCATCTTCAAGCTTATAATAATTAAGCTTGAATGCAAATGATGACTTAGGAGTTGCCACTCTGTGGATCCTCTCTTTAAGTCGTCCTTTGCCTTTAATCATAATTATTGTAATCTACTGGTTTCGATCCCCGGTGATATGTCCAGATAGTCCAGTGATGGGTTTTTCAGAATATGTTTTTGAAAGGTTTTTTTTAAAATGATCTTCAGAAAAGATTTATTTGTGTGGGAAAGTCCTGGAGAATGCATCCTAGAACTCTGGTGCTCGAGGCCTTAAGCAGAGTTGAAAAGTTGGCTAGAGCTTATGAGTTCATTGTGTGTTCTTGGACTATATCAAAGTTAATCTTTCCTGTTGATTTCCAGAATCTGCTTTTTTTTGCAGTTTTGCTTATCCTTGGTATATTGGGTTGGAAACTGTCTCGTGCCACGGTAAAACGTACCACAGTGCAATTCTTCGAAAATCTTTGTGGAGAGTCTGACTGAATAACAATGCCACGTACCAGGATTAAAAACCTCATTTTCAAATGATTTCTTTTAAAACAGGTTACTGGGCTACCTCGAAACCCATTTGTTATCAGAGCCATCTGATTGTTCTATTTCTACAAAAAGAGTTGAGTTATTAAGAGTTTCTTGCTGATCCCTTAATCCAGATCTACCAAAAGATGTTAGGAACCTCTAGCCCTACATTAACCCCTATAAGGCCTTTACTAAGCCCTCTCACTCTCTTGCCCGCACCGTAAAGAATATTGTTTCCCCTACCAGGAAGCATGTAAATAAGTATGTTCAAGTTACGAAGTTTGATCAACATACTCTTCTTGCAACATCCAAAGAATAGTATGTCACATTGGAGATTCCTCATCACTTTCCTCGTCAATGGACAGCTGAAGGATATACCCATCTCCACTTTGGTGCTGTTCGCCTTGCTCTCACCTACCACGGGAGAAAAGGATTGCCAATTACTGCTCGTCTTGCACTTCTTGATTCCAGATACAAGAAGTACAAGCATGCCTGCATCGGCATAGTTGAGACTACTCTCAACGCTGCTACAATCCTAATGAAGTTCTTCCCTAATTTCTGTATGGCTCTTCAAGATCCCCATCTCTTATCAGCCCTGAAGATCCAGATTCAGATAACTGGTGCAGAACAAGTCTCCACTACTCTGGCATCCACACTACATTACCAGATGGCGTATAGAGTCCAGAATCATGCTCTTGATTTCTCTATGCCCAACATGAACAATGATGCCTTGTATCTGTCTGTAGATACAACACATGTTCCAAACGAGACGTATGTCCCTCAACAAATACCTCGTGAGGAACTTCAATGACTGATTCCTGCCTCTTGGATATCTGCCTACGAATCTCTCCATCAGCAGACAGAGCCGGTCCAGTCTAAGAAACCCATTTTCCTTGACAGAGGAAATGGTCAAACGAAAATCTTCTCCCAGAAAGAAGAACCGTCAGAAGATACTAATGTCTTCTCCACCCCAGCTGTCCTTACCTTCATCCGGGAGCCTGAGGAGTACTTACAAATACCAATTGAGTCTTTTGACTGTCTAGGTAATCCAGTCTACTCCTTCCAAAACAAGAATGGTCACAAATATTTTGATGTTTGTGATTGCCCAAACTGCTACCAATCTCCCTATGATGATGGAGAAACTACCAAGAAGATGAAGAAGTCCAAAAAGAAGAAATCTTCTCAACATCTCATTGAGCAACGCTACAACCAAGGTGATCCCGAAGTTGGATTACTTGGAGAACCCTCTGGCAAGTATGACTATTATGTCCTCTACTCCCAGTAGGAACAAACTATGGATGACATCTTCACAACTCCTGCTCGCCATCCATATTTAAAACATTTAAAAACCGGCGTAGGCTTGCGCGCGCACAGCGCATTCATGCGCCGGGACATGCTTTACTACTTATATTATTTTGTTAGATTCAAACAAAGTTCCGTGTTTGGGGGGAATGGTAAAAGAGCACGAGTAATTGGCTAGGCGAAGGGCATTCGACTCCCACCAATCCTCCTTCCTCCTTATTTTTGTTAACAGTTTTCATTTTCCAA